>CM038676.1:611776085-612219283 GCA_021605205.1 Aegilops longissima | reverse complement strand
CGTAGTGGTGCGCAAGGCAAATGGGAAGTAGAGATTGTGTATTGATTACACAGACATCATTAAGGCTTGTCCCAAGGATCCCTTCCTGTTGTCGCGCATTGACCAGATTGTTGACTCCACAGCTGGGTGTGACCTGTTATCATTCCTCGACGCCTACTTGGGATACCACCAGAACTTCATGACAAAAGAGGACGAGGATAAGACAGCATTCATCACCCCATGTGGTACGTATTGCTTTTTACGGATGCCTTTCGGGTTGAAGAGTGCTGGCTCAACCTTTGCAAGAGCGGTCCAAATTGGTTTTGAGCCCCAGCTACATAGAAATATGGAAGCTTATATGGATGACATAGTGGTCAAAACCAAGGACAAAGCAACACTTGTGCAAGATCTGGAGGAAACATTTGCAAACCTGCGCAAGATCAACCTCAAGTTGAACCCTGAGAAGTGTGTCTTCGGCGTCCCGTCCGGCAAGCTTCTCGGGTTCTTTGTGTCGTAGTGTGGGATCGAGGCAAACCCAGATAAGATGAAGTCCATCGAGCAGATTGAGGCACCCAAGCGGATCAAGGACGTGCGTCGGCTCACTAGCTGTGTTGCCGCCATGAGCAGATTCATCTCCAAGTCCATGGAGAGTGCCCTTCCCTTTTCAAGATCTTGAAGAAGATGGGCCCAGTGGAGTAGACTCCAGAGGCCGAGGCAGCGCTGCGAGATTTGAAGAAGTACCTGTCCTCTACCCCGGTGTTGGTTGCGCCCAAACCACAAGAACTGTTGCTGCTATATCTAGCAGCGACGAATCAGGTGGTTAGCGCCGCACTAGTGGCACAGAGAGAGGCCGACACAGAGGCAGCGGCAGCGGCAGAGTCAATGGATGGCGAGCCGGAACCCTCCCCGGCAGGGCTCGGTCCCGGCAAGACTGAGTCCCCGGCGGAGGCTGACGCCAGTACGACAGGACCCGCGCGACTTGGTGAAGTGGCGCAAAAGAAGTAAATGGTGCATCACCCGGTTTACTTCGTCAGCTCCCTCTTGCAGGGAGCTAGGTCGAGAAACTCTGGTGTGCAAAAATTGCTCTTCGGCCTCCTTATGGCCTCGAGGAAGCTGCGTCAGTACTTCCAAGCGCACGAGATCACCGTAGTCACCCGCCTCTCGTTGCAACGGATACTGCATAACCCAGATGCAACGAGGAGGATCGTGGAATGGACCCTGGAGCTGTCAAGTTTCGGTTTAAAGTTCGAAAGTACCTCCACAATTCAGAGCAGAGTCTTGGCGGAGTTTGTTGCAGAATGGACCTCGACGCCTGACGAAGAGGTACAGGAGACCACTCTCCCCGGCAAGGAAACGAGCCGCAACTGGGTCATGTACTTTGATGGGGCTTTTTCACTGCAAGGCGCCGGTGCTGGTGTGCTACTTGTCGCACCCACCGGAGAGCACCTCAAGTATGTCATCCGAATGCACTTTCCCTGGGAGATGTCAACTAACAACACCGCCGAGTACGAGGGTTTGCTTGCCGGTCTCAGGATCGCGGCGGACCTCGGAGTCAAAAAGCTCATCGTCAGGGGCGACTCATAGCTCGTCGTCAGGCAGATCAACAAAGATTATCAGAGCCCGTTGATGGAAACTTACGTGGATGAGGTGAGGAAACTAGAGGAGCGCTTTGACGGTATACAAGCAGAGCATGTCCTTCGAACGGAGAATGACATCGCCGACTTCTTGTCAAAGCGCGCTGCCCTCAAGCTACCTGTGGAACCAGGTACTTTTGTGCTTCAGTTAACTCAACCATCCGTCGAACCATTAGCCGGGCAGAACAAGCGGAGGAAGCTAGGCCCCAGCAAGTACTTCCCCACCGAGCCCCCTGGGGCCGCTGGCGAAGATGCCGCCGTGGATGCCAGCCTTGCCGCGGGGCAGCCAACTCTGGCAGGGCCTCAGGCCACGGGCGTAGAGACGGCCGCTCCCGTGGCAGAAGAGATGCCTTTGGTCCTTGTCGTCGAGCCGCAGGCTCCGGCATGGGCGCAGCACACCGTCTGATTCCTCCAAAAGGGAGAGATTCCTGAGGATCAGGAAGAGGCAGAAAAGAGTAGCCCGCCGGTCTGCTCTGTACCAATTCGTTGACAACATGTTGTACAGAAAAAGACCAAATGGGGTGAAATTGAAGTGCATCTCCCGGGAGGAAGGACTAAAGCTATTGGCAGAGATACATGGAGGCATATGTGTCTCCCACATAGGGTCGAGGGCCCTTGCCGGCAAGGCTTTCCGGCAAGGTTTCTTCTGGCCCACCGCCCTCCAGGATGCGACAACACTAGTAACCAAGTGTGAAGCGTGCCAGTTCCATTCAAAGAAGCTTCATCAACCAGCTCAAGCCCTTCAAACCATCCCTCTCTCCTGGCCCTTCTCGGTCTGGGGTCTCGATATATTGGGCCCTTTCCCCCGTGCCGTCGGGGGCTTTGAGTACTTGTATGTAGCAATCGACAAGTTCACAAAGTGGCCAGAGGTGGAAGCAGTGAGGAAGATAACGGCGCAGTCAGCCATCAAGTTCTTCAACGGACTAGTGTGCTGTTTTGGGGTACCAAACAGGATCATCACCGACAATGGCACACAGTTCACAAGCCATGCCTTCATGCAATACATTGAGGATCTCGGCAGCAAGGTCTGTTTTGCTTCCATGGCACACCCACGGAGCAACGGCCAAGCGTAGAGAGCAAATGCTGAAGTTCTGCAAGGCTTAAGAACGAAGAATTTTGACAGGCTGCACAAGAGTGGAAAGCGCTGGATTGACGAGTTGCCGGCGGTTCTTTGGTCGATCAGAACAACGCCAAATCGAGCCACCGGCCAGACACCCTTTGCCCTGGTCTACGGGGCAGAAGCAGTTCTCCCAACGGAACTCATATACGGGTCACCTCGAGTGCTCGCTTATGATGAGGTTGAGCAAGAGCGATTGCGGCAAGATGACGCAACGCTCCTTGAGGAAGATCGTCTCCGGGCGGCTGTGAGAGCAGCATGCTACCAGCAAGCCTTGCGCCGGTACCACAGCCGCAAGGTTCATGCCCGGAGCTTTGAGGAAGGCGACCTTGTTCTTCAACATGTTCAGTCGGCCAAGAATTCCAACAAATTGACGCCGAAGTGGGAAGGCCCTTATCGGGTAACACGAGTCACCAGGCCCGGCGTAGTCCGACTGGAGACCGAAGATGCCATCCCAGTGAGCAGCTCCTGGAACATCGAGCATCTTCACAAATTTTACCCATAAGGCGCGGCTGGCGGGCCTCCCGGCAAGCCACCCTTTTGTGCAAGCCTTGCCGGCAAGGCATGTAACCCTTTGTACAAAGCCAGGCGCAGACCCTGAGCATAAATAAACAAAGCGATGGCGCCTAAGTTATGGCATGCATGCTAGGTTGAGTCTCCTCCTCGGTTAGGGTTGATAGTGCTTGGCGGCGGCTAACCCTTAGCTTAGAGGTCGAGTGTGTGTCTCTCTGTTCTTTTTTGTCCTCTTTGGTTCGCAGGGCACATGAACACTTCTGCCGAGCTGTTTGGAAGAAAGGAACGGACCGGCGTCCCGACCCCGGCAAGCCAAAAGTTGCCGGGGGCTGCAAGTACAAGGATCCATCCACGGCAAGCCAAGGTTGCCGGGGGCTGCAGATCCAGATAAGTCTTTTATCCTCTATCATGCATTTCGTTATGGACTGGGATATGTGAAACCTCATTTTATTTCTAGGCTACCGTGCTCCCTTTTTTCGTACCCAAGGATTATCTCCTGGGTCTGAATTTGGTCGTAGTCGCGGCAGCAAGGAACTGGAACGAGGAGCCTAAGCCCACCTCATCCCTGCCTCCGCCAAGAGCGTGAGAAAGGTCGAGCGAAGTGGGGGGACGGCAAGGCCTGTTGCCGGGCGAGGGGTCCCCGCCGTTCTCTCTCACAAAGCCGGTGAGGTTGCCTTCGTCCCTTGCTCACTGCCGTGACGTGGGTAGTTGCCACCTCCCGCCGCCCTCCTCAAGGTTGAGCTACGTCCCTCAGGTACAACTCCCTTTACAGCCGGCTTGCACCACTGCTCCAGCTGCCCACATCACTCCCTGTGGATATTTCTCTACTTCTTTGCCCCGCACATACCTGATACCTCTACTGGCTTCTACGTATTGTATTTGTGATGAGTTTATGTCTCATCAACTAGTCCTAGTAATCTTATTCTAATCACGCTTCTTCAATTTCTTTGCCACAGGGATGCTCATCTCGATTTTGGTGAAACTGCACAAAATGATCCGATGGTCAAAAGGTTGCAAACTTCATTTATTAGGAAGCTCGAACGTTGCCAGCAAATTGAAGCCTGGTCAGGGTTCACGGTTCAAGGGCTAGGGACTGCATGGATCGTTTTTCTTTAGCTGCCTCTGTTCCAAAATAAGTGTCAACTTTAGTAGTAGTACAACTTTGTACTAAAGTTTGCACAAAGTTGAGACACTTATTTTGGAACGGAGGGAGTACATATTTGCTATGATCTGTCAATCATTGAGATACAATAGCATGCATGTTAGTCTCCCTTGTATTTGATGAAATGTTGCAACGGGCAACCTTGGACGCAAGATACATGTAACAGGAGCTGGAAGCTTCATAGCATTGTACAAATTTATCTCGCAGATAAATTACAGTACGTACTAGTACTATACTAGTACTTCCTCCATTCCTAAATATAAATCTTTGTAGAGATTTCACCGTTAACCACATGCGGATGTATATAGATGCATTTTAAGTGTAGATTCATTCATTTTGTTCCGTATGTTGTTCACCTAGTGGAATCTCTACAAAGACTTATCTACTAGTAAGAGCTAGCCCCCACTACTAGGAATTTTCTATCCTCTCCTTGAGCCACATCATCAAAATTGACGTAGCCATTAGATGAAGTAAATCAGTCATAATAGCCGTGTGATCTAGACGTTGAGAGGCTCCGCACTAAGCCACATGCAAGCATGCAGAAATACCGTGGCACATGCATGTGAGTGGGTTTTAAATCACATCAACATGTCTGCATGCAAGCATGCACCGGTAGCATGCATGTAAGTGAGCTTTTAAGTCCCATTAACATGTCAAAAAGAAAAATATAATCCCATTATGCAGTAGGAGTTGGTTGATCTTTTTTCCTTACATGGGATGATCTAAATGATGATGGGAGTTTATTTAGTTTGGCTACCACATTTGTCATGCGGTTATAGATTTTTTTTAGTTCTATGAAATCGATAATTTTGTGCAGAGAGATATACCGCTGTTCTGCGGCAACGTGCGGGGACTCATCTAGTAATATTTAGGAACGGAGGGAGTACTATGTAAAGAGTTAGGTGTCGCATGGTGATAGTGTGAGGTAGGCCATGTAATCACTGAGCCTGCATGTTTTCACTGCTCTTGCACTCCTCCGCTGTAAGAATGGAGAAAATTTTAATCTACTACCTCCTTTCCCGAAAGCGTGGGACATCCAGCAGTCCTACCACCTCAGTAACAAAGACCAATGAGCCGTCAAATCACATAGACCCAGCAGTAAGTTGGACGGACGAAGCAACCATCACTCTTGCGCCAGTGAGAGGTCGCGTCCGCTCTGCCCGGGCATGAATGCGGCACCGATTCTTTGGAGCGGCGCTGACCGTTTCGGGCGGGAAGCGCGCTCGGGCGATGGAGGGGCTTTGGGTGGGCCAGGCTAGTCAGGATCGGGCGTGGCAGCTGTCCGCATGTCCCTACCGGACACGCCTGGAAACGAGAGGATGCACCAACTCTCGCGGCTAAAATCATACACTACACACCATATCTCTGTAGGAGTAGGTCGATCTATTGCACTCTCTAACACACACATGCTATTAAACACACACGCGCACACGCACGCACCTTGGTCCCATTGCACCTTCTAACGTGACTTATTACACCTAGACGGAGGGCGTAGTAAGTATACGAGATACGGTGGCACGCTGACTTAAGTTGAATACAAGTGCCCAAAATTTGTGTGGATGTTATAATAAGGATTCACTTAAAATAGTACATGAGCGAACAGAAGGATCAATTGGACAGTGTTCCCGAGCAGTAGCGAGATGTGTGAGTTAGTAAGATACACCGATGGTGCTTTTAATTTTTCTTATTCATTTGTTTGTTTCACCCTCTGACTGGTGGGACCCAACGTACTATGTGGAGAGAAGTAAGGTGACTAAGGCTGCATTATTCCTACACCACTGTGGATAGTCTTACCACCCAAGCGACATGACACGATTATGATTGAAATCCTAATGACTCCCACGCACACAAAAAAACACGACATGCCTGTCACACGAATGCAGGAATGTATAAAAGGTTAGTTTCCCCTCGTTGAACATAACGGGAGGGTTGTGTAGCTGGTTAGCCTGTTCGCTCATCAAACTTGAGGTCTCGGGTTTGATAACTACACTTGAGCATAATTTTTGCCAGGAGGATTCTTTGACTGGTCAAAATGTTTTCTAGGGTTTGCATGCTTCACACTCTCTCCAGTATCTATATACACGCTGGAGCCTCAGCGCTTGTAGTTGCTCTCTTCACACTCTCTCGCCCTCTCCTGATCTAAACAAGACTTCGTTGGCCTCTCTCTCTCTCCCCTCACTGCTGCTCAAAGAGCCGGCAGGATCCTTCCGCCGGGAAGGGAAGGAGGCTTAACGCTGTCGCCGTCGGTGAGGGAGGGAATCCACTACCAGCGCTGCTGTTCACTTTCCACCCGGCGGCGTCGCGGGAGGGCCTCCGACCCCTTCTTCTTTGCAGCCGTCCCGTCGCCCACCGAACCACACCCCAAGAACCTTAAGGTATATTTTACTTACTCCACATGCATTGCTCTAGCTGCATGTATACCATGAATCTAGGACGTGGTTCAAAGAGGAAAGGAGTGGGGGAAAGTAGTGGGAAAATTTGTATATAGCATGAGTCTAGGACGTGGTTCAAAGAGGAAATGAAGGGGGAAAGTTGTATAGCATGAATCTAGGACGTGGTTCAAAGAGGAAAGGAATGGGGGAAAATAGTGGGGAAAGTTGTATCGCATAAATCTAGGATGTGGTTCAAAGAGGAAAGGAAGGGGCGAAAGTACTAGTTCAAAAAGGAAAGGAAGGGACAAGGCTGTAGAGTTTGAGCAGGACTAGATTTGCTGCACTCACATAGGGAAAGGTGTCTAAAGATAACAAAACTAGGACAAACACAAATATGCTCCTTGGTTGTTTGTTCTTTGTCGCAACAGACTGTGCATGACCACAGTACATCGGTAGATGCACATGGTGCTGGTGCATCCACTGTCCCGTGCAACTCATTAGTTGTTGTTAATCTAAGGCCCTGTTTGGTTAAAAACTCCCTAGTCCCTACCTGCTTGGTTCCAGGGACTAAACATGGACTAGAGGTTATTAAATGACATGATAAAAGACCATGTTACCCCTAGTAATGAACTAATAGAAACAAGGTGCGATGCATGGCAGGGGCAACTGTTGGAAAAGTCCCAAAAAGACTCCCTCGGGGTCTTCTTTCTTTAGTCCCAAATGCCCACTTTTAGTCCCGAAAAGTCCCTCCTGTTTGGTTTAGATGTGACTGACACGGAGTTTTTTTAGTCCCTACACCAAAATGTCCCTGTAAACAAACACCCTCTAATAATGCCGCTGGAAAATTGATGCAATGCCACAGTTAAAATAAAATTACATGTTTAATGAATTTTATTGTTAATATAATCTCTATGTTAATATTAATCAATGCCACCGTTTGAGAAATGCTACTGTCTTGCTTTCTTTCCCATTTAGATAAGGTAGATGCTTCTTTTGTTGGCTTCGTGTCATCCACCGTTATTGACCACTAATTGTTTCCTTTGCACCTCTGTGTAAACAGGTTATCTACTTCACCTCGTTGCCATTGTGACCTTTTGTTGCCTTTGCACAAAACACTTTTGTTTTAAGAGTGTTTTGTGCAGTTCAACCAAAATGTCACACCGACAACGTTGCTTGATTGCTTGATCTTAGTGGAACTGCACAAGAGGAGATCTTACTTCCTATCCGTTAAAGGCGAATTTGGTTCAGATCTTCTTCTTGTGAGTTGTTTGAATTCCGCATCATGAGAGGTCATTACTAGCCTTCTTTCACATGATTCTGCAGTGTGCTTTCATATGTTGTGCTACTTATGCGATAATGTTGCTTGATTTTAGTGAACTGCACAAATGGAGACAAGACTTCCAATCAGTATGTGCACCGTAATATCCCATTGAGGTAAGATAAGGATATTTCACAACTGCTGGCCTGTATTTTGCCACTTTCATCGAAAATTAAGTTTAGTACTATACTTTTGCTCCCTAATTGACATGCCAAATCTTACATTGAAGGCGAAGCTTGTCATTATTGAACCAAGTGATGAAGGGAAGAACAAGCGGAAGAAAAACAAAATCAACTCCCGGTGCTGTAATGAAGCCTTCGAACTGTGATGACACAAGTAATGATATAGTTTTGCATCTTAATTTATTGCTATGGCTGGAGCGAGCAATTGTTTTGCCACTGATTTGATGCCATACGTAATTATCTCTACTTGTGCAAACAGGGATCTTCTTTGAAGATACCATATATTTTAGTGGAACTGCACAAGAAGATGTTGGAAACATTAAACTAATCGAGGAGTATATAGTAAGCATGGCCACCCCCGTAGATAGCAACAGATGGTTCCGGAGAAGTGCTTCATCTGTATGCTCTACACAATCAGCCTCCTGACAAATGTTGGTACTCACCCACTGATTTCATCCATATGATTGAGCTTTGTCATCTCTATTGGTGTTGTGCTACTATTTAGATACTGTCATGAAAAAGTGGTATTGTCCTTGAGAAGTGCTTCATCTGTGTTGTTTTAAATATTTCCTTTCCTTTTTTTTGAGCAAACAGGGATCATCTTCCTCACGAAGAAGAATATGGAGTACATGAAGTGACTAGTTCCGATTATGCCGGGATGAAGAAGCCCTGTCTATCTTCTCATCGGAAGGAGTAGTTGAAGGATGGTTACATTACTCCCCACAAGACCAAACTAACTTCAGCTCGGAAGGGTGACAAATCTCCATTTTTTTGTTGTGATCTTGTGAGTACAATGTTGTTCTAGGATTCTTTCTCGTGAGTTCCATTTTTCTAAAAGTGTGCTCTACATGGACCATGTATGTGCTGTTGAAACTGTCAATTCATAGTACAGTTTGCTTTATACTAATCACTTTTTGTATTTGTGCAAACAGGGTGCTCACTTGATTTCAATGGGAACTGCACAAATGTTCATGAATACATCGAATCATTCATTTCCACCACAAGAAAGGAGGTGCCCATAAGTTCAAGGCGTTGCAACATATAAGGGTGAAATCATACAAGCTACGCGCGAATTTGGTTGATTTTGGTGGAACTGCACAAAAAGAGCAGCTGGTTTATTTAGCACGGGGTGCCATGTCAATGTCCGAACTGATGGCAAACCCTGCCCATTCCACAATCGTAGGCATTTGATATTTTGGAATGGGACAACCTTGTCAAATTTTGCTCATTGATTTTAGCAAGATATGCGTTTGATATTTTCGAATGGGACGCCCTTTGCTGTCAGCAGTGGCGATCAATTTTTTCTTTATTCTTTAGTTGTGAAGTAAATATTGCCTCTGACATGTGAGTCGCTGAGATGCATAATCATCGATTGTTTTGAATGTTCTCTATGAATTGCCAGGCCTGTGTGTTTGATTGCAATGTACAGAAATGCTAAAAAGCTGCTCAAACTCTTTGTACTCCTTCTGTTCCTTTTTACTTCGCACATTGTGAAAGTGCATACTTTTTTGTATAAGATTGGTTAAAGTAGAGATACTTTGACCGCAAACAAAACTTGTATGCAGACTAGAAAGGACTGGAGGGAGTACATGTGAAACTGCAGCAAACGTGGTGATCACCCTGGGAATAATGCTAGTACGTATTGTTTTCCATGTTCATCCAATGCCAGTGATGCAGGAATTCAAACTAATCGAAATAAATTCATTCATACACGGTCGGATTTCATATAAACATGCCAGATTTCATTACATTTCATACATTCTTCAACTAAAAGGTGTTTTGGTCGCATGCATCCCCAGATCAGAGGCAGGGGTCATCCTCCTTTTCGAAAAAAACTAAAAAGTGTGCGCTGGAGGTATAATTAATTAACGAAGCTACCCACACTGTGTCCCGCTGAGCGAGCAGAAGCTTGGTGACTTAGCTGCAGGTGCGAGTTGCGTGGCGACATGTGGCCTGTTGGGCCCACGTGTCAGTCAGCCAACTGCACCAGCAGTTAAGTAGAAGCAGCATTCTTCTCCAGCGCAGCTCTCCGACTCCACGTCACCGCCAAGAAGCTAACCGGCCGTCAATGGTCAACCCACCTAGCTTGGCTTCAACCGGAGGGTAGCAGCGGTGGCCTTACTTGGACCCGAGCGGCGGCGACCTACCGTGTTCTACTCTTCCTTGTTTTCTGTGTGGCACGGCCTCGGCGGAGCCGGCGATGTCCTCTGTCTCGTTGCCGGCGGGCGGCACCTCAGCGGAGCGGTGGAAATCCTCCCCCACGTTGATGGCAAGTTGGGGCCTCGGCTGAGTCGGTGATGTCCTGTGCCTCGTTGTTGGCGGGGCGGGGCCTCGACGGAGCCCGCGGTGTCCTCTGCCTCGTTGTTGGCGCCGTGGGGTCTCGACGGAGCAGGGCGTCGTCGACACCAGCGGAGCGGGGACTCGTCGGAGCCGGCATTGTTCTTTGCCTCGTCCTCGGTCTCGCCAAACAGCGCCTCGCCCGCTTCATCGCCCTCTTTGCTAGCCTCTTTGTAGGCGGCCGCAGCCTCCCGCCACCCGCATGCGGTACCGCCAGGGCTCGAAGCGGCCCTTGCGGGCAGAGCGGTACGAGTCGAGCAGCGCCTCCTGCTCCGCCCGCTCCGCGGCGATCTGCTCCTCCGCCTGCAGGTGCTCCTGGAGGAGATGGTGGTTGTAGGGGGCGTTGGCCTGCGCCTCCCGGAACTACTCCTCACGCATCGGCCTCACCATGTCCATATATTGGGCACGGGCCTCGCCGACGGTCATGGTGCAATGCACCAGCGAGGATGGCGTGGAGGAGGGGGTTGGTGCTGGATCGTCGACTACCATATTCTCCATTAGGACGTAGTCGTCCTCCGGCTGCCTGTCGTCCAGCCGGTCGGCAGCAATGGCTGCCATCTCCTTGTGGTCCTTCGTCCGCCCGTCCCGAAGAGCGTTGGAGCGCGAGGAAGCCATGGTGGGCAGTAGTGGTGTGGACAGGAGAAAGGGAACGGATGCGGATGACTGCGGCTATGGCCGACGCAATAGTTTATATAGCAATGGTGGGCGGGCGGAGGGATAGACGTGTGGCGCCGGAGTAGCTGCCTCGGTAACCGTGTATCATTAATGTGTGCGGCAGACGGACGGACGGACGACACTTGTGTCGTTTGAAGGCAGAGCAATCGCCTGCATCGGGAAGCGGGGCGACCGACGCTGACTGTTTCGGGCGGAAAGCGCGCGCGGCGACGAGATGACTTTACTTGGATAGCATGACAATGGGGACCTCACCAGGTCCATAGCCTCACGTACTCAAGTGCCTCCTTATTATATATATATATATATATATATATATATATATATATATATATATATATATATATATATATATAACTATAATTTATTTTGCTTCCTCCTGGTTTCTCGACATCACGGTCCCACACCATTGTCAACCTTCCGGAGTAGTCAATAAACGAGAGAATTGCACAAGAAGGTGCCAATTTGGGACCAAGCAGCTCGAGCAGTATTTGTGTTTTTAGGTGTGAGCACTGCAGAGTTTTTTATGTTTACCCCAGATATTAATTTTTTTTCTCCTTGAACAACAACGAAAACATCGCTGCAGGTATTAACTAGGCGGTGTGGCCTGTCTAGCCTGAGCCGGATATCCAGCCCAGATATTAATTTTTTCAAGTTGAAAATGGTTAGCCCAGCTATACTTTTTTTAGGAATACCAGGCAAGGTCAAGTTGTTATTCACCGCTTCACTGGCTGCAAATCTTTCCTAGGAGGGATGCATTAGGCTTGACAAGAAAATGGGCTTTAAGAAATAATAAATGGGATGTAATTATAAAACTGGGTAGTAACTATTAAAAATGCACCAAACAGTGATTACTTTATAAAATATTATTTTTGGATATTGAAAATTTTAATTTCATTAATTGTTGCAATGTTTCGTTGGATTTTTACGTAATATAAATTTATATTGAAATTGTATTTAATCTGACTAGAAATTTCGGGATAAAAATATTCGGATCCCATCAAAATGTGGGAAATTTTATTGAATTCTGTTTTGAACGGTTGGTTGAAATGGGTTGTACTTTTAACAAACTGTAAATGGGTTGTAGTAAATTCCATTAGAATTCAAAAATGGGCTACACATTCTTGCAAATCTCAAATGGGCTATAAGTTCTCTGCCACACACTTCTGGCCTTACTAAGTTGACGCGTCCCCTAAAAAAACAGAGTTGACGCGTATGCAAGGCTTTGTCAACTTATAGTCAACACACGGTTCTAGCAGCAGTGGTCATTGGATGTCCATCCAACGGATGCCGTGCTTCTTCTTCAATCTCGGATATTCTAGCTTCACCCGCCCAAAAAATGATTCCTCCCCCTGACATCTAGGGCGCACCATTTCGGAAGCTGACCTGTGGGCCTACTAAGTTGACGTACCAAGGGCTTTGTCAACTTAGTCAATACAATAAACGATTCTAGAAGCAGTGACCGTACAATGTCCATCCAACGGCCGTCGTGCTTCTTCAACCTCTGGTCTTCTTGCTCCGGCCACCAAAGCAGCGCCGGTCGTGCCGCTGCTCCTGCCTCCGTGGCGGTTGTCTTCGCTGAGGCCTCACCGTCCCCTACTACTCCCACCGCTGGCCAGGCCATCCCTCCACTCACCCACACCCCTTGTTATTCTGCGGCGACGGCAGCGCAGCCGAACCATTGGACCCTTGTACTCCTCTCCGCGTATGCATCCACTGCCGCGTCTTCCCCGGCTCCGCGTCGTCCCCTTCCTAGACCTCGCCTTCGTCCACCGCCGTGGTGCTCTCGGCGCGGCGTGGTCAACATGGTCAAGGAACGACTTCCATCGGACGTGGACTGTACGTGGAGTGGCTGACAGCTGGGTCCACGGCAGCCGCAAGGAAGTGCCTCCTTATTACGCGCAAAATAATTATTCCTCCACCTGACAGCAGGGACCCACCGAACGGGCCACCATATTTCACGAAAAAATGATTCGCCCCCTGACTGCTGGGACCCACGAGCTACATCTTCGCATGCAAGGAAGTGCGTCCGGTGAAAAAAATGATTCGCCGCCCTGACTGCTGGGACCCACCAGCTACATCTTCGCACGCAAGGAAGTGCTCCGGAAAAAAAAACGATTCGCCCCCCGACTGCTGGGTCCCACCAGCTACACCTTCGCACGCAAGGAAGTGCGACCGGGCAAAAAATGATTCGCTTCGATTGCTGGGACCCAGCAGCTACACCTTCGCACGCAAGGAAGTGCGTCCGGCAAAAAAACGATTCGCCCGATTGCTGGGACCCACCAGCTACATCTTTGAGCAAGGAAGTGCTCGGTCGGGACCCACCTGGTCGAGCGTCACGTGGCGTTGTCATCCTGGTCACGAACGTGTACGTACATCTTGGTCGACGAGAGGCGCCGCACATGTCGTAGTAGAGGCGCCGCACGTAGCATGTACAAACGCGTAGCCGCCAGGTGCAAGAAAGAAAATGCGGCCACGTATGTGTACATACAGGCAGGGTCTCGAACGCCTAGTCGCGCATACGTACGGCAAGGGCTCGTGTTCATGGGGAGGCAACATAGTGCGTCGTGTTCATGGGGAGGCAACGGAATGCGTAGTGTTCATCGGGAGGCAACAGAATGCGTGGGAGCCAACCGGCTTGGACAGAACAGGCGATGGAAACGAGGCCTGGCGTACCGCAGAACGGAGGAAACAGCCTTGTGTTCGACCAGCCATGTTCGGAACGGGGTCCTGTTGATCGGGAGGGGTGTGGCGTACCGCAAAACAGAGTAAACGGACCTCCTACGGTCGAAACGGGGGTCCTGTTGATCGGGAGGGGTGTGGCGTACCGCAAAACGGAGGAAACGGACCTCCTACGGTCGAAACAGGGGTCCTGTTGATCGGGAGGGGTGTGGCGTACCGCAAAACGGACGAAACAGACTTGTGTTGGAGCTCTACGGTCGAAACGGGGGTCCTGTTCATCGTGAGGGGTGTGGCATACCGCAAAATGGGACTCCACGGGATACTGTTCATCTCCACCGTCGACCTCCTCCTGCCTCCACGGGCTACCGTCGACCTCATCCAGCCTCCACGGGCTCCTGTTCATCCAGCCTCCACCGCTTACTCCACCGGCTCTCGTTCAACCACCCTCCACGGGCACCCCTCCATCATCTACTATTCATCTAGCCCTCCACACCACGGGTCTGTTCAACCACCCTCCACGGCCACCCTCCATCGCGTCTCTGTTCATCCAGCCCTCCACACCACGGGTCATGTTCATCCGAGGCAATGCCACCGCCACCGTTCATCCAACCCCCCATAACGCCACTCGCTCATCCAATCGATCGGCTTGAGTTAGCAGCATAGCGGCGAATCGCCCATCGGTTGATTAACAGCCATCGATCGATCGCCGGGTTCGAGAACGCGTAGCTCGCAGTGCAATCGCCGGGTCGATTAGTGCCCAACGCCCGCTCGGGTTCGTTAGAGCTAACGCCGCACACACGCAGCAGACGTGTATGAGAGGAACGCGCATCGCTCGGCCCCCGACCTCCCACCATAACCGACAACTCCCCGAAATTTTCCTACCCATCGCTTCTACCACGGTTTTTTTCGTCATGGACGGCCAAAAGAATGTCATGCAGCTGCGTCTCCAGCCCGCCCAGGACGAAAAGCCCCTTTTTCTGTCATGATTTTTTGTCATAGAAGTAAGAGCCCACCAGATGTATGATGATACCGGGTTCTATCACAATTATCGTCATAGAAGTGTCATATGTATGACAGAAAAAAATTTCGTTCGGCCCAAAATGTCACGAATGTGTCTTTTTTTTGTAGTGAATGGAGCCGGTCTGCGGTAATCGGCCTGGACAGGTGTGTATCTGTTATATTCGGCGTGGTGGTTGTCTGTGCGCATTGGGGTGCACCCCCGCGATCTGTAGATCGATCTGGTATGGCCTGCTTTTTTCTCCAAGTCGTACTGCAGGTCATGTGTGTATCCCCGAGTTGTTGTGTTTCTATTTGTTCGACGACGTGGTGCCGGCTTGTGTTAGGGCTGAATTGCCGCTTTGTCTCGACCACGTGGTGGCCGGTCAGCCGTATTATGCGCTGGTAGTGTCGGCTCCAGCGCCTCGTCATCGAATTGAGGTAGCAGTTTGCGCTTCGGGTAAATTTTTGTTGGGCGTTCGAGTCTGTATTCCTCGGCTGCCAGGACCTCAGTCCATCTATCAGTGAGCAGATCTTGATCAGATTGAAGCTGCTGCTTCTTCTTCTTCAAGCTCCTTGTCGTGGCTATAAGGCGGCGCTTAAAGCGCTCCTGCTCAACGGGATCCTCTGGCACGATAAATTCTTCGTCGCCGAGGCTTACCTCGTCTTCGAGGCGAGGCATGTAGTTGATGTCCTCCGAGTCGTCATTCACAGCCTGTTCATCGGGGCTGGCTCGCCCATCTTCCCGTTCAGCCTGTTCGAAACTTGGCTTGGCGGGGTCTTCGTTGTCTTCGGCATCGTTCGGAGTGCTATTCTCTCTTGTGTCGGTATCAGTATTTTTACCATGGCGTGATTTAGAGCGGCGCCACTGACGTCGGCGCTTAGACTGCTTCTCAGGAAGTTTGTCATCAACTGCATCTTTTATGTCATCGCCATTGTCTTCTTTGGGTGTATCCGCCATGTATATATCGTATGAGGAGGTGGCTGTCCAGCGCCCAGTGGGCGGTGGTTCCTGTTCTTCTCCGGCATCATCATCCATACCGTCGATGTCTTCGGAGTTGAAATCAAGCATGTCGGTTAAATCGTCAACAGTGGCTATCAAGTGGGTGGTGGGTGGGCAACGAAGCTCTTCGTCGTTCGCTTCCCATACAAGCCGGACATAGTTCGGCCAAGAATCCCCTGACAAGGAGAGGGACTTTAATGAGTTTAACACGTCGCCCAAGGATGAGTGTTGGAAGATGTCCGCGGAGCTGAACTCTAAGATCAGCGCCCGGTCAGATTCGATGGCTGCGGATACACGCGGTTCGGAGCCTATGGCCGGAGATGAGTCCGAGGTTTCGATGACACAGGTGTAGGTGTCAAAACCGGCGGATCTCGGGTAGGGGGTCCCAAACTGTGCGTTTGAGGCTAATGGTAACAGGAGGCGGGGGACATAATGTTTACCCAGGTTTGGGCCCTCTCTATAGAGGTAATACCCTACTTCCTGCTTGATTTATCTTGATGATATGAGTATTACAAGAGTTGATCTACCATGAGATCGGAGAGGCTAAACCCTAGAAGCTAGCCTATGATTATGATTGTTCTTGTCCTATGGACTAAACCCGCCAGTTTATATAGACACTGGAGGGGGCTAGGGTTACACAGAGTCGGCTACAGAGAAGGAAATCTACATATCCGAATTGCCAAGCTTGCCTTCCACGCAAAGGAGAGTCCCACCCGGACACGGGATGATGTCTTCAATCTTGTATCTTCATAGTCCAACAGTCTGGCATAAGTACATAATCCGGCTGTCCGAGTACCCCCTAATCCGGGACTCCTCAAGAGCTCTCGAATCGGGCTTCAATGACGACGAGTCTGGCGCGGAGATTGTCGTCGGCATTGCAAGGCGGGTTCCTTCTCTGAATACACCAAGGTAGATTTTGAACACACGAATCATGTCCGGCTCTGCAAAACAGATTCCAGATACCACCATAGAGAGCACAATATTCCACAAATCTAATCTGCTGACAACTTTCCATAGCGTGACATCACGCCGCGGCCTTGTCATTATGCGAATCGTTTTCTCAACCTGCTACTGCACATATTGCGAGGCGGTTTTATTGGCATGTCTTGTCGAAGCAGAGATCGTATCCCCTTATCATGGGATTCTCATCAATACGGGTGTGGTTAACCCAACCACGCCATCAACACGGCGCTTGGGGAATAACCGAGTTTACCGGGCAAGTGGGGAGGCGCAGGATCCCTGCTGCCTTTATAAAGAGGTAAGGACTCCCCGTTTTCACCCACGCCTTCTTCTTCCTCTGCTCATCCATTCCCTCTCGCTCGAGCTCCAGCGCCCAAGCGTTCGTCTTCTCCGCCCACAAAGGCCCTCCAAAAATGTTCGGATCCGAAGCAGGAGGCAAGTGGATGGCCTCTTCCGTCCGGGAGAAGGATATCAAAAAGCTTCGGGAGGCCGGGTATCTGGCCAAGAAAATCAGCCATCGTCTCCCGACGGCGGGACAGATCGTCCCGACCCCGGAACCCCACGAGAGGGTTGTATTCTTCCCTCACTTTGCCCGCGGGCTAGGTTTTCCCCTCCACCCATTCGTTCGTGGCATCATGTATAACTACGGGATTGATATTCATGATCTATCCCCAAATTCCTTCCTCAACATCTCGGCATTCATCGTCGTGTGCGAGGCCTTTCTCCGCATCTCACCACACTTCGGCTTATGGCTGAAGATTTTTAATGTGAAGCCCAAGGTAGTGAGCGGCGAGCATGCTAAGTGCGGAGGTGCCATGGTGAGCATGATGCCCAATGTTACACGGACATCAGGTCCTTTCAATGATTTCGTCAAAGGGTGGCAACAGCAGTGGTTCTACGTCACTAAGCCGCGCGGCACGAATTAGGCCGCAGCTCCCGAATTCCGATCCGGAGCTCCCGTGCGGCTTACATCCTGGCCCAAGAAGGGCCTGAACTGGTCTTCGCCCGATGAGTTGCCGGTGCTCCAAACGCGCGTCAAGGATATGGAAGACAAGAATATCAAACTTGTCAATGTAGTCCAGGTGATGTTAGTTTGCCGGATTCTTCCTTGTCAACACAGGGCCTGCAATTTGTGGGAATTTGACCCGGCCAAGCACCAGACCCTGCTAGAGTTCTTTCGCTCCTCTCACAAAGACATCTGCAAGGTGCTTTTTAAGTCCAGCAAATCATGGCCGGACTCAGCCAAGGACCGCGTGTACCAACTATCTCGTCCTGCAAGTTCGGTAAGTCATTGTATGTTGGCAAGTCATACGTTTTATTCGCATAACCCAAGGGAAATGCTTAATGTGTTTTCCACAACTCTCCTAGGGATGGACGAAGAAGGCAGCGCGGATCTACTGTCCGGCCCCACTGCCAGAAGAACCGGCCGGCCCACTTCTGATGAAGATGTTGGTCCCGACGCCTTACAAGGCGCCGAAGAAGAAGGCCGAGAAGGAGGACAAAGAGACCAGGGGCGGCCTTCGTCGCCGCGGCACTTCGGACACAATATCCGAAGACTCCGATGCCCGCTCTTCCTCCAGAGAGGACGAGGGAGAGGAGGAAAACCAATCCCCAGCGAGGGGAAGAAAGAAAAGGACGGCATCCACATCCTTGGAGCCCGAGTCGCCTAAGAAGGGAAAAACTCCCCTTCCGGAGGAGTCCACCGCCGCTACCAATAGCAGCCCGGAGTGGGATCCCAGGGCCCTGCCCCTGGTGAACTAGTGGGTATATAAAATCCGAACACATTTGCGCATCCAGATTCACTATGGCATGACGTTTTAATCATTGAGCCATACTTTTTTTGCAGTCCAGCGAGGTCCCGCACCGAACAATCCTTATCGTAGGATTTACTAGGCTCGGATGCTATGGACAGCGGGACACACCCGAAGGCCCCTTCCCCAAAACACGTGAACGACCCTGAGGTATCGTCCCAGAGGGACCCAAGCCAAGGAGGGGGGGAAGATCGTCAAGGTAGCACCAGGAGGTCAAACTTTAGGGGCCGGACACACGGGAGAAAAGGCTCCCATGGATGTCGACGGCGGGGGCTATCTCAAATTCGGCCCCCAGCCGGACACAATTCCGAAGACCGATACGGCTCCAGAATCAGGAAGGCAGCCTCCCTAGGCTGGAGGGGGTGCGCCTATTCCACCGGCAACCTCTGTAGAACCAGAGGTGCCGGATACTTTATCGGCGGTGCTGAAGAGCACCTCCATCGTTGAAGAACACAGTGCCCTTATGGGTGCGATGATTGAGAAGATTCAGTCCGCTGAGAGTGGACTGAATGTAGCCTGCATCAGCCTTATAACAGGCTTTGAGGTATGTCTTGTGAGGTTTCGAAGAGTGTCATAGTATAGGTAGTAGCCCCTGATACACTGTTCAGCGAAAGAAAGAATCGGACAGAGGATCAAATATATGTTCGCACGAGGCTCACTTTATGGCCTCTCTCCCTCCTTTTTTTACAAGCAGGCATCTGTAGCGACTGCTGCCTCTCATACCGCGGAAGTCTTCGGACTGAAACAGAGTCTGGAGCAGGCCGAAGAAGAACTTGGCCAAGTGAAAAAGCAGTTGGAGGATAACCAAGGTATGCAAAAAACCTTGCTCGCGTTCAGCGCGAATGAATAATTTAGTATGATAAAAATATGTTCGTGGTTTGCTCTAGGGGCGATGACTGAAGTCGAGGCTCTTAAGAAAGTTGTGGCCGAGGCCGAGAAAAAGGCAGCTGCAGAGCAGGCATTTCGTGAGAAGCACGAGGCCAGGGTTATTGAAGCTGAGCAAGAGCTCCAAGAGGCTGTGAAGAAATGCGAGACCTTGGAGCAGATCTTAACATGGAAAGAATCCGAACTCACCAAGGCTCATCAAGCCGCACGCGATGCCCGGGGGGAAACCCAAGGCGCCCTACAGGAAATCCAGGAGGCGAGGAAGATCGCGGCAGGTAAGGCTTTTTCTATGCAAATCAAGTATTTGAGGAGAAAATCACGTTCCTAATTTGAATTCGGATTTCTCCAGGGGTATTTGTGGAGCTGCCACGCAGCATATCGATGCCGCATAATTCTATCGAGTCGAAGAAAGGAGCATTGGAGAAGCTCTTACCGTCGCGATGTCTCGCGCCAGAGTACCCAGTGCCCTTTGCTGATCAACTGAAGCAGCTAATCGAACTGCATAAGGCAGCCGAACTAGCTATGAAGGACTTAATTATCCGGCTATGGCCTGCCGAGCCGATTCCCAGCACTTACTTCGGGCTCGTAAAGCGGCTTGTGAGTGCTTGCCCTCGACTTGAAGTCATCAAGCGGTCGGTCTGTATGGAGGGTGCGCGAATGGCCTTTGCCCGCGCGAAGGTGCACTGGGCGAAGATGGATGCTGAAAAGCTGATGACCGAGGGACCGCGGAGGGGAAGGAGCACCGCAAGCCCAAGTTATATTATGATAGTGTCCTGAAAGGATCCCTCCTTGTGGCGGAGCAATGCACCAAGGACATTATATTTCCATGAATACAGTCATGTTGTCCTTTCTAATTTGGAACAAGGTCATTTTTATTATTTATTGCCTGCTATTTGAAAGTTTTTCCTCCTGTGCGGCTGTTTTATATATTAATCAAGAGAGTTGGCCAGTCGTCGGCTTCTGCCCCCACGTAGGAAGTACGGGCATGTTCGGGATAAACCTGAGCACTCTTTACCCCAATTTTGGGTCCTTGAAGGAGGTGCTCAGCGCAACGAACTAGGCAATCGGACTATAAGGCTTTATCACTCTCACTTAGCCATAGGTGTTTGACAAAAGAAAGGTAGGCGCAGCCCCTGGTGTTCGGAAGACTGCACTAGGGACTCTATAAGCACCTGACCAGAGGGAAAAGCCGATCCATCGCATGCTGCATTAGTTATCGCATAATGTGGAAGAAATCCTTTAAAGATTTTGCAACCTCTCAAACAGCTGACCAGCTCTCGCTGTATCATGACAGTCAGTTTTCGGCTTTCTCTACTGAGGCGCTCATCCGGAAGAACCGGGACACAATCGCAGTAGTTCTTCCTTTAATACCCTAGCCAATATAGCGGAACGTAGGGTAGCAAGCACAGGAGCCGGGCAACACAACTATTGACCCAAGACATGATTCGGAGCCAATGCATATAATGCTATAAGTTCGGGGTGCCAAACGACCGTGAACGTGTTCGCACTTTATTGCCGTATTATGGGTACAATGAAGCCCCTGGCATATTAAGGCATATCGCAGTGTACGGATGCCATGCATTTGACAAATAGTGTCACTAAGAAACAACAGCAAATAAGCGTCATATAAAGCCACATGTTTTAGTTGAATAACACGTCTATGCGTACGAGTATAGGTAATGTGATAAAAAGAAATATGACTTCGGAACCTGCTGAGACCAGGCAGGAGGAGGTTGTGTGCGGATCCGGAGTGTAATTGAATGGTCATCGAGGGGAATATCTAAGGATTCCCTTACGCGTTCGAGCTGTTTCCCGTCCGTTCATGGGTCTGGTCTCCATGTTGCCAGTCCTTTCCTACGCAAAAGTGAACCTGCAAAGAAAATGGAAAAAACTTTGTGTGCCACGAAGCGGTTAAGCCGCAGTCTGTGGCCTATCCTAGCTTTGCCTCCGTTTACTACCAGAGTGTTTTAGTTGAGCTCCGGACGAGCCGGGCTATCCTGCAGCGAAGTAGTTCGGACTCCTTTGACGGTGCCCGGGAGCTTGGCCGTTGACTCAATGTTCGATTGAAAGATGCCACTCGTTGCTTCTACTGTAAAGGCGGTGGTATACTCTTTAGCACAGAGGGGGCGTTTGGCCTTGCCGTTAACTGTTATGACGCTGCATGGACCGGGCATCTTGAGCTTAAGGTAGGTGAGGGAGTCCTGGATTAGGGGGTATCCGGATAGCCGGACTATATACTTTGGCCGGGCTGTTGGACTATGAAGATACAAGACTCAAGACTTCGTCCCGTGTCCGGATGGGACTCTCCTTTGCGTGGAAGACAAGCTTGGAGATTCGGATGTTAGATCTCCTTCTTCGTAACCGACTCTGTATAACCCTTGCCCCCTCCTGTGTCTATATAAACCAGAGGATTTAGTCCATAGGACAGGAGACAATCATAATCATCATAGGCTAGCTTCTAGGGTTTAGCCTCTACGATCTCGTGGTAGATCAACTCTTGTAATACTCATATCATCAAGATCAATCAAGCAGGAAGTAGGGTTTTACCTCCATCTAGAGGGCCTGAACCTGGGTAAAACATCGTGTCCCTTGCCTCCTGTTACCATTAGCCTTAGACGCACAGATCGGGACCCCCTACCCGAGATCCGCCGGTTTTGACACCGACATTGGTGCTTTCATTGAGAGTTCCTCTGTGTTGTTGCTGCAAGGCTCGATGGCTCCTTCAATCATCAACAACAACGCGGTCCAGGGTGAGACTTTTCTCCCCGGACGGATCTTCATGTTCGGCGGCTTCGTATTGCGGGCCAATTCACTTGGCCATCTGGAGCAGATCGACAGCTACGCCCCTAGCCATCAGGTCAGGGTCGGAAACTTGAACTACACGGCCAATATCTGCGGAGACTTGATCTTTGACGGATTCGGGCCTACGTCAGGAGCGCCGAACAGTCACGACGAGCACGGCTTAGACCTGCTGTCAGACAATACTCGGGATATCGCTCCTGCAGGAGCTCCGGACCTAAATCCGGGGCAGATCGCGTCGTCCGAGGACAGTATATAGCGTCAGCTTATTATTCCTATCATTCACATTTTTCCTATAAATTTTTATTTAATATTGAATCCGTACACTTTAGTAAGTTCAGTTTGCCAGGGGCTTCTTATGGTGCCCCATAATACGGCAAGGTAAGTCCGAACAGTGCGGCACCCCGAACTTATAGCATTATATGCATCAGCTCCGAATCATGTCTTGGGTCAATAGTTGGGTTTGCCCGGCTCCCTTGTTTTGGTACCTTACATTCTGTTATATCGGCTAAGGTAGCGTAGGGAGAACTACTGCGATTGTGTCCCGGTTCTTACGGAAGAGCACCTCAGTAGAGAAAGCCGAAAACTTACTGTCATGATGCGGCGAGAGATGGTCGCTGTTCAAGAGGTCTTGAATCCCTAAAGATTTTCTCCGCTTCAGGCGAGGAATCGGCCTTATCCAATTTAGGCGTGTATAGCGCCCCAATTCGGTTATCCGAATTCTAGGGGCTTCACCGAAATTTAAAATTGTAGACTTCTATGGCTAAGTGAGAGTTATAAAGCCGCATAGTCCGATTGCCTTGTTCGCTGTGTCGAGCACCTCCTTAAAGGACCAAAATTTTTGATAAAGAGTGTTTGGGTTTTCCACGAACACCCCAATACTAGTTACGTGGGGGCAGAAGCCGACGACTATCCTGCTTTCAGAAATTTATAAACAGCCGCACAGAAGGTAATATTTTAAATCAACAAAGCGCCATATAGCGCAAACGAACTAGTTTTCATGTTACAAAAGACGACATGAGTACATTCACTCAAAGATTACGTCCTTGGTACATTCATCGGCCACGAGGCGAGCGCCTTTCATAACGCCATCATAATATTTCTCGGGGTAGCGATGTGCCTTGCCCTCCGACGGTCCATCCTTCACCAGCTTCTCTGCATCCAGCTTGGTCCAATGCATCTTCGCACGGGCAAAGGCCCGGTGGGCACCCTCAGTACAAACGGATTTCTTGATAACTTCGAGCCGCGGACAGGCATTTATCATCCACTTTACAATGTCGAAGTAGCTGTCGGGCAGGGGCTCACCAGGCCACATCCGGACAATGAAGTTGGTCACTGTGGCCACTTCGGCCGCCCTGTGGAGTTCAACCAACTGCTTCAGTTGGTCACTCAGAGGCATTGGGTGTTCGGCTCCAGCATACTGAGACCAGAACAGCTTCTCCGTCGAGCTCCCATCTTCGGCACGGTAGAACTCCGTGGCATCCGATATGCTGCATGGCAGATCTGCGAATGCCCCTGAAGAGCTCCGAATTCAGGTAAGTAAAAGAAATGTCTCCTCCACATGCTTGCCGCTATCTTCTTGGCCGCCTGGATTTCCTGCTGGGCCTTTTGGGCTTCGGCCCTGGCGTATTTCGCGCTCTGAAGGGCCTTCGCAAGCTCAGACTCTCACTACTAGGGAAAAGCTTATACACAGACGCTTAGTAGTAGCGAGGGTTAAAAACCCTCGCTACTGCTACTTACTAGTAGCGCAGGTTTTAAACCTCGCTACTACTAAGTTGATAGCGATAGCGCGGGTTTTAACCTCGCTACTACTAAGCAGTCTCTACGTGCCCCGGACATGCCATATAGTAGTAGCGGGTTTTAACCTCGCTACTTATTGTTGATCTTGAGAGCGCTGGTTTTAACCTCGCTACTACTAAGATGTCTCTACCGTGCCCCTAGGCCATGCCATAGTAGTAGCGAGGGTCATAAACGCGCGCTACTACTAAGTTTTTACCCCTCGCTACTACTAAGAGTTCTCAACCGTGCCCCTCCGGGACATGCCATAGTAGTAGCGAGGGTTTTTACCCCTCGCTACTACTAAAGGTCCCATTTTGAAACTCTATGCCCCCCCCTGTGGATCGCCTTTTTAGTTTTAAAAAAAATAAAATGAAATGATGAAAATGTCAAAAATAAATAAAAGAAAATAATTTTCCCATGTGATATTTGGTCTAGTTGTTGGGAAAATTTGCAAATATGAATTTCGACTTTATTTGCAAAATCTCTCGAGAATTTGTAAAAATGGGCATAACTTTTGCATACTAACTCGGATGAAAATGTTTTTATATGAAAAATCATCTACTCGAAAAGTTATATCCAAATTCAACTGGGGGAACCCCGTTAAACATTTTCAAAATCCTCAAAAACCTAACAGAAAAAAGTTACGGGGCTTTTAAGATCTAGAGGCAAAAAAATTCAAAAAATTGCAGTTTTTTTTAATTTTTGTTATATCTGGTCAAACTATAGTCAAACTAATTATTCAAGAATAATAGTGTTACTAAATAATTATTTCAGTTTTTTTGAATTTTGGTCAAATATGGTCAAACTATGGTCAAACTGTGGTCAAACAATGGTCAAACTAATTATTCAAGAAATATTAGTGTTAATATAGTTTCAAACTCAAACAGTGAAATGTGTGACTTCATGCTCAAGCTAAATTCCTGAGGTTAATAGGATTGACATCTTACTATTGTCAGGAAAACAACAAGTGCAGACTTGGAAACGAGGGAGAATAGAACCCGGAAGTTAGATGATTTGGAATGATGAGGGGTGATTAAAGATTAGAGATTAAATTGAGTAGCGATGAGGGGTGATTAGAGATTGGAGGTTAAAATAATTCAGAAATTTGAAAATTAGGGAAAAAATCGAAAAAAATTCAAAAAAAAATCAGAGATTAGAGATTAGTAGTAGCGCGGGTTTTTACCCATGCTAGTACTAACGGACGTAGTAGTAGCGCGGGTGGCACCCGCCATCGCTATACGTTTAGTGAAGCGCCTTATTAGTAGCGCCGGCCCCCGCGCTACTAATAGGCCCAAAACCCGCGTTGCTGCTAGGCTTTTCCCTAGTAGTGTCTTTTGTCTTGAAATCACGCTCTAAGGACTCAAACTTCTTGCCGAACTCCTGGAGATCTTGTTGTACCTCGCCCACCCTAGCATCTTGCTTTTCACTCTCAATCCGCTCTGTGGCCGCCTTGTCTTCGGCCTCAGATAGCGCTTTCTTCAGGGCCGCCACCTCGGTCGTGGACCCTATTTGAAAAGTCGTGACGCTTTTTGTTAGCGTCACCAATTTTTTCTCCTCTATATGACACATGAACGGGGTATCACTTACCTTTGTTCTCTTCGAGCTGCCACTTCATGAAGCCGAGCTCCTCTTCGGCCTGCTTCAGGTCCCGTTCGAGTCCCGCGACTTCTGCTGTACGGGCAGCAGCGGCAAGTAGCACCGCCTGTTTATTCACATAGACACATACTGTTAGATTCCTGCGGTTTAAAGTTGACCCTCCGTTTGGCTTTTCTTTTTGAACACCAAACAGAGTATCAGGGGCTACTGTCTATTGGGTGATAATTTCTCACACTTTTGATTACTTACCTCAAAGCACGCCGGGAGGTGGTGCGAGCTTGGTCAATCCGCTTTTGGCGGACCGAACCTTCTGAATCACCGCACTCATAAGAGTACGGTGCTCTTCATCCATGGAAGCGCCGCGAAGCACTTCCAGCAGACTATCCGACGCCCCTGGCGCAACGGAAGTCATCGGCACGGCCGGCTCGCCCTTCTTAGCGAGGGGCTGCCTACATGAATCTAAAACCTTTGGAGGTTCCGGCACAGTGTCCGGCTGGGAGCCCAACTTGCTGCGGCTCTCGTCAGGATCTCACTCCCCATGTACCCAGCGTCTGGAATTTCACCTTGGGGCACCTCCAGAGCCGCCTCCCCCTGCTCTGGTACCCTTTGGGACCACACCTCCGTGTCATCCGCTGGCCGAGGGGAGGTGGCCATCGGGAGCGAATTCATCGCCGAGTCGCTCAGAGACCCATCCGAAGAGGATATCTCGGGATGAGCCCTGGACGGACTGCATATACGTGTTCGGCGTCATAACAAACTATGAAGCTAAGTCGCATTAAAGTATTATAGAGTGCGGATACTTACGATCTCACCAGGGGCTTGCCCCTGGGCAGCCACTCCTCCTCGTTCTAGGCGGCCATGGTGGAGTGATCCGGAAGGGACGCCTTTCCCTTCTTTGGCGTCCTAGCCTCCCCCTGCGGGGCGGCTTTCCTTTTCTTCACCTCCCCAATGTGCGGAGGCGGAATTTCTTCGTGTTTCCCCCCGCCTCCGCGAGAGGAATCTGCCTCGTCTATGACGGCCTTGCACCGGGGACCCTTCCTGGTCCCCAGGGCCGCCCTCTTAGA
Organism: Aegilops longissima; assembly: GCA_021605205.1. Classification (NCBI taxonomy): domain Eukaryota; kingdom Viridiplantae; phylum Streptophyta; class Magnoliopsida; order Poales; family Poaceae; genus Aegilops; species Aegilops longissima. The sequence goes on along the minus strand of CM038676.1, from coordinate 612,192,422 downwards.
CCCTTCGGCCTCCCCGGATGGGGCGGCCCTTTTCTTCTCCTCCTCCCCTTCGTGGGAGGAGCATGCCTCATCGTCTTCGGACGAGGTGTCTGGTGCGACCTTACGCCGAAGACCCTTCCTGGTCCCGTGGCCTTCTTTTCGGCCTTCTTTTCCGGCACCTTGTAAAGCGCCAGGACTAGCATCTCCGTCAGGAGAGCGGTTGCTGGATCTTCCGGCAGTGGAGCCGGACAGTCGATCCGCTCCGCCATCACCACGTAATCCATATTAAATACACATAATGACTTAAAATCCTCCCATGAGTATGTTGGGAAAGGTACATCTGGTGATGGTCAGAAAACTCACCGGATGAGCGAGCCGCGTGGCGTGGAGCCCGCAGTCCTCGGATGTGGGAGGAGGTATTTCGGTGGCCTTGAATAGCACCTTCCATGCGTCCTTGTGCGTCGTGCCATAAAGCTCTTGAAGTGTCTGGTGTTCGGCCGGATCAAACTCCCACAGATTGAATGCCCGTCTTTGGCACGAAAGGATTCGGCGGAAGAGCATGACCTGGACCAGGTTGACAAGTTTGATCTTCTTGTCCATCATATTTTTAATGCTGTTCTGAAGTCCTGTCAGCTCTGCAGGTTCGCACCAGGCCAGGCCTTTATTTTCCCAGGAAGTGAGCCGCATGGGAATTCCGGATCAGAATCGGGGCCGCCGCCCAGTTAGCGTCGCGCGGCTTGGTGATATAGAACCACCCCGATTGCCACCCTTTCACGGTCTCCGTGAAGGAACCGTCAAGCCAGGTAACATTAGGCATCCTGCCCACCATGGCGCCTCCGCACTCCGCTTGCTGGCCGCTCACGATCTTCGACTTCACGCAAACGATTTGTAGCCACAGGCCAAAGTGGGGCTTGATGCGGAGGAAGGCCTCGCACACGACGATAAACGCCGAGATATTGAGGACGAAATTTGGGGCTAGATCATGGAAGTCCAGCCCATAGTAAAACATGAGCCCGCGGACAAAGGGATGAAGTGGAATTCCCAGTCCGCGGACGAAGTGGGCGAGGAACACGACCCTCTCGTGGGGTCCCGGGTCGGAACGATCTGCCCTGCGTCCGGGAGCCGGTGCGCGATGTCGGCGGCCAAGTATCCGGCCGCCCGGAGCTTCGCAATGTGCTCCTCCTTGACTGAAGAAGCCACCCACTTGCCTCCTGCTCCAGACATGTTTGGTTGTGCGGAGAAGGCGAGAACTAGGGCGCTGGAGCTCTAGGGTGCGAGAATGGATGAACAAAGGAGGAAGAAGGCGTGGGTAAAAATGGGAGATCCTTATCCCTTTATAGAGGTGGAGGAAATGGTGCGCCTCCCTGCTTGCCTAAGGAAATCGCTTATTTTCCAAGTGCCACGGTTGGGTTACCCATACCCGTATTGATGATGATCCCGTGATAAGGGGACATGATCTCTGCTTCGACAAGACGTGCCGAGGAAATCGCCTCGCAATATGTGCGGTGGCTGGTTGTGTGAAAATGGTTCGAATAATGACTTGACCATGGTGTGATGCCACGTTGTCTAAAGTTGTCAGCAGATTATATTTGTGGAATATCGTTCTCTCTACGGTGGAATGCGGAAATTATCTCACAGAGCCGGACACGATCCTCAATCTACTTTGGAGTATTCGGAGATGGAACCCGCCTTGCAATGCCGAAGACAATCTGCGCGCCGGACTCATCGTCATTGAAGCCTGGTTCAGGGGCTACTGAGGGAGTCCTGGATCAGGGGGTATCCGGACAGCCGGACTATATACTTTGGTCGGGCTGTTGGACTATGAAGATACAAGACTCAAGACTTCGTCCCGTGTCCGGATGGGACTCTCCTTTGCGTGGAAGACAAGCTTGGCGATCCGGATGTTAGATCTCCTTCTTTGTAACCGACTCTGTATAACCCTAGCCCCCTCTGGTTTCTATATAAACCGAAGGGTTTAGTCCGTAGGACAGGAGACAATCATAATCATCATAGGCTAGCTTCTAGGGTTTAGCCTCTACAATCTCGTGGTAGATCAACTCTTGTAATACTCATATCATCAAGATCAATCAAGCAGGAAATAGGGTTTTACCTCCATCGAGAGGGCCCGAACCTGGGTAAAACATCGTGTCCCCTGCCTCCTGTTACCATTAGCCTTAGACGCACAGATCGGGACCCCCTACCCGAGATCCGCCGGTTTTGACACCGACAATAGGCATAATGTGGCACCGTGTCGAATCGAGCAAATGCGGTTCGTCCGAGCAGTACATGATAGTTACTGCGAAAAGGGACGATGTCAAAGATTAAATCTTTGGTACGGTAATTGTCCGGTCATCCGAAGACTACCTTCAGAGTGATGGAGCCTGTACAATGGGCCTCCACACCTGGTATAACACCTTTAAAGGTGGTTTTAGTGGGCTTGATATCGAAAGATCAATACCCATCTTGCGCACAGTGTCCTGATATAGCAGGTTTAGACTGCTGCCTTCGTCCATAAGGACTCGTGTGAGGTGGAATCCGTCAATTATTGGGTCAAGGACTAGTGCAGCTAAATTTCCCTAATTGGTACTGGCCAGACGATCCGTACGGTCAAAGGTGATTGGCCATAAGTTATATTGTGGGGTGACTGGATCCATTGTGTCAACATCCCTAGAGTGCACATCCGTTCCAGATTGGGAATGTGGGCGGCGTTTATCATGTTCACCATTTTGATTTGCGGGGGATTTCTTTTGCCCTCCTGTGTTCGGTGGCCGGGGCTCCTCATCGTCGTCATCGCTTTGAGACGCCTTCTCCTTGTTTTCGGCACCTGACCTGCCGGCTTGTTTGAAGACCCAGCATTCTCTGTTCGTATGATTGGCTGATGTTCCTGGGATGCCATGAATTTGGCATGGATGGTTGAGTATGTGGTCCAGACTGGACGGACCCGGATTGTTCCTTTTGAATGGTTTTTTCCGCTGACCGGACTTAGAGCCACTGAATCCGGCATTAGCGGCCGTGCCTTTGGCATTGTTTCCATTATTGCGACGCTTGTGTTTGTTGCGTCGGGGCTTGGCGTTGCTATCTCTGGCGTTTGATGTGCCAGGATTGCTTATTGTGCTGTTGCTACGAGCCAACCAGCTATCCTCGCCCGCACAAAAGCGGGTCATGAGTGTCGTGAGGGCTACCATGGACTTCGGCTTCTCTTGGCCGAGGTGTCGGGCAAGCCACTCGTCACGGATGTTATGCTTAAAGGCCGCTAGGGCTTCGGCATCCGGACAGTCGACAATTTGGTTCTTTTTAGTTAGGAACCGAGTCCAGAATTTCCCGGCTGACTCTCCGGGATGTTGGGTTATGTGACTTAAATCATCAGCATCCGGTGGTCGCACATAGGTGCCCTGGAAGTTATCCAGGAATGTGTATTCCAGGTTCTCCCAACTTCCAATGGAGTTTGCCGGCAAACTATTCAGCCAATGCCGAGCCGGTCCCTTGAGTTTTAGTGGGAGGTGTTGGAGAACGTAGTAATTTTAAAAAAAATTCCTACGCACACGCAAGATCATGGTGATGCATAACAACGAGAGGGGAGAGTGTTGTCCACGTACCCTCGTAGACCGAAAGCGGAAGCGTTAGAACAACGCGGTTGATGTAGTCGTACGTCTTCACGGCCCGACCGATCAAGCACCGAAACTACAACACCTCCGAGTTCTAGCACACGTTCAGCTCGATGACGTCCCTCGTACTCTGATCCAGCCGAGTGTCAAGGGAGAGTTCCGTCAGCACGATGGCGGGGTGACGATCTTCATGTTCTACCATCGCAGGGCTTTGTCTAAGCACCGCTACAATATTATCGAGGAGGACTATGATGGAAGGGGGCACCGCACACGGCTAAGAGATCAAGCGATCAATTGTTGTGTCTTAGGGGTGCCCCCCTGCCCCCGTATATAAAGGAGCTAGGGGGGAGGCGTCCGGCCAAGGAGGAGGGCGCGCAAAGGAGTTCTACTCCCACCGGGAGTAGGACTCCTCCTTTCCTAGTAGGAGTAGGAGAGAAGGAAGGGGAAGGGAGAAGGGAAGGAAGGAGGGGGCGCAGCCCCTCCCCCTAGTCCAATTCGGACTAGGCCTTTGAGGGGCGTGCGGCCTGCCCTAGGCAGCCCCTCTCTCTTTCCCGTATGGCCTAATAAGGCCCAATACTTCTCCCGGCGAATTCCCTTAACTCTCCGGTACTCCGAAAAATACCCGAATCACTCGGAACCTTTCCGAAGTACGAATATAGTCGTCCAATATATCGATCTTTATGTCTCGACCATTTCGAGACTCCTCGTCATGTCCCCGATTTCATCCGGGACTCCGAACTCCTTCGGTACATCAAAACACATAAACTCATAATAAAACTGTCGCGAAACCTTAAGCGTGCGGACCCTACGGGTTCGAGAACTATGTAGACATGACCGAAACATGTTTCCGGTCAATAACCAATAGAGGAACCTGGATGCTCATATTGGCTCCCACATATTCTACGAAGATCTTTATCGGTCAAACCGCATAACAACATACGTTGTTCCCTTTGTCATCGGTATGTTACTTGCCCGAGATTCGATCGTCGGTATCCCAATACCTAGTTCAATCTCGTTACCAGCAAGTCTCTTTACTCGTTATGTAATGCATCATTCCGTAACTAACTCATTAGCTACATTGCTTGCAGGGACTATAGTGAGGTGCATTACCGAGAGGGCCCAGAGATACCTCTCTGACAATCGGAGTGACAAATCCTAATCTCGAAATACGCCAACTCAACAAGTACCTTCGGAGACACCTGTAGAGCTCCTTTATAATCACCCAGTTACGTTGTGACGTTTGGTAGCACACAAAGTGTTTCTCCGGTAAACGGGAGTTGCATAATCTCATAGTCATAGGAACATGTATAAGTCATGAAGAAGGCAATAGCAACATACTAAACGATCAAGTGCTAAGCTAACAGAATGGGTCATGTCAATCACATCAATCTACTAATGATGTGATCCCATTAATCAAATGACAACTCATGTCTATGGTTAGAAAACATTACCATCTTTGATTAATGAACTAGTCTAGTAGAGGCATACTAGTGACAATATGTTTGTCTATGTATTCACACATGTATCATGTTTCCGGTTAATACAATTCTAGCATGAATAATAAACATTTATCATGATATAAGGAAATAAATAATAACTTTATTATTGCCTCTAGGGCATATTTCCTTCAGTCTCCCACTTGCACTAGAATCAATAATCTAGTTCACATCACCATGTGATTTAACACTAATCTGCATTTGATTAACACCCATAGTTCACATCGTCATGTGACCAACACCCAAAAGGTTTACTAGAGTCAATATCTAGTTCACATTGCTATGTGATTAACACCCAAAGAGTACTAAGTGTGATCATGTTTTGCTCGTGAGAGAAGCTTAGTCAGCAGATTACATCACATTGAGCCTTATGTATTTTGCAAATATTCTATGTTTACAATGCTCTGCACGGAGCTACTCTAGCTAATTGCCCCCACTTTCAATATGTATCCAGACTGAGACTTAGAGTCGTCTGGATCGGTGTGAAAGCTTGCACACATGTAACTTTTTACCACAGGCTCTTTATCACCTCCATAATCGAGAAATATTTCCTTAGTCCTCACTAAGGATATTCTTGACCAATGTCCAGTGATCTATTCCTAGATCACTATTGTACTCCCTTGCCAAATTCAAAGCAAGGTATACAATAGGTCTGGTACATAGCATAGCATACTTTATAGAACCTCTGACTGAGGCATAGGGAATGACTTTCATTCTCTTTTCTATTTTCTGTTGTGGTCGGGATTTGAGTCTTACTCAATTTCACACCTTTGCAACACAGGCAAGAACTCTTTCTTTGACTGTTCCATTTTGAACTATTTCAAAATCTTGACAAGGTATGTACTTATTGAAAAACTTATCAAGCGTCTTGATCTATCTCAATAGATCTTGATGCTCAATATGTAAGTAGCTTTACCGAGGTATTTATTTTAAAGAACTCCTTTCAAATACTCCTTTATGCTTTCCAGAAAAATTCTACATCATTTCTGATCAACAATATGTTACTCACATATATTTATCAGAAAGGCGGTAGTGCTCCCACTCACTTTATTGTAAATATAGGCTTCACCGCAAGTCTGTATAAAACTATATGCTTTGATCAACTTATCAAAGCGTATATTCCAACTCTGAGATGCTTGCACCAGTCCATAGATGGATCGCTGGAGCTTGCATATTTTGTTAGCACCTTTAGGATTGACAAAACCTTCTGGTTGCATCATATATAACTCTTCTTTAAGAAAACCATTAAGGAATGCAGTTTTGACATCCATTTGCCAGATTTCATAAAACGTGGCAATTGCTAACATGATTCGGACAGATTTAAGCATCGCTACAGTTGAGAAAATCTCATTGTAGTCAACACCTTGAACTTGTCGAAAACCTTTTTGCGATAAGTCGAGCTTTGTAGATAGTAACACTACTATCAGTGTCTGTCTTCCTCTTGAAGATCCATTAATACAATATGGCTTGTCGATCATCGGGCAACTCCACCGAAGTCCACACTTTGTTCTCATACATGGATCCCATCTCAGATTTCATGGCCTCAAGCCATTTCGCGGAATCTGGGCTCGTCATCGCTTCCTCATCGTTCGTAGGTTCATCATGGTCTAGTAACATGACTTCCAGAACAGGATTACCGTACCACGCTGGTGTGGACTGTACTTTGGAAGACCTACGAGGTTTGTAGTAACTTAATATGAAGTTTCATGGTCATCATCATTAGCTTCCTCACTAATTGGTGTAGGAATCACTGGAACTGATTTCTGTGATGAACTACTTTCCAATTCGGGAGAAGGTACAAATTACCTTATCAAGCTCTACTTTCCTCCCACTCACTTCTTTCGAGAGAAACTCCTTCTCTAGAAAGGATCCATTCTTAGCAACGAATGTTTTGCCTTCGGATCTTTGATAGAAGGTGTACCCAACAGTTTCCTTTGGGTATTCTATGAAGACGCACTTCTTCGATTTGGGTTCGAGCTTATCAGGTTGAAACCTTTTTCACATAAGCATCGCAACTCCAAACTTTAAGAAACGGCAGCTTAGGTTTACTGCTAAACCATAGTTCATATGGTGTCGTCTCAACGGATTTAGATGGTGCCCTATTTAAAGTGAATGCAACTATCTCTAATGCATAACCCCAAAACGATAGTGGTAAATCGGTAAGATACATCATAGATCGCACCATATCCAATAAAGTGCGGTTACGACGTTCGGACACACCATTACGCTGTGGTGTTCCATGTGGCGTGAACTGTGAAACTACTCCACATTGTTTAAAATGAAGGCCAAACTCGTAACTCAAATATTCTTCTCTATGATCAGATTGTAGAAACTTTATTTTCTTGTTACGATGATTCTCCACTTCACTCTGAAATTCTTCGAACTTTTCAAATGTTTCAGACTTGTGTTTCATCAAGTAGATATACCCATATCTGCTCAAATCATCTGTGAAGGTCAGAAAATAACGATACTCGCCACGAGCCTTAATACTCATCGATCTGCATACATCAGTATGTATTATTTCCAACAAGTTTGTTGCTCGTTCCATTGTTCCGATGAACGGAGTTTTAGTCATCTTTGAAGGAAATATGCCCTAGAGGCAATAATAAAGTTATTATTTATTTCCTCATATCATGATAAATATTTATTATTCATGCTAGAATTGTATTAACCGGAAACATAATACATGTGTGAATACATAGACAAACATACAGTCACTAGTATGCCTCTACTTGACTAGCTCGTTGAATCAAAGATGGTTAAGTTTCCTAGCCATAGACATGAGTTTTCATTTGATTAACGGATCACATCATTAGGAGAATGATGTGATTGACTTGACCCATTCCGTTAGCCTAGCACTTGATCGTTTAGTATGTTGCTATTGCTTTCTTCATGACTTATACATGTTCCTGTAACTATGAGATTATGCAGCTCCGTTTACGGAGGAACACTTTGGTGCCACCAAGCGTCCTGGCGTAACTGGGTGATTATAAAGGAGTACTACAGGTGTCTCCAAAGGTACATGTTGGGTTGGCGTATTTGAGATTAGGTTTTGTCACTCCGATTGTCGGAGAGGTATCTCTGGCCCTCTCGGTAATGCACATCACTATAAGCCTTGCAAGCAATGTAGCTAATGAGTTAGTTAAGGAATGATGCATTACGTAGCGAGTAAAGAGACTTGCGGTAACGAGATTGAACTAGGTATTGGATACCGACGATCGAATCTCGGGCAAGTAACATACCGATGACAAAGGAACAACGATGTTGTTATGCGGTTTGACCGATAAAGATCTTCGTAGAATATGTAGGAGCCAATATGGGCATCCAGGTTCCGCTATTGGTTATTGACCGAGAATAGTTCTAGGTCATGTCTACATAGTTCTCGAACCCGTAGGGTCCGTGACGCTTAACGTTACGATGACAGTTTTATTATGAGTTTATGAGTTTTGATGTACCGAAGGAGTTGAGTCCCGAATGAGATCGGGGACATGACGAGGAGTCTCGAAATGGTCGAGACGTAAAGATCGATATATTGGACGACTATATTACGACATCGGAAAGGTTCCGAGAGATTCGGTATTTTTCAAGTACGGAGAGTTACGGGAATACGTATTGGGCCTTATTGGGCCATACGGGAAAGAAGGAAAAGGGCCTCAAGGGTGGCCACACCCTTCCCTTGGTCTGGTCCGGTGGACTAGGGAAGGGCGCCCTTCCTTCCTTCTCCTTTTCTCTTCCTTTCCTTCTCTCCTACTCCTACTACATGGAAGGGTTCCTAGTTGGACTAGGAAAGGGGAATCTTACTCGGTGGGAGTAGGACTCCCCTAGGGCGCACCATAGAGAGGGCGGCCCTCCCTCCTCCACTCCTTTATATCTGGGGCAGGGGCACCCCATGGACACACAAGTTGATCTACGATCGTTTCCTTAGCCGTGTGCGGTGCCCCCTCCACCATATTCCACTTGGTCATATCGTTGCGGAGCTTAAGCGAAGCCCCGCGCCGTAGAGTCATATCGTCGCGGAGCTTAGGCGAAGCCTGTGCGGTGGAGCATCATCATCGCCACCACGCCGTCGTCGACGGAACTCATCCCCGACGCTTTGCTGGATCGGAGCCGGGGATCGTCATCGAGCTGAGCGTGTGCTGAACTCGGAGGTGCCGTGCGTTCGGTACTTGGATCGGTCGGATCGTGAAGGCGTCGGCTACATCAACAGCGTTGTTATAGCGCTTCGCTTCACGGTCTCACAGTGCGTGGACATACACTCTCCCCTCTCGTTGCTATGCCATCACCATGATCTTGTGTGTGCGTAGGAAATTTTTTGAAATTACTACGTTCCCCAACAATCTTGCCCAAAAGGCACGATTCGCAAGCATCAAATGATTCATAACCAAGTGATTCCAAAAGTCCATCTTTATGGAGTTTCTTCACGCGCTTTACACCGATATGACTCAAACGGCAGTGCCACAAATAAGTTGCACTATCATTATCATCTTTGCATCTTTTGGCATCAATATTATGTATATGTGTATCACTACGATCGAGATCCAACGAACTATTTTCATTGGGTGTATGACCATTGAAGGTTTTATTCATGTAAACTGAACAACAATTATTCTCTGACTTTAAATGAATAAGCGTATTGCAATAAACATGATCAAATCATATTCATGCTCAATGCAAACGCCAAATAACATTTATTTAGGTTTAATACTAATCTTGAAAGTATAGGGAGTGTGTGATGATGATCATATCAATCTTGGAACTACTTCCAACACTCATCGTCACTTCCCCTCAACTAGTATCTGTTTATTCTGTAACTCCTGTTTCGAGTTACTAATCTTAGCAACCGAACAAGTATCAAATACTCAGGGCTACTATAAACACCAGTAAGGCACACATCAATAACATGTATATCAAATATACCCTTGTTTAATTTTCCATCCTTCTTAGCCACCAAATATTCAGGGCATTTCCGCTTCCGGTGACCATTTCCTTTGCAGTGTAAGCACTCAATTTCAGGCTTTGGTCCAGCTTTGGGCTTCTTCGCAGGAGTGACAACTTGCTTGTCATTCTACTTGAAGTTCTCTTTCTTTCCCTTTGCCCTTCTCTTTAAACTAGTGGTCTTGTCAATCATCAACACTTGATGCTCTTTCTTGATTTCTACCTTCGTCGATTTAAACATCACGAAGAGCTCGGGAATCGTTGTCGTCATCCCTTGCATACTATAGTTCATCACGAAGTTCTAGTAACTTGGTGATGGTGACTAGAGAACTCTGTCAATCACTATCTTATCTGGAAGATTAACTCCCACTTGGTTCAAGCGATTGTAGTACCCAGACAATCTGAGCACATGCTCACTAGTTGAGCGATTCTCCTCCATCTTTTAGCTATAGAACTTGTTGGAGACTTCATATCTCTCAACTCGGGTATTTGCTTGAAATATTAACTTCAATTCCTGGAACATCTCATATGGTCCATGACCTTCAAAACGTCTTTGAAGCCGGATTCTAAGTCGTTAAGCATGGTGCACTAAACTATCAAGTAGTCATCATATTGAGCTAGCCAAACATTCATAACGTTTGCATCTGGTCCTGCAATAGGTCTGTCACCTAGCGGTGCATTAAGGACATAATTCTTCTGTGCAGCAATGAGGATAAACCTCAGATCATGAATCCAATCCGCATCATTGCTACTAACATCTTTCAACACAATTTTCTCTAGGAACATATCAAAATAAACATATGAAAGCAACAACGCGAGCTATTGATCTACAACATAATTTGCAAAATACTACCAGGACTAAGTTCATGATAAATTTAAGTTCAATTAATCATATTACTTAAGAACTCCCACTTAGACAAACATCTCTCTAGTCATCTAAGTGATCACGTGATCCAAATCGACTAAACCATGTCCGATCATCACGTGAGATGGAGTAGTTTTCAATGGTGAACATCATTATGTTGATCATATCTACTATATGATTCACGCTCGACCTTTCGGTCTCCGTGTTCCGAGGCCATATCTGTATATGCTAGGCTCGTCAAGTTTAACCTGAGTATTCCGGTGTGCAACTGTTTTGCACCCATTGTATTTGAACGTAGAGCCTATCACACCCGATCATCACGTGGTGTCTCAGCACGAAGAACTTTCGCAACGGTGCATACTCAGGGAGAACACTTTTATCTTGAAATTTAGTGAGAGATCATCTTATAAAGCTACCATCGAACTAAGCAAAATAAGATGTATAAAAGATAAACATCACATGCAATCAAAATATGTGACATGATATGGCCATCATCATCTTGTGCCTTTGATCTCCATCTCCAAAGCATCGTCATGATCTTCATCGTCACCGGCATGACACTATGATCTCCATCATCTTGACCTATATCAATGTGTCGTCACATGGTCGTCTCGCCAACTATTGCTATCGCATAGCGATAAAGTAAAGCAATTATTTAGCGCTTGCATCTTATGCGATAAAGAGACAACCATAAGGTTTCTGCCAGTTGCCGATAACTTCAACAAAACATGATCATCACATACAACAACTTATATCTAATCACGTCTTGACCATATCACATCACAACATGCCCTGCAAAAACAAGTTAGACGTCCTCTACTTTGTTGTTGCAAATTTTACGTGGCTGCTACGGGCTGATCAAGAACCGTTCTTACCTACGCATCAAAACCACAATGATAGTTCGTGAAGTTAGTGTTGTTTTAACCTTCTCAAGGACCGGGCGTAGCCACACTCGGTTCAACTAAAGTTGAGAAACCGACACCGCTAGTCACCGTGTGCAAAGCACGGCGGTAAAACCAGTCTCGCGTAAGCGTCTGGCGTAATGTCGGTCCGGGCGCTTCATCCAACAATACCGCCGAACCAAAGTATGACATCTTTGGTAAGCAGTATGACTTGTATCGCCCACAACTCACTTGTGTTCTACTCGTGCATATAACATCTACGCATAAAACCAGGCTCGGATGCCACTGTTGGGGAACGTAGTAATTTCAAAAAAATTCGTACGCACACGCAAGATCATGGTGATGCATAGCAATGAGAGGGGAGAGTGTTGTCCACGTACCTTCGTAGATCGAAAGCGGAAGCGTTAGAACAACGCAGTTGATGTAGTCGTACGTCTTCACGGCCCGACCGATCAAGCACCGAAACTACGGCACCTCCGAGTTCTAGCACACGTTCAGCTTGATGACGTCCCTCGTACTCCGATCCAGCCGAGTGTCAAGGGAGAGTTCCATCAGCACGACGACGGGGTGACGATCTTGATGTTCTACCATCGCAGGGCTTCGCCTAAGCACCGCTACAATATTATCGAGGAGGACTATGGTGGAGGGGGGCACCGCACACGGCTAAGAGATCAAGCAATCAATTGTTGTGTCTTTGGGGTGCCCCCTGCCCCCGTATATAAAGGAGCTAGGGGGGAGGCGGCCGGCTAAGGAGGAGGGCGCGCCAAGGGGGGAGTCCTACTCCCACCGGGAGTATGACTCCTCCTTTCCTAGTAGGAGTAGGAGAGAAGGAAGGGGAAGGAGAAGGGAAGGAAGGAGGGGCGAGCTCCTCCCCTAGTCCACCCGGACTAGGCCTTTGGGGCGCGGCCTCCCCACGCAGCCCTCTCTCTTTCCGTATGGCCCAATAAGGCCCAATACTTCTCCCAGCGAATTCCAGAACTCTCCGGTACTCGAAAATACCGAATCACTCGGAACCTTTCCGAAGTCCGAATATAGTCGTCCAATATATCGATCTTTATGTCTCGACCATTTAGAGACTCCTCGTCATGTCCCCGATCTCATCCGGGACTCCGAACTCCTTTGGTACATCAAAACACATAAACTCGTAATAAAACAGTCATCGAAACCTTAAGAGTGCGGACCCTACGGGTTCGAGAACTATGTAGACATGACCGAAACACGTTTTCGGTCAATAACCAATAGCGGAACCTGGATGCTCATATTGGCTCCCACATATTCTCCGAAGATCTTTATCGGTCAAACCGCATAACAACATATGTTGTTCCCTTTGTCATCGGTATGTTACTTGCCCGAGATTCGGTCGTCGGTATCCCAATACCTAGTTCAATCTCGTTACTGGCAAGTCTCTTTACTCGTTATGCAATGCATCATTTCGTAACTAACTCATTAGCTACATTGCTTGCAAGGCTTATAGTGATGTGCATTACCGAGAGGGCCCAGAGATACCTCTCCGACAATCGGAGTGACAAATCCTAATCTCGAAATACGCCAACTCAACAAGTACCTTCGGAGACACATGTAGAGCTCCTTTATAATCACCCAGTTACTTGTGACGTTTGGTACGACACAATGTGTTCCTACAGTAAACGGGAGTTGCATAATCTCATAGTCATAGGAACATGTATAAGTCATGAAGAAAGCAATATCAACATACTAAACGATCAAGTGCTAAGCTAACAGAATGGGTCATGTCAATCACATCATTCTACTAATGATGTGATCCCGTTAATCAAATGACAACTCATGTCTATGGTTAGGAAACATAACCGTCTTTGATTAATGAGTTAGTCTAGTAGAGGCATACTAGTGACAGTATGTTTGTCTATGTATTCACACATGTATCATGTTTCCGGTTAATACAATTCTAGCATGAATAATAAACATTTATCATGATATAAGGAAATAAATAATAATTTTATTATTGCCTCTAGGGCATATTTCCTTTAGGAGGTACTTGATGGCGTGTAGATCATCCCCGCGGGCCATGTGAATGTGGAGAAAGAAATCTTCTATTCATACCGCGGGGTCTGTAGTCCCATCGTAGGGCTCGATATTCAAGGGCTTAAACCCTTCTGGGAATTCATGCTCCATTACTTCGTCAGTGAAGCATAGGAGGTGTGCAGCGCCTCTATACCGGGCTACATCAGGACGCAGTTCAAATGAGTCTGGTCTGTTGTATTCTGCACGGCCGGATTTGGATTTAGTTTATCCGGTGTGGCGGTCATCGTCACGCGTTGGGGCGCGCCCCCGTGATCCGTAGATCGATCTTGACTGCCCTGCTTTGTTTTCCAATTCATCTCGCAGGTCATGCGTGTAGCCCCGGGCCTTCGTGTTTTGTTTGTTTGGCGGCGATGGGGTGCGGGATGATGCGCCGCTTTGTCTCGGCCACGAGGTGGCCGGTCAGCCACATCCTGCGCTGGTAGTGTAGGCTCTAGTACCTCCTCCTCGAATTGAGGTAGCAACCCGCGCTTTGGCTAACTTTTGGTTGGGCGCTCGAGTCCATATTCCTCGGCTGCCAGGACCTCAGTCCATCTATCAGTTAGCAGATCTTGATCAGCTTGATGCTGCTGCTGCGTTTTCTACAGGCTTTTTGCAGTGGCTATAAGCCCTCGTTTGAAGCGCTCCTGCTCGACGGGGTCCTCAGGCATGATAAATTCTTCGTCACCAAGGATCACCTCGTCTTCGGAGAGGGGCATGTAATTGTCATCCTCCGAGTCTCCGTCCATTGCCTGTTGATCAAAGCTAGCTTGCCCATCCTCCCGTCTGGCTTACTCGTAGCTTGGCTGGGCGGGATTGCTTTCATCCTCGGCATTATCCGGAGTGATGTTGTCTCTTGTGCCGGTATCGTTATTTTTGCTATGGCGGGGCTTAGATCGGCGCCACTAACGCCGGCGCTTAGATTGCTTCTCAAGGGGGTTATCCTCCGTTGCCTCATCGCCATTGCTTTCTTTGGGTGTGTCCACCATATATATACCATATGACGAGGTGGTTGTCCAGCGCCCTGTGGGCGGTGGTTCCTGTTCTTCTCTGGCATCGTCGTCCATACCGTCGATGTCTTCAGAGTCGAAATCGAGCATGTCGGTTAAGTCGTCGACAATGGCTATTAAGTGGGTGGTGGGTGGGGAACGAATTCCTTCGTCGTCCGCTTCCCACTCGAGCCGGACATAGTTCGACCAGGAGTCTCCTGACAGGGAGAGACATTTCAGTGAATTTAGCACGTCGCCCAAGGGCAAGTGCTGAAAGGTATCCACGGAGGTAAACTCCATGATCGGTGCCCAATCAGATTCGATAGGCACGGATGCGCGCGGTTCGGAGCCTATGGCGGGAGACGAGTCCGAGGGTCCGACGACACAGCCCTCATTAGAGGCGAAGTATGTGTTCGGCTCTATTCCCGATGAGTGTGCGGCCTCCGTGGCGAGGTCTATCCACCCGTCCTTGGATGGCACGATCTGCTCAGGATCTAAGGCCAAGGCAGCCGCAGGTGCGTTCTCCTGAACACCGTCCGATGGCAGATCTAAGCCATGCTCATTGGGACTGTATGACGCACCTGTCATGGGCCTGAATCCGTCGAAGATTTAGTCCCCGTAGATGTCAGCAGTGTAGTTCAGCTTCCAAACCTGACCTGATGGCCAGGGGCATAGCTATCGATCTGCTCCAGATGGCCAAGCGAGTTGGCCCGCCGCCGAATACGAAGATCTGTCCAGGGAGGAAAACCTCACCCTGGACCGCATCGTTGTGGATGATTGAAGGAGCCATCAAGCCTTATCATGACGACACAGTGGAACTCTCAATGAAAGCACCAATGTCGGTGTCGAAACCGGCGGATCTTGGGTAGGGGGTCCCGAACTGTGCGTCTAAGGCTAATGGTAACAGGAGGAGGGGGACACAATGTTTACCCAGGTTTGGGCCCTCCCTGTGGAGGTAATACCCTACTTCTTGCTTGATTGATCTTGATGATATGAGTATTACAAGAGTTGATCTACCACGAGATCGTAGAGTCTAAACCCTAGAAGCTAGCCTATGATTATGATTGTTCTTGTCCTACGGACTAACCCTCCGGTTTATATAGATTCTGGAGGGGGCTAGGGTTACACAGAGTTGGTTACAGAGAAGGAAATCTACATATCTGAGTTGCCAAGCTTGCCTTCCACGCAAAGGAGAGTCCCACCCGGACACGGGACGAAGTCTTCAATCTTGTATCTTCATAGTCCAACAGTCCGTCATAAGTACATAATCCGGCTGTCCGAGTACCCCCCCCCCCCCCATAATCCAGGACTCCCTCAAATGGCCTCATTGGAGGTCAGATCTGTGTTCGGCTCTAGCGCCGTTGAGTCTGTGACTTCCGTGGCGGGGTTGAGCCTCCCGCCCTCGGATGGCGCGCTCCGCTCTGGATCTAGGGCCAGTGCAGTTACAAGCGTAATGTCCCGCACATCGTCTGATAACATATTTAGGTCATGTTCATCGTGGCGGCGGGGCGCAGCTGTCATGGGCTCGAATCCGTCGAAGATCAAGTCGTCGCGGATGTCGGCGGTGTAGTTCAAGCTTCCAAACCTGACTTCATGGACAGGGGCGTAGCTGTCGATCTTCTCCATATGGCCAAGCGAGTTGGCCCGCAGTGCGAAGCCGCCGAATACGAAGATCTGTCCAGGAAGAAAAACTTCACCCTGGACTGGGTTGTTGATGATTAAAGGAGCCACCAAGCCTTATGGTGACGACACAGTGGAACTCTCAATGAAAGCACCAATGTCGGCGTCAAAACAGGCTGATCTTGG
Source organism: Aegilops longissima (assembly GCA_021605205.1). Classification (NCBI taxonomy): domain Eukaryota; kingdom Viridiplantae; phylum Streptophyta; class Magnoliopsida; order Poales; family Poaceae; genus Aegilops; species Aegilops longissima. Next base: position 612,175,808 of record CM038676.1, on the reverse strand, counting down.
GTAGGGGGTCCCGAACTGTGCGTCTAAGGCTAATGGTAACAGGAGGCGAGGGACACAATGTTTACCCAGATTCGGGCCCTCTCGATGGAGGTAATACCCTACTTCCTGCTTGATTGATCTTGATGATATGAGTATTACAAGAGTTGATCTACCACGAGATCGTAGAGGCTAAACCCTAGAAGCTAGCCTATGGTTGTGATTGTTCTTGTCCTACGGACTAAACCCTCTGGTTTATATAGACACCGGAGGGGGCTAGGGTTACACAGAGTCGGTTACAGAGAAAGGAATCTTCACTTCCGAATCGCCAAGCTTGCCTTCCACGCAAAGGAGAGTCCCATCCGGACACGGGACGAAGTCTTCTATCCAGTTATCTTCATAGTCCAACAGTCCGGCATTCGCATATAGTCCGGCTGTTCGAGGACCCCTTAATCCAGGACTCCCTCATCGACCCCTGTCAGGAATTTGGGAGTGGCTCCCGATGAGTCATGCACGTTTTGAAGCTTGGGACTATCCGTCCCCACCCGAGGCCGTTCTATCATAGGACTATGTCACGCCACAACGAGGAGATTGAACTTATTTAAAAAATACTGTTGTGTCACTCGCGTCGAGTTTACGATGGCCTTTGCTATAAGGCAGTCATACACACCCTCGCTAAATTACTTATGATCATGCTGCTATGGTACTTCCTAATTGAATGTTGTTTTCATAACAACGGCATGTACTATTGTCTATGTAGGCAAGGATTTGAATCTGCAAGTTTTTAATTCCATAATCTCGTCCGAGTCATTCATATATGTTTTGCATATACATCATTCAAGAACAGATGTAAACTTGCATAAAACAAACTTGACTACACAAATGATAAATAATTGCATCATATTGCAAATTGGAAAGGTAACTGCATGACATAACATTTCTTGAATCAACTTATGTTTTCTACTACTTCATACTCCCTCCTTCCCATTTTCTAACGCGCCTAAACTTTTGCACGAAAATTAGCGTACAACTAAATGTTCTCCTCTAACAGAAGTGATTGGCGATCCAGGAAAGTAGCAAACGGGCATGAGAGAATATGACCGGTCTAGTACTAGCGATAGTTAGCAGAAACTACCTATACGTGAGAAAAACAAGGGTTGGGAGGCTTATGCGCCTAATATTGTGGGATTTTACAAAAAAGGTTAAGCGCCTAAGATTTTGGGAAGGAGGGAGTATTATTCTAAATTACCCATAAAATTTCAGAATATAAGGTGTATTGATTTCCGTGCAACTCAACCATTTAAAAGTTTGACCAAGATTATAAAATTAAATAACAACATTTGTAACACCTAATAGATAAAATATGAAAGTACTTTTCAGGATGAATCAAATGATATAAATTTTGTATTGTGGATATTGGTATATTTTTCTAAAAACTTGGTCAAACATGCACTTGTTTGACTTTTGAAAAAAATAAATATACTTTATATAAAGGAACAGGGGGAGTATTTTGTTTTGCAAGCCCCTAGGTTTGCTAGTTATCTATTTCTTTTTTCTTTTTTCTTACAAAGTTATAAGGTTTAAGTTTGATACTTTGATCTGGTACTTTTGGATGTATGGCACGTTATATGGCTCTACTTTATCGTCTGCTATTTATTTTGGAGATTTGACAACTCTGCTTCCAGCCCATCTGGGGGGGCATCTGGTGGCATCCTTGTGATTTGGAACTCTGCATGGTGTTCTCATTGATGTTCAGCCTTTTAGACTCTAGTTGTAAGTTCACCTCTAAACACAACAATGAAATATGGACACTAGTTACTGTTTATGGACGGTGGGGGGCATAGACAACTTTGTAGCTTGGTTGTACAGTTTGGACATTCGAGTGGATGGAAACTACTCAGCTTCCGTTGGGTGATGTTTGGTCTGACCATGGACGTGTCACCGTTGACCCTGCCAGCCAACGATGCATATCTAATCTACCCACAGGCCACAGGTAGTCGCGTGTGACAGTGCCAGCGCTAGCTGCGTACGTACCCATGCACGCCGCGCGACCGCAAGTGGAGTGGCCGCGGACGGCGTCGATCGAGGAGTCGCTGGCTGGGCCACGCGCACCACGGCGCTTTGCACTTCGTCGTGCTCGTCTGTCCGCCAAGCGAAGCGATGCCAACCCGAGCCGTGCTGCTCCGCCGTGTGTCGTCGATTCGCCCCAGTGCGCCGCGTCGCTGCCTCACCGCTTTTCTCATGCCTTTTACGCAACGGACGAGTGAAGAGCCACGGAATCTTGATGGCTCGGTGCCGTACACTTCTCTGTCGCGGGGACTCGGGCGGGCGCGTCGCTGCTGATCGCGAACCGATTCGGCGTCACCGGTGATCATAGATTCATAGGCCAACTATAATGCTCCGTTTGCTTCCTTGTAGTACACTGACAAGGTGGCACACACAAATTGCGTACTACTCTGGCAAGAAAACTAACGAACGAAGTCAGCGCATGTGGGCAGCGCGACGGGCAGCCATTTGGGGTTGGACAACAAGAGAAACCAGTTGGCACGGCGCCGCTGGCCTAACGACTTTCCGGGGGAGCTGCGGCAATAGCATCGTATCTGGTGCAGTTCACACATGGCGTGACCCGATCGACTCGCCGCCTCCCCTTGTCATGATTGGACAGCCGCTGCGTTTCCGGAGTAGTAGTTGCACTGGCAACTAGAATCGTCGACCCGTCGTCTTCTTTCTTATGTTGACGCCATGGTGATCATCATGCTGACCTGGGCTCGATCTCTCCGAGGAACGTGACGCCCTTCCATGGATCATGGGCAATCATTCGTTGCTACCATCATTCCCGAAAAAAGAAATCGTTGGTATCATGGGTCTAATGATTGGTAGATACCACTGACGGTAAAAATTGTCTTCTGAAGACCATGCCACTGTTCAAAAGGATAACTGCAACAATAACCCCTCTTCTCTCCTCGTTTGCCTTCCCTAACGCTAATTGGCTAGGGCAAAGTCTTTCCTCCAAATTTCACCGGCAAGCCCATGGATTCGCCTTCCCTCTATCTGCCGCTCCAGCGCCAGTGGCGTGGAGGGTAATCCCAGTGCCTCCGCTCCGGTTAGTAGTTTATGTTAGGGGTTTTTAGTCGTCGCAGGTGCGGTGCTCGGGCGGATGGCGACGCTACTTCTTCGAGTTTGTCTTTCAGGCTCGGATCCTCCTCGAATTCGTTCGTCTGGATGGAATCGATGCAGCTCTGGCGTAGATTCCTGCAGTCTCTTTAGGGCGGTGAGGTTAGGGTTCCTCGTCTTGTGGCGAGATTTGATGTCAAGTGTTTCAGATCTATGCAAGGGTTCAACGTCGACGACTACGGCTCCAGGGCGGTAGCCCTTAGGGGCACCTGCACGAAGACTTTCCGGTTGTCATCGGCAAGGTCAAGCCGGCTCCGGTAGAGCGGCGCGTAGGCGGCTCGTTTTGGCGGCAGTAGTGCTTGTTTGGGGTCTTGGAACCTTAATGTAATTTTTATTATATTTGAGGTGCTTTGTACTTCTGCTGAACTTTAATAATAGATATGCATCATTTTAAATAAAAAAAATCACCAGTTATCGTAGGCTTTTGGGGGGCAAACATTGCAGAATCATCTTAATATGTGTTAGAATATTTTCATTTTTTTTTTCAAAAATACGTGTTGGAATATCCTTTGCTCGTCACACCGACGTTTGCCACAGATTTTCAGTAAACTTCTCTGTTCACTGCACGCAATCTCGGTGGCAACTGTCTGCCATCCACACCCAATTCCGTTTGAGTAATGTGACCGATCAATTGACCTATCGCTTTGTGGCTCCTACAGAAACAACAAGACACCAAGTGCTCGTTAATTAGTTAGATGAGCAGACATCACATGTCTTACGTCAAACCAACCATGCATAGATGCATGCATGTCTAAGCCAGAGCTCCGAGTACAGGCGTACTACCATTATTTTAGTTAGGTTATCAGTGAGGTCACCTATGATCATCCATCGGTCAAACGAACTGATCAATGCCCTCCCGGCCATGCATCAAGAAGATTCTTACGACGCGTTTGGTTCGCGACTTTTACTCCGTCTATCGATTACACTGCCTCCCGAATACGTTACAGGTGTTTGTTTCGGCTGAGCCGGATTCGATCCCACTGTAATCGGATACACCGCTTCACAAAGCCCAAAACGGGAAGCATCGAGTGGGAAGCGAGAACGCTCATCTCCGTCTCTTCGTCCCGACTCCCGACCATACGCCCCTCCCCTCGCCGCCGTGACCTCCCTATACGAGGATCGTACGTGTTCTTCTGGTGTTCCTCTTTGAATTCAGAAAGCATCCCAATGTTGAACCAAGCAGATCAGGGAGTCAATCAATCCTCCACCTAATACAGTGCAGTCCGATTACAAAGTTGAATACATTACCTGAATTGAACCAAACGCGTCGTTAGACGGTTCACTCGGTTGGTTGCGTAAGCACTGATGATCAATGCTCTCCCGCCATCTCCAAACAAGTGTCTCAATTTTAGTACTGTCAAATTTCTTATAAAGTTATATGTACTAAATTTGAGACATTCATTTTAAGACGGAGGGAGTAGTACGTAGTAGAAACATGCAATGCAGCAACATGGAGTGCGTGTCAAATGCGCCGACACGCGAATACGCTATCCATAAGTGCACGACGACGACGAGTCGGCGAGCGCGTCGGGAAGCGGCGAGAGCAGTGGCGGAGCTTGAAAGAAATCTCTGGAGGGGCGAAGCTGTAAAAAAACTCAAACACAAAATCTGAAGGATGTGGTCCGGGTTGGTCAAATTCGAGCAACAACAGAGGAGGTTGAACACAGTCTGTTGGCTAAACAAGCATTGCTTCAGTAGTTGGTTCATCAGCTGAATCACCTCTCTTTCTTTTGAAAATGTATCAATAGTTTTCCCCTTAAGCGTCACTGCTTCCCTCTCACTGTAAAGGGCATTTTCTATTCAGTACAAAATGCAATTGAATAGATCCATGACGAGATGACCTAATTAGAATTTTCCTCAACTAAGGTGAAATAAAATTTAGAATCAAAATAATTGAACTTTCTACAATTTCCATAGGGGGAGATAGACACAGATCCAGCAAGCAGTGTTGACAGGGTCCAAATAACTTTGACAGAGCACTACTGACAGAGTTAGCTACAGTGTTGGTCAGCTAGCTAGCTTGCTAGGACACCCAGATGGGAGAGATTGACTAGCAGACTTGGCAACGTACAGGAGCAAAAGCAAGATCCAGCGAGAGCAACTGCTCATCGGCCGACGTGGTTGCCTGATGTTGTCCGCAGCAGAGGCCGGAGTGGAGAAGTGGATGGAACAGCGGCTAGCCTTAGCCGGCCGCCCGCCACCGGCCCCCCGATGCGGCCACGCCGGCAAGCCACAGCGGCCGGTCCGCCGGACGCCGGTGCACCACCCCCATGCTCAGCCGTCCGTGGATGCAAGCGGCAGGTAAGGGGAAATCGATTTGGTCGCAGCGTCCGCGGTCGCAGGTGGCTGGATTCATTCGTCTCCAGGCAACGAAGACTAGTACTAGTTGACAGATGGGCCTGTGGGCTGTAGGTAATATATAGGGGTAGTAAAAGAATTCATTTTCGCTGGGGGGGCGATGGCCCAGGTTCGCCCTCACGTAGCTCCGCCGTTGGGCGAGAGGACACCGGAGGAGGGCGCTGGATGGATCTCCACCTGGCGAAGTAATCTCTGGACGGGACGCTCGCTTGTGTCGAAAAAGGTGTCGCTTTCACTCGTCGGCCGTCGACTCTGCTGGACCCATGTATAGCCCAGCAAGTGGTTCTTGACCGTGCAGCAGTACTTTCCGTCGAGGATTCTTTCTAGTCCAGTACGTCCGCCGGCTGTGACGCTGCGCTTTCCGCGTGGACTCCATCCTTCCCGCGGGCAAGCTTGTGAATTCACGCTGGATTTCAGTCCATCGAAGTCACAGCCACGCGACGTGTTAGTTGCAACCTAATCTTTTCTCGGAATTTGCCGATCAATCGTGTCGCAACGGGGAGCACGGGTATGAGCAGAGAAACAGAGGAGCAGCGCTTGCGAAGCAGAGTGGTTTGGCATGAACGAAATCGATTGCATTACTGATTCTGTCGCTACATAACAGCACGGGTAACAATTTACATGACACTAATTGGTGAGATGCTAGAATCTCCAATGGCTGATGCCTACTGTGCCCTACTACCAAATCATCATCGTTTGCTTCTTGTCCTGCGGTGAGCACGATGCCGTGCTCCACGTCCACGGTAATGTTGAGAGAGCCGGACTCTGTGTCGATTGACTCCTCTTCGCCCGTGATCGCGTCGTCCAAGATGATGCCAGTCGTCACCTTGGCCGGCGCGGCGACAGGTGCTTCCGCTGGCCCGGAGAGCACGTCGATCCAGCCCTCCTCGGAGTCCCAGTCCGGGAGCGCTGACGCAGGGCAGGCCAATGCTCTGATCCTGCTCTCGGCCGCGCCGTGCGACCGCTCGTCGTCCGCCTCGTCGGTGTCAGACTCCGACTCCCAGAATGCCGCGTCCAGCGTGCTCTTGGGCGACACCCACTTGCTCTTCACGGCTTCTGGCTTCGCGTCGACAACGGCGGTAGCCAAGAACGGATGCTCCAGCAGCTGCGCCGCCGTGAACCGGTCGCTGGCCTGCCTGACAAGGCACCTAGCCAAGAAGTCCTTGGCCTCCGCGGATAGCCAATGGGGGATCTCAAGAACGGCCTCCGTGTACCCGATCCGGTGCAGCGCGGCGAGCGCGTCGCCGTCCATGCCGCTCCACGGGGCGCGGCCGGTGGCCATCTCAACAACCATGCAGCCGAGCGCCCAGATGTCGGCCTTGGGGCCCTGCTCCTCGCCGCGCGCCACCTCCGGCGCCATGAACGCCGGCGTGCCGCCGATGATCGGCACGTCAGCGCCAGCCTTCCTCGAGCACCCGAAATCCGCGAGCTTGGCGCGGCCGTCGGCGCCGATCACGACGTTCCTCGCCTTGACGTCCCCGTGCACCATGCCAGCGCCGTGGAGATACGCGAGCGCTGCCGCCACATCGGCAGCATAGCCGCGGACGGCGCGCTCGTCGAGGCCCCCGTTGCTCGCCACCTGGCCTGCCAGCGAGCCGCCGGGGGCGAACTCGAGGAAGAGCTGATAGGAGCCGTCGCGGGCGCCGTGGCCGCCGATGCAGGAGACGACGCGCGGGAGCTCAGGCCGGACATGAGGCACTGCTCCTCCTCAGCGTAGCTGCGCACGCCCCGCTCGCCGACTTGATCGCGAAGAGCTCCCCGGAGGCGTCGTCCGCGGCGAGGAAGACCTCGGCCCCCGAGGCGCCGCGGCCGAGCGTGCGCACCCGCGTCCATTGCTTGCTGACGGCCATCGTCGTCTTCTCTTGTGTAATCTGTGTTGGGAATTGGGATTGTGGTGGCTTCTGTTGCTTGTGTACAAGGTGATTTGTTGACGAGTTATACTTTTTTGTGGCGGGTGAGCGTATATATAGGTTGATGTGAGGAAGGCTCTTGGTACTTTGGGAGAGGAGAGGAAAAGTTGGGGAGATTGCAAGTTTGGAACATGGAAGGTGTTCGGCGTGCGCGATAAAAGATAGGAAATCCCCAGGGAAAAGGCGTGGGAAGCAAGCTGTTTAGGTTCTCGAGCACGCGCTCGCGTTCGCGGCGGCGATGGATTGGGTTGGACGGTGAGTGGGAACGCGCGGTCTGAGCTTGACCTGACCTAGCTTCGCGCTCTGCCTATGCTTAGCCTGCGTCAAATTATCTTCTGTAGAGATTGGAAAAGGGGAAAACCGTATCGGATCTCTCGGATTTCTATCTAATAGCGAATCTCTGCCTATGCTTGAGGGGAGTAAGCAATTTACGTACTCGTCAAAGTCGCGCTGGGTCGCGAGTCGTATGGAACAGATCATCTCCCCGCGTACGAACGGAAGTGGTCGAAGTCAGCGGGGCGCCTGAAGGGAGGTGGTCAGTTGGGTCTCCTCTCCACGGTTGGTACTTTGACAGTGTGGCTTTGATGCCAATGCCAACCGCTGTACTGGAGTATTACGGTGCTGTGCCACTGGACTATTTCGTGTGCGTCTGCCCCAACATCTAGAAGCCCTTTTCTGAATTTGACGTGAGCCCGACGGACCAAAACGGCAGCCATGAATGAAGAGAGAATACATGCAACGCTGAGCAGCAACTTTGTTGTACGTTTGTTTCTCGTAAATGAAATTGTTGTTCACCGCGAAAGAAAGCTCCTGGACCTGACAGAAAATATCTCGCGCGCGGGTGCGGCTGTCCTTGGCATCACATACGGCGTTCCACTTCCACACGTACGTACGAATAGGAATAGGATGGCAGGGAATATTCGATCAGTGGCGGCGACTGTGGCGCTCGCCGCCGCACACGAGATTCCCTGGACGCCGGCTGCTGTCCCGCTCAGCTGGCTAGCGTACAACACATGAAGGCGGGCACGGCTAGGGAGTCCCGTCGGCCACGTCGGGCCGGCGACAAGTGGCGTCGCGGGAAGGCATGGACGGAGCGGAGGATTGGAGTGTGCCGTTGCAGGTGGTGCTGGCCCATGCCGATGCGGCGACCGAAAGCGTGGCAGGGGCTTTTGCGGCGCGGGGCCGCCGAGGCCGAAAGGATGGACTGATACGTTGCGTCCATGGGCAGCGTGAACCAGATCGCCGCTCACTCCATCCATCGTATTCATCATGCGTGCCGCCGCTGGGTTTGTTTGATTCCACTTCACTTCAATCCACTTCACCGCTCGGCCAAGTAACCCTACATGCATTGGCTTGGCCGTCCATTTTTTCTCCACACAAAGAAGAGAAGAAACAAGCCCACATCACAGACCGATTGTGATGGTACACTTGAAACTCGATTTTTTTTTCACCACCGGCTGTTCTGTGCTATGGCCTGCTTCAGATCTGGCTGACCGACGACGCAAAGAAAAGGAGCAGCAGCGTCCTTCCAAGTCAGACAGCACCGGACGTCTTTGTACACATGCACATGAACTGAACGTTTTTCTGTGAGAATCCAACGACTTGCAAAAGTGCGCTCCAAGTCAGACAGCCCGCACAAGTCAGCAGCCTTGGCCGTGATTTAACTTGAAATCCCATCGTCAACCAATGACTGCATAGATAAATCAGCGCCAACTACTTTAGTGGCTTCCATCGCTGCTACCACTTCCGGCCGCCAAGTAACCATAGTGGGGAGTAACTTATACTAGTGTCATGCATATGACATTAATATAAGTTACTATCTTCATAGTGCATACTAACATAATAGTACTCCCTCCGTTTCGAAAAACATGTCGCACTAGCGTTTTTGCAATTTAGTCCTCATCGTTTTCCCAACCAAACCCGCGATCCTCGTCGTTCTCCTCAGTCCTCACTCGACTGACGGCGGCAGATTTGCTCGCCTCCCTCCCCATGCCCCTGCCGCCTTGCTCCCCCCCCCCTCTTGCCCCCGCATCCTTGCTCTCCCACACCCCCGCCGCCGCCGCCTTGCTTCCGCCCCGCCGCCCCACGCCGCTGCCTCGTTTCCCTCCGTCCGCCGCCCGCAGAGGAACGTGAAGATTCAGTTTTTTTTGGAGAAGACCGCCCAACGCCCAACGCCCGCTCTCCTTCCGCATGTGCCCGTCGTCGACCACCTCCTCGCCGTCGACCACGAAGCTAGCACCCTCCATGGAGGTTTTCGACCTGGGCAGTGGGAAGCACGTGTGCCCCTTTTCCACTTCCAAGCTGGAGCACTACGCGGCTTCACCGACATCGATTACATCTCGCCGGAGCATTACACGGCTGCACCAAGGAGCCCACCGGAGTCAAAGGTCTCATTTTCCCCCTTCTCCTCCCTTCGGTCTCTTGCAATTTATTTTTCATCTTCTTCGATTGGTCTACCGGAAATGGAACAGAGCTAAATAGAGCAAGCTAGAGTTGCATGGTGGCGTTCGTGGTGAGGGACAAGCCATCAGGTTGAGAGTATCTCTATTCTCTAGGAGAGCCTGCACCATGTTAAACCTCCACTTGGAGAGTTGTTGTTTTCAGTTAACTGAAATTACACCAAAGAATTTCAGTTAAAAGATGTCCTCTTGCACTGAACCTGAACTAAAATTGATCGATATTTTAGCATTTTCTGTTTCAGGATTGGCTAAAATAGTGCTGAGATGGATGGAAGAACCCTTAAGTTTGTTGTTCCTCTTTTCAAAAATAAAAGTTCGTTGTTCCTGCATTGAACGGTTAAGCAGGGCCAGGTTGTGATAAATACCTTTGTCAATTTCAGGTGTCCATCAAGTATGGATGGGGTGGAGTATGAGAATCTTGATTTGTGTCAATATCAGTTATCGATCAAGTATGGTTGGGGTGGAGTATGACAGTAAATTTCAGGTGTCCAACTAGCTGCTGCTCCGTCCTTATATTTATCTATGCCATAATCATCTTTGTTTTCTGAGAGACATGATTTTTTGAAGTTGTTGTTTATGGTGGTAAAAAGAAAAGAATGCAGCTTAGTCCTGCTATCAAACACTTTGCTCTAACCACTTCTACTCATAATTATTTGAAACATTATTCACTGTAGTCTCAGTTAACTGAATTTTCTGAAGCCATTTTCTTGCTCACAAGTTGACAGAAAACTGTTTGAAACAAATTTTTCCATAAGTTAACTGAAACAAATTTAGAAATGATAGTTCTCATGTGATTTAGATTCAGTAAACATGACTGTAAAATTGCTCTAAGAGTACTGACTAAATTCAGGGCTTGTTGTATTAAGCAAATCAATTGACTACCTATTCTTTTTTGCCTAACTGAATGTTGACACAACTAGTGGGAAATCCTACTAGTGGGACTAACAAATTGTGGATTAGCTCACATTGTCACAAGATAGATGCTCACAATGTCACAAGATAGATGCTCCTTTTCCTTCTGTAATTATTCACATTATAAGAGATTTCAGTTAACTTAATTTGAAAGGTCTTGTGCACTGAATTTTTGACACATTTAATTATGGAGTAGATCAGTTATAATAATTACGGAGTAATTATGAACAGATGTCGATTGCTTGTGTCTTGTGCACTGAAGCAATATTTGACTAAGCGTTTTTGCGCCAAGTCCCAAAGTCCCAACTGTTAAATTCAGTTAACATGTTTAACACTTGGTAATTTTAGTTAATTGAATCTGAATTGCTTTTCGTTCTTCTTAATGCACTTCTTGTGGTATGATTGTTTGGGAGGGATGGAGCTGAAATTGTTGTGCTCATTGTTGGGGAGGGATGGGGTTGAAATCGTTGCCTTCCTATAAAAAGAGGTCCTATGATTATTGTACCATGTGATTATTCAACTAAGGAGTAGAGAGTATTCTAGATCTTCATCTAGACCAAGAATTTTGCCCTATATCATGAACTAAGGAGTAGGGAGCATATTGCTCTATTTACATTAGTTAGCATATTGGACTATTTGCCCTACTTACCATATTGGACTATTTTCACATAAATCCAAACAAATTCAAATAATTCCAACTAAATCAAATAAAATCTAAATTAATCCAGTTAATCTAAATAACCCAGATAATTCAATTAATCCAAATAACCCAAATTCCAATAAATTATAACAAGGAGTTGATATGCAAGGATTAGACAAGGCATACACAAGGACATGACATAAGGGCCTCTTTGTCCCCTCTTGACACAAGATTACACAAGACATACACAAGGAGCACATGACTACATGACATAAGGGCCTCTTTGTCCCCTCTTGACTACATTCTTTCTCTGGCCACTTCTTCCCTTCCCTTCCCTTTACTTTTCTTTCTTTTCCCTTCTTTAGCCAATTCTTTCCTTTCATTTTCTTTTCCTATTGCAATTTCCATTTCTTCTATAATGGCCCTAGTATCAAGAACTACCTGACTGTCTCAATATACACTGATGATTTCCCTGCCAGCATTCTGAATGTAACGCCCCGGATGTGATGCGGCCAGGTGTCCGCCAGTTATTCGCCGTCGTTGCCATGTCATTTGCTTGCGTGCTGCATTTTGCCATGTCATCATCTGCATTTCATCTGCATGTTTTCAAAACTTGCATCCGCTCGGTTCCGCGGTTCTCTCCGTTGTCCGTTTCGAGCGGACACACTACGCACGCGCCTGCTGCACCTCCAAATATTATTTTATAAGTGGCACAAAAATGTTCTCGGAATGGGATGCAACTTGGCATGCGGTCTTATTATAGTGTAGACAGGCGCTGTCAAGTTTCGTCGCATTCGAGTCCGCTTGATCGCCCAACCGTTAAATATATAGCGGTATCATTGTCGGTACCTTCGTCGGACGTTCGGTCTCGAAACTGCTGTCGGGGCCTCTCTCTGCTCAGCCCAATGCATTCTACACAGCCCTCCTGCAGCCCACCTAGTCCCCCCTTTGCCCGGAGCCGCATGATCGCGATCGTACGCTTGGAATCGTTCCTAAATACCCCCTAACCCTAGCCATTTCCCTTTATAAACACCCACATAGCTCATTTTGGACATCCCTAGCCCCTAAACCTACCCTACCCCTCCTCCCACCTCTCACCGCCAGATCTCCTCAAATTTCATGGCCCTCTTCCTCGCCGCCACTTGTCGCCCCCTCCGCCGCTGCGCCGCCGCTCTCCACCTCACGGGCGCCACTTGGCGCAGAGCCATTGGTGCGCCACACCGAGGCGTCGCCCGCCAACCGGGCGCCCCACGTCGCCTCCCCGCCTCCACGTCGCCCAGCGTCCCCCCCCCCCACTGCTGCGCCAGGCCAGGCGCAGCCCGCCAAGCCCATCGGGCCCGAACCAGATCGCCCGCGCCACGAGCTCCAGATCGGAGAGAGCTCCCGATCGAGCTCCGACCCGCCTCGTCGACCCCGCCGCCCGCACTCCTCGGCCTCGCCGCCGGTGACGAACTCGGCCGTCCCAGGTCGCCGCCTCCGCCGTCTCTCGTCCTCCTCTCCTCCTTCCTCACTACATCTCTCTCTCTCTCTCTCTCTCTCTCTCTCTCTCTCTCTCTCTCTCGCAGGATGCCGCCGCCGCCGGAGCCTCGAGCTCGCAGCCCCACTCGTCCCCGCGTCTACACCACCGGATCCGGCGAGTCGCCGCCCGGATCCGCTCGTTCCCGTCCCTCCCGGGCCTCCTCCGCTCCTCCCCGACGTCAAGCCGCCGCCGCCCCCTTGCCATGGCTCCTGCTCGTGCGGGAGCACGAGGGAGACGACGAGCGGCCTCCGCTCGCTCGTGGGCCCGCACGCCGGCCTCCTCGAGGCCCAACCCAACCGGCCCGGCCTCCCCACAGCCGGCCTGCCTCCTCCTCCGCGACATGGGCCGAAGCCCAATGTGAGCAGCCCCAGATCCCCACTTTTGGCCCAGCACATTTTTTTTCTGATCTGCGAATTTTGACTATGTCCCAGGATTACAGTATTTTTTGCTCATGTTCATCATGCCATAACTCTCTGCATATTGCTCCGTTTTGTGCGTATGATATGTCAAATTGTTCGCCTCGACGAGTACATCATTTCATCTCACTGCATCATATTCATTTGAGCTCATCTTGGTGCCCGAAATTCTGTTAGAAGAGTGCTATATGATGTTAGTTTCTGTTTCTTCACAGAACATGCACTTTTGTCATTTTTGCCATGATTAATGTGTGCACCCTATGAACTTGAGTCCTACATGTGTTTTGTAATATGCCATGCCATCTTTACAGGGGTGTATGCCATGTATTTTTGTGATCTCTGTGGTGACTAGCACAAGCATGCAAACTAGGCTTCATGATGTTGCTGATTTCAGCCTCTGTTTTGCTGATATTTTTATGCCATGTTAACTTGATGCTACCGAGAGATCCATGCATATTTTGAGATACTTCAGTAAGGATGTTTTGAACATATGGTTATGCTCTATCCATCCATGCCCTTTTTTGCAATTATGGAGTGCCATAGCTTGAGTCAATCGAGCTCTACTTTTGCTATAAAATGTTTCCTGGCAGGTTGTTTACATGTTATTCAATTTTGCCAAGGTTGTTGTAGTTGATCCGTGTATGCTATGATATTGTTCTTGCCATGTATAGCTTCTATGCCATGTCTTCTTACTGTGAGTTGCCTTGCCATGCCATGTATTGCTCTGTGGTGAGTGGTTCAAGCTCACCAACATGCCTACTTATTGTTGTTCCTGCCATGTTTGAATCTGTAATATAACTTGCCATGTTTACATGGGTGCCATCATATTTTCTGATCCTTTTTGGCTTATGGTCAGTAAGGGACTTTTGTTCTATGCTTTGAGTAGATTCATGCCATGCCTTTGTTTGCCATGATAAGTTCCTGTAGCATGTTGTTTGATAGCTCTAAACATTGCAACCTGATGTTATTTCCTGACAAGTCTGAAACTGTTATTATTTGCAATCTTGCCATGTGTTTTTGAGCATGTTCTAGTTGTTTCTGGAGATAGCTCAGTGTTCATGTTTTGTAATGCTTTACCTGTACATCATGCCCATCCCTTTTATTATCATGTTAAGATGCTGTAGCTTGTTGTTTTGATGCTTGCAATATGCCTAGTTGCTGTTTTGGACAGATTGTTGTCATGACTTGTATTGTGTGTATGTGTTGAACCGTTGCTCCGTTTTGAGTGTGCTCTATATGAAACTTGCTTGATTTTGCATGTAGTTTCATATTATCATGTTGCATCCTTGTTTTGAGGTGTTTGCTTGATGTTTGTATGCAATTTTGCATCAATGCCATGTTTAACTTGTTTTGCTCATATCTTCTAGACCGTAGCTCCGAATCTAATGAACTTTATATGTAACTTGACTAGAATTTCATGTAGATCATCGTGGTGCATCTTAACTTGCTGTTTAACAACTTGAACATAAGTTTTATTCAGATCTGGACCAATTTTGAAATTTGTATATGAGGACTTACCGGATTTGTTATATGTTGTTCCCGGCCTCATTTAAACTTGCTTTGATGTGTTGCTCTTGTTTGCATCATCTCTTGCCATGAGTAGCTTCATGTAGCTTGTCATGCATCATGCTTGTTGTGCATCATGTCTTGTTCATGTGTGGTGTGTTTACTATGTTGTGTGCTTCTTCTTGTTAGTTCCTGTTTCGTTGCGATCGTGAGGATTCGTTCGTCTACGCTTGGTTCGGCTTCATCCGTTCGTCTTCTTCATGGACTCGTTCTTCTTCCTTGCGGGATTTCAGGCAAGATGACCGCTACCTGGATCTCACTACTATCATTGCTATGCTAGTTGCTTCGTTCTATCGCTATGCTGCGCTACCTATTACCTGTTTATCAAGCCATCCCAATTGCCATGTCGCCTCTAACCTTTTGCACCCTTCCTAGCAAACCGTTGATTGGCTATGTTACCGCTTCGCTCAGCCCCTCTTATAGCGTTGTTAGTTGCAGGTGAAGATGAAGTTTGTTCCTTGTTGGAACATGGAGATGTTGTTCCTTGTTGGAACATGTTTACTTGTTGGGATATCACGATATATCTTATTTATTAATGCATCTATATACTTGGTAAAGGGTGGAAGGCTCGGCCTTATGCCTGGTGTTTTGTTCCACTCTTGCCGCCCTAGTTTCCGTCATATCGGTATTATGTTCCCGGATTTTGCGTCCCTAACGCGGTCGGGTGATTTATGGGACCCCTTGACGATTCGCTTTGAATAAGACTCCTCCAAGAAGGCCCAACCTTGGTTTTACCATTTGCCTCACCACCACCTACATTTCCTTGGGAGTAATTAACCCAAGGGTCATCTTTATTTTAGCCCCCGGGCGGTGCTTCTCTAAGTGTTGGCTGAACTGAGCTACTCATGGGCCACCTTGAGGCAACCCGAGGTTTGGTTTTACTCGTAGCTAGTCTCATCCGGTGTTGCCACGAGAACGAGATATGTGCAGCTCCTATCGGGATTGTCGGCGCATCGGGCGGCTTTGCTGGTCTTGTTTTATTGCTGTCGAAATGTCTTGTAGCCGGATTCGAGACTGATCGGGTCTTCCGGGAGAAGGAATATCCTTCGTTGATCGCGAGAGCTTATCATGGGCTAAGTTGGGACACCTCTGCAGGTATAAACTTTCAAAGCCGTGCCCGCATGTTATGTGGCAGATGGGAATTTGTTAATATCCGGTTGTAGTAAACTTGAAGCAAACTCTTCTAAAATACACCAACCGCGTGTGTAACCGTGAGTGTCTCTTTTCGGGGTTGATCGAGAGGAGAACACGGTTTCTGGGTTATGTCGGCGTAAGTAGGAGTTCAGGATCACTTCTTGATCATTACTAGATGACGACCGTTCCTTTGTTTCTCTTCTCGCTCTCATTTGCGTTGGTTAGCCACCATATATGCTTAGTCGCTGCTGCAACCTCACCACTTTACCCCTTCCTTTCCCATTAAGCTTTGCTAGTCTTGATACCCATGGTAATGGGATTGCTGAGTCCTCGTGGCTCACAGATTACTACACCACCGATGCAGTGTACAGGTTTTGATGATCATGACGCGAGACCGATGCTTGCTTGTCTTGAGTTCTTCTTCGCTTCTTGATCGGGGATAGGTTCCGGTCGGCAGCCTGGGCTAGCAGTGGTGGATGTCGTTTGAGCTTGTTTATGTTTCATCCGTAGTCGGATGTTGATCTTGTATATGATGTTGATGTATTCCTGTGGCATTGTATGCCTTATGTATGTATCCATATGTATTATGTAATGTTGATGTAATGATATCCACCTTGCAAAAGCGTTCCAATATGCGGGTCTATTCTTGGTGGGACCGTCGAGTTCCTTTTGGATATGGTCGCATATTGGGCGTGACAAGTTGGTATCAGAGCCTCGACCGACCCTAGGAGCCCCCTTGATTGATCGTGTAGTTTGGCCGTTGTTGAGTCTAGAAGAAAACTATTTTCGGAGTCTAGTTATATCAGAGAGTAGGAATTCTTTTTACTCCTCAGTCCCTTCGTCGCTCTGGTGAGGAATCTTGACGTAGGTGTTTTGAATTACTCCTCTTCCCATTCAAATTTTTCTTTAGGTTCACGCAGTTGGTTTTCCGGTAGTTGTTTCTCAGCTCTTTTGATCCGGTGCATTTCTCATCAAGTTGACTCGAGCCATCTTCATCTTTGCTAAGTTCAATCCTCAGTTCTTCCTCCGACGTCGTTGTTTTTCCTTGTCCGAAGTTGTCCTTGTTTTTCCCACCCGCCCTCCCTTTTTCTTCTCGGAACCAGAGTACGTAATCGAGTATCCATTCTACTCGTGCGAAGTCTTTGCTTTCTTCCCTCAATTATTTCAACCGGTGTTTTCTCTTCAAGATATTCGTCGGTTTCCCCTTCCAAGTTGCCTTTGTTTTTCCCGCCCTCCCACCCTCTTATTCCCGGAGTTCGAGTTTCTTCCGACCATCAATTCCATTCGTGTGGACCCTCTTCAGTCTTCCCTCAATTATTTGAACCGGTGAATTCTCTTTTGTTTGACATTCCTCATCTCTTTTCTGGTGGATTCAATTCAAGTTTTGACGTTGTTCATATTCTTTTCCTTGGATCAAGTGTTCTCCTTGCTTGTTTGCCTCTCGCCATTCAATCATTCCGGAGCTCAAGACATATCAGGAGATTTGTCTATCTTCTAATTAATTCGAGGTTGTCACCTCATTCAAATATCTCAATTATTCCGGTGTATCATCTATCTGTTCATCATCCCTTTTCAACGGTGTTATCTCTTCAGTGGGCCCTAACCCACAGGTCTTTTCCCAGGATCTCACCTGACTCTTCTAATTCTCCCGGAGTTATTCTCAAATTCTGTTCAAAGTGTGACGTAAGAAGGAATCCCATCAGTCACATGCTTTTTCTAAGATCTCGTTTAAATTCTTTCATTGTTGGCTCAACCTCTTCGCTTTTCATTCTACCAGAGTATCTCAACAATTTTGGTGATGTTTATCGTCGTCATTTGAAGACCGAAGTAGAGTTTCCTCTAAATCTTGTCCGTCCTCCCGAAGATTCGTGGTTCTAGCTTCATATCATCCTCTCGAATTATTCCATTTGTCAGATATTCTTTTTCTCAACCATCCGGAGTTTGTCAGCAGTTGCTTTTCGGAGGCCATCATTCCAGTTATCGTTCTCTATCCATCCCGGTGCTTCATTCAAGTGTTCTGTAATCAGCTCGTCATCTCTTTGTTCTTGAGCATCTAAATTTCCCTCAAGCATATTTGTTCTTCTAATTCTTCCCGGTGATTCATTCTCTTTCGTCAGTCATTTCCGATTTCTTACGGTGGTTCATTCAAGATTCTTTTTCCTTGATTATCATTTTAATCCATTCGTTCTTTCGAATCCTACCGGTGGTTCATGAAGAACTTCTCAAGGTGGCGCTATGTCACTTCTCAATCCTTTTTCAAGAATAATAAGTTGCATGCCAAATCCATTGCTTGTCATCAATTTAATTTGATGAAGGATAAGTAGACAATAAATCTTATTCTTATTTCCCTCCAAGTGAGTAATCCTTTCCTTCGGAGTTTGTTCTTGATGAATAAATTCTACTTCCAAGTGTTTTCATCTTTTTCTTTTCCGGAGTTCAAATTTCCCTCGGCCATTTCGTCGGATCCCCCATCTAAATCATCGCAACGCTCATCTTATTCTTTCTTCCTTCATTCTAAATCATCATCTTTTTGTTACCGGAGTTCTTCATGGTGGTTCTTCATGATTTAATTCTTTCTTCAAGAGTTTCATCAATATTTTGGTGGAATTCAAATATCTTTTCTTCCTGCATCTCTAAGTGTAATTAATTCTCCGTATTCTTTAGAATTGGAGTTTTGCATTTCTTTGTTCTTCTCAGATATTCAAATCCACTCAATCCTTCCTTCTAAGTTCTTTCAATTCAAATTCTTTCAATTCTTCCGGAGGCATTGCTTTGTGCATCTCATCAAGAATCATTCCATCCTCTCAAGTTCAGATTCTATTCCTTCTATGTTTCAGCCGGAGTGCTACCTAAATCGTTTCAGTCTTATTCGTTTCTTTTCTCATTCTAACCACTCCGGTTAGAACGAGTTGTTTCATAGTCTATCTGATTCTGTGAGTTTTCGATCCTCGTCATTCTCGTCGTTTCGCTCTTCTTCTCGAGTGCTCTCGATTCTTTGCCTCTTTTCTCTTGAGTTTTTGGTTCACCTCATCCCTTTTTCCCTTCCGTCTCGGTCCTAAGATCTCGGGACGAGATCTCTTGTTAGTGGAGGAGTGTTGTAACGCCCCGGATCTGATGCGCCAGGTGTCCGCCAGTTATTCGCCGTCGTTGCCATGTCATTTGCTTGCGTGCTGCATTTTGCCATGTCATCATCTGCATTTCATCTGCATGTTTTTCAAAACTTGCATCCGTTCGGGTTCCGCCGGTTCTCTCCGTTGTCCGTTCTGAGCCAGACACACTCGCACGCGCCCGCGGCACCTCCAAATATTATTTTATAAGTGGCACAAAATGTTCTCGAATGGGATGCAACTTGGCATGCGGTCTTATTATAGTGTAGACAGAGCGCTGTCAAGTTTAAATCGATTCGAGTCCGCTTGACTGCCCAACCGTTAAATATATAGCGGTAGCGCTGTCGGACCTAAATCGGACGTTTGGTCTCTGAAACTGCTGTCGGGCCCCTCTCTCTTCTCAGCCCAATGCATTCTACACAGCCCTCCTGCAGCCCACCTAGTCCCCCCTTTGCCCGGAGCCGCATGATCGCGATCGTACGCTTCGAATCGTTCCTAAATGCCCCCTAACCCTAGCCATTTCCCTTTATAAACACCCACATAGCTCATTTTGGGCATCCCTAGCCCCTAAACCTACCCTACCCTCCTCCCACCTCTCACCACCAGATCTCCTCAAATTCATGCGGCCCTCTTCCCCGCCGCCACTTGTCGCCCCCCTCCTCGCCTGCGCCGCCGCTCTCCACCTCACGGGCGCCACTTGGCGCGTAGCCATTGGCTGCGCCGCCACCTGAGGCGTCGCCCCGGCCAACCGGGCGCCTCCACGTCGCCTCCCCCGCCTCCACGTCGCCCCAGCGTCCCCCCCTCCACCGCGCGGCCCGCCAGGCCCGGGCGCAGCCCGCCAAGCCCATCGGGGCCCGAACGCGTCGCCCCGCGCCCTGAGCTCCAGATCGGGAGAGGAGCTCCCGATCCAGAGCTCCGACCCCGCCTCGTCGACCCCGCCGCCCGCACTCCTCGGCCTCGCCGCCGGTGACGAACTCCGCCGTCCCAGGTCGCCGCCTCCGCCGTCTCTCATCCTCCTCTCCTCCTTCCTCACTACATCTCTCTCTCTCTCCCGCAGGATGCCGCCGCCGCCGGAGCCTCGAGCTCGCAGCCCCACTCGTCCCCGCGTCTCCACCACCGGATCCGGCGAGTCGCCGCCCGGATCCGCTCGTTCCCGTCCCTCCCGGGCCTCCTCCGCTCCTCCCCGACGTCAAGCCGCCGCCGCCCCCTTGCCATGGCTCCTGCTTGTGCGGGAGCACGAGGGAGACGACGAGCGGCCTCCGCTCGCTCGTGGGCCCGCATGCCGGCCTCCTCGAGGCCCAGCCCAACCGGCCCGGCCTCCCCACAGCCGGCCTGCCTCCTCCTCCGCGACATGGGCCGAAGCCCAATGTGAGAAGCCCCAGATCCCCACTTTTGGCCCAGCACATTTTTTTTCTGATCTGCGAATTTTGATGAAGTCCCAGGATTACAGTATTTTTTGCCCATGTTCATCATGCCATAACTCTCTGCATATTGCTTCGTATTGTTTGTATGATATGTCAAATTGTTCGCCTCGACGAGTACATCATTTCATCTCATTGCATCATATTCATTTGAGCTCATCTTGATGCCCGAAATGCTGTTAGAAGAGTGCTATGTGATGCTAGTTTCTGTTTCTTCACAGAACATGCACTTTTGTCATTTTTGCCATGATTGATGTGTGCACCCTATGAACTTGAGTCCTACATGTGTTTTTTAATATGACATGCCATCTTTACAAGGGTGTATGCCATGTATTTTTTTGATCTCTGTGGTGACTAGCACAAGCATGCAAACTAGGCTTCATGATGTTGCTGATTTCAGCCCCTGTTTTGCTGATATTTTTATGCCATGTTAACTTGATCCTACCGAGAGATCCATGCATATTTTGAGATACTTCAGTAAGGATGTTTTGAACATATGGTTATGCTCTATCCATCCATGCCCTTGTTTGCAATTATGGAGTGCCATAGCTTGAGTCAATCGAGCTCTACTTTTGCTATAAAATGTTTCCTGGCAGGTTGTTTACATGTTATTCAATTTTGCCAAGGTTGTTGTAGTTGATCCGTGTATGCTATGATGTTGTTCTTGACATGTATAGCTTCTATGCCATGTCTTCTTACTGTGAGTTGCCTTTCCATGCCATGTATTGCTCTGTGGTAAGTGGTTCAAGCTCACTAACATGCCTACTTATTGTTGTTCCTGCCATGTTTGAATCTGTAATATAACTTGCCATGTTTACATGGGTGGCATCATATTTTCTGATCCTTTTTGGCTTATGGTCAGTAAGGGACTTTTGTTCTATGCTTTGAGTAGATTCATGCCATGCCTTTGTTTGCCATGATAAGTTCCTGTAGCATGTTGTTTGATAGCTCTAAACATTGCAACCTGATGTTATTTCCTGACAAGTCTGAAACTGTTATTATTTGCAATCTTGCCATGTGTTTTTGAGCATGTTCTAGTTGTTTCTGGAGATAGCTCAGTGTTCATGTTTTGTAATGCTTTACTTGTACATCATGCCCATGCCTTTTATTATCATGTTAAGATGCTGTAGCTTGTTGTTTTGATGCTTGCAATATGCCTAGTTGCTGTTTTGGACAGATTGTTGTCATGACTTGTATTGTGTGTATGTGTTGAACCGTTGCTTCGTTTTGAGTGTGCTCTATATGAAACTTGCTTGATTTTGCATGTAGTTTCATATTATCATGTTGCATCCTTATTTTGAGGTGTTTGCTTGATGTTTGTATGCAATTTTGCATCAATGCCATGTTTAACTTGTTTTTCTCATATCTTCTAGACCGTAGCTCCGAATCTAATGAACTTTATATGTAACTTGACTAGAATTTTGTGTAGATCATCGTGGTGCATCTTAACTTGCTGTTTAAAAACTTGAACATAAGGTTTATTCAGATCTGGAACAATTTCGAAATTTGCATATGAGGACTTACCGAATTTGTTATATGTTGTTCCCGGCCTCATTTAAACTTGCTTTGATGTGTTGCTCTTGTTTGCATCATCTCTTGCCATGAGTAGCTTCATGTAGCTTGTCATGCATCATGCTTGTTGTGCATCATGTCTTGTTCATGTGTGGTGTGTTTACTATGTTGTGTGCTTCTTCTTGTTAGTTCCTGTTTCGTTGCGATCGTGAGGATTCGTTCGTCTACGCTTGGTTCGGCTTCATCCGTTCGTCTTCTTCATGGACTCGTTCTTCTTCCTTGCGGGATTTCAGGCAAGATGATCGCTACCCTGGATCTCACTACTATCATTGCTATGCTAGTTGCTTCGTTCTATCGCTATGCTGCGCTACCTATTACCTGTTTATCAAGCCATCCCGAATTGCCATGTCAGCCTCTAACCTTTTGCACCCTTCCTAGCAAACCGTTGTTTGGCTATGTTACCGCTTCGCTCAGCCCCTCTTATAGCGTTGTTAGTTGCAGGTGAAGATGAAGTTTGTTCCTTGTTGGAACATGGAGATGTTGTTCCTTGTTGGAACATGTTTACTTGTTGGGATATCACGATATATCTTATTTATTAATGCATCTATATACTTGGTAAAGGGTGGAAGGCTCGGCCTTATGCCTGGTGTTTTGTTCCACTCTTGCCGCCCTAGTTTCCGTCATATCGGTATTATGTTCCCGGATTTTGCATCCCTAACGCGGTCGGGTGATTTATGGGACCCCCTTGACAGTTCGCTTTGAATAAGACTCCTCCAGCAAGGCCAACCTTGGTTTTACCATTTGCCTCACCACCACCTACATTTCCCTTGGGAGTAATTAACCCAAGGGTCATCTTTATTTTAGCCCCCGGCCGGTGCTTCTCTAAGTGCTGGCCTGAACTGAAAGCTACTGCTGGGCCACCTTGAGGCAACCCGAGGTTTGGTTTTACTCGTAGCTAGTCTCATCCGTGTTTCCTCGAGAACGAGATATGTGCAGCTCCTATCGGGATTGTCGGCGATCGGGCGGCTTTGCTGGTCTTGTTTTATTGTTGTCGAAATGTCTTGTAGCCGGATTCGAGACTGATCGGGTCTTCCGGGAGAAGGAATATCCTTCGTTGATCGCGAGAGCTTATCATGGGCTGTTGGGACACCCTGCAGGGTATAAACTTTCAAAGCCGTGCTGCATGTTATGTGGTCGATGGGAATTTGTTAATATCCGGTTGTAGTAAACTTGAAGCAAACTCTTCTAAAATACACCAACCGTGTGTGTAACCGTGAGTGTCTCTTTTCGGGGTTGATCGAGAGGAGAACACGGTTTCTGGGTTATGTCTGACGTAAGTAGGAGTTCAGGATCACTTCTTGATCATTACTAGATGACGACCGTTCCTTTGTTTCTCTTCTCGCTCTCATTTGCGTTGGTTAGCCACCATATATGCTTAGTCGCTGCTGCAACCTCACCACTTTACCCCTTCCTTTCCCATTAAGCTTTGCTAGTCTTGATACCCATGGTAATGGGATTGCTGAGTCCTCGTGGCTCACAGATTACTACACCACCAGTTGCAGGTACAGGTTTGCGATGATCATGATGCGAGAGCGATGCTTGCTTGTCTTGAGTTCTTCTTCTGCTGCTTCGATCAGGGGATAGGTTCCAGGTCGGCAGCCTGGGCTAGCAGGGTGGATGTCGTTTGAGCTTCTGTTTATGTTTCATCCGTAGTCAGATGTTGATCTTGTATATGATGTTGATGTATTCCTGTGGCATTGTATGCCTTATGTATGTATCCATATGTATTATGTAATGTTGATGTAATAATATCCACCTTGCAAAAGCGTTCCAATATGCGGGTCTATCCTTGGTGGGACCGTCGAGTTCCTTTTGGATAGGGTCGCATATTGGGCGTGACACTGAATGCGATCCTTGTGCAAGTGTGGCAACTTATATTGATTTCCTCCTTTGTCTTTCATAACTTCAAACATAACTGCTTCTAATGTGATAAAGCTTCTGTGCAACTTGTCGGGATCGTAGTTCTCGAATTCCTCTTCCACGCCCTGTACCAGTTCCTGGATGTTTGTAGGTGACCTGCAGTCGGTTAGAGACTAGAGAGAGTTATGGAAGCAGAGGTCCAAACAATTTAACTCAGGGCTATTTGGGGGCTGTTGTAGCAATTGGATGTCAAGATCAGTTTGTTCCACAGCTTCTCGAAAAGCTACATCATTGGGAAGAACATGAGGCTTTGCATTATCCTGTTGGATGAATATTGTTGCTCCCTCATCATCGTCAGGCCACTTATCCTGAATTGCCGGGATAACCTTATTGATTAGATAATCTCTGCACACAGGCCTAGTTACTTTCACTGATGTCAACACTTTTGTTCCCTTTGTTCTGTTTTGACTTGTCCGCTTCGCCTCAATCTCTTCGACAAATGCCCAAATGCCGATCTTCCCGTCGAATGTTAGCTCCCCCTCATTGTTATATCAAGGCCTGGCAACAGCTGTTAGGAACATTACCTTCCCAATGCTGTGAGTGTTTGACACGGTGCGCTTCGGTTCAGGTTCTCCTGGAAGTACATAGTAACTATTTTTCACTCTCGTCATGTCAAACCATTTCTCATCGATGTGAACCATATTCGTCATTGGTTTAAACATAGCCCGAGAAGTTGAGATTGAATTGTCATCGACCATGGACATACAAAATTTCAATCTTGCAAGCTTGTTCTCTAGCTTGAGGTGAGGCTTCACAGTGCTCGTGATGCGGTTGAGCTCATTCAACTGGAACCTCTTATGTAGGGTCGATCGGGCCACACCTAGAGACCGTGCCATAGATCGAATTGTCCTTCTTTTATTTAGTAGGATTGTTGAGGTCCTCTCTAGATCTAGCTCCTTTCTCTTTCGGCCGGATCTTCCTGGCTTCTTGCTTGAGACATCTACTTCTTTGCCATCGGCAATTTGCTTTTTAGCTAGTTCCCAGAGTGTTTCAACAGATCGTACACTTATGTCCAACAGGTTTGAGACTAGCAGCTTGTCGTCTGGTTGAACAGGCCCATCTCTGAGCTCGATTACCAGCAAGGCAAAGTAAACACCATGCCTCTCCTTATCTGACAATTCTCTTCTTTTCTCTTGAAGTATCCAATTCATAACTTCATCCTCTTCCTCTTGAGCTTCATCCTCTTGAGCTTCATCTTCTTGAGGCATCCAATTCATAGCTTCATCGTCTTCCTCTTGAGGAATCAAGTTCAAATCCATATCTCCATTCTCTGCCACTTGAGGTTCCCCCTCTCCAGGTACCCAATTCAAATTAATGCCTTCATCGTCTTCCTCTTGAGGCATCAAGGTCAAATCAATGGTTTCATGTTCTTCCTCTTGAGGCATCAAGTTCAAATCCATATTTATGTGTTCCTGCCATCAATGACAAAAGATGAGTACACCATGGTACCATAACAAGAATACACACACACAAAATGAGTATGCAAGTCAAACAAGAAAATAGGTGCCATGGCACCATTTCTAGTTTGGTTGCCACAGTACCCAAACAAGAAATGGTGCCATGGGACCGTTTCTACAAATGGCTGCCAATGGCATCATTTATAGAAAGGCTGCCATGGCAGCCAAACACTTTGCTCTAACCATAAGCCATTTTCTCTAGTTAGAGTAGTTCACAGAATGTTACTCTAGTTAGAGTAGTTTTGCTGAATTTTACTTGCTCATAGTACCATGCCTATGGTAGAAAAGTGTGAAGAAAAATATACTCCTGTCAATAGAATCAAAACTGATTTATTACCTTTGCATATAAACTACTCCTGGTGAAACTACAACACATTCCAATCAATTTATGTTTGCTTGTTTTTGTTTTTTCTCTCTACAGGAAATACTTTGGCATGGTACAGTTTGACCAGCCACAGGACCAAATCAGTTAACCTACTCCCTTTAGTCTGCATCAAGGTACAGATCTTTTAACTGAATTTTAACAGTCTGGTGATGTTTTCCAAAGATGTTGATTATCATCAATTCCCATCTTCTGTTAGGCACATGTTTGCGTCATGGCGCTGAGTAGTCTGTTTGGTTTGGATCTACAACTACAACTAGGACGAATAGGAATTTTGGTAGTGGTGGTTGTCGATCCTAACACCAAGTTGCTTTCTATTGTTCAGGTTTGGAGACTAATGAATCCTAAAAACTGTGAGGTTTTGGTCTGCCATGTCCCCATAACAGAGCAAGATGAAGATAAAGAGCTTTATAAATTCCCATTGACTGACTGAATTATACTCTGATCATAATTGACACTTGACTGGCTGAATTATACTCTGATCATAATTGACACTTGACAGTTTACACTTCTATTGACTGACTGAATTATACTCTGATCATAATTGACACTTGACAGTTTACACTCCACATCCACTCCATACCTTTCCCTGGAGTACAGTTTACACTTGACAGTGTTTGTTCAGATCATAATTGCTCTGCTGATATCTACTGATTTTTTTCAGTTAACACTAATCATATTCAGTTAACATTGTTCTTCCTGACGAACAGGAGCAGAGCAGCAACTCCTTACAGTACACTGATCATATTCAGCACAGGGAGCAGAGGAGCAACTCCTTACGGTACCTTCTTCCTCCTGACGAGCAGGAGCTCTGGCGGCAGCACCGACAGACGAGCAGCAGCAGTACTAGTAGATGAGCAGAAGCTGTACGGGCAGAGGAGCTCCACCGGCGGTAGGGGAGAAGCAGCCACACGGGCGCGCGGGCAGAGGAGAAGGAGTTGCACGGGCTCGCGCGGGAGATTGAGGAGGACGTGCGGGAGATCGAGGAGGCAGCGCGCGAGCTCTTGGTCCACCTGATCGTGGAGGCAATTTCCGGCGACGCCCGTAGGGGATCGCAGCCGGGAGGAATTGCGGCGGCGCACACGCGGGAGCTCGAGGAGGATGCGCTGGAGCTTGAGGAGGATGCGCTGGAGCTCGAGGTGGACGCCCGTGAGCTCGATGAGGACGTGGCCGGAGGTCCCGATGACGCCCGCAGGTAATCAAGGCAGGAGGGGATCGCGGTGATGCATGTCTAAGCGGGGGAGGCGGCGGAGCAGGTACTTGGCGACGGCGGCGACGGAGCAGGTACTTGGCGACGGCGGCGGAGCACCTCCTGATGGGCGGCGATAACGACGGCGGCGGCAGCTGGGCGGCGCCGGCCCTATCAACGACGGAGGAAGAAGACAGGGGGCGGAGGGGCTTCTTTCAGACGATTTTAAAACTACGAGGGCTTTTTTGCAAAATCACCCATGAACTGTGCCCACGACATGTTTTTCGGGACGGAGGGAGTAGTATTATAGATGGCTTCATTTATTAGCTTATAGACTCATCCTTTCTCGGGAAGCGCTATGTTACTCTAAGGCTGCCTCCAATGCACAGGTGCTTAGATGAGGTGCTAAGCATATTAAATAGGTTAGCAACTAAACTCCCCAATGCATAGGTGCTTAGCTTCCTGTAGCTAAGCTCTCTTCATTTAATTAGCCGTAGGATCTTTTGTGGTATGTATACTTTGTGGCCTATTCCTGCCACGTAATGCATAAATGCGCAAGAACAAAAACACAAGTAAACAGAAGCTTCGCCGTAAGCAGCAAAATATGCAGTAGTTTTATCTACTAAACTTACGGAATATAGGTCGTTTTCAACTGTTGTTGCCCCGCAAGAGATTCTTGTTAATATCTTTTCAGGAATACAGAGATCAGCATGCCCTTCTCAGCTGGGAATTCATTAATCTTCAGCAAGCAGCAAAAAACTCATATAAGCATGGACGGGAGAGAGACAAGCACGGGGTGAAATTGAACACAGACCACGGACACGTTTTGAATGAAATCTGGAAAATAAGTACTGAAAATATCACAAAACACATCAACTTGTTCTCATGAGGGTAATCGTTCACAGGAATGAGGAAATAGCATAGATCTTACTTTCCTTGAGAAAATATAAATAACATAGGTTTACATCTCACTTGATATATCCAGCACAAGGTAGAGACATGCTTACACCACATGCATATAGTTCATCTAATAGATTCGATCAATGAGTTCTGTCACACTACAGAGTTAACATGAATAAGGAAATAGCATAAACCTCACATTTCTTCTGGAAATAGTATAGACCTCAGACTTGCCATTGCCTTGGCACGTTCAACTTTCGCGTCGTCATCCATGGCACTTGTATCAGCAAACAATAACTTCTGGTAGAGCTCAATCAATTTTGTCTCCTTGGCAAGTTTAGCGGTTTCAAGCTGCTGACTTGAGAGTTGATGTTGGCTATCTATAACCTTCTGCCGCTCCAGCCTAGACGTTTTCTGGGTCTCAATAAAAGTGTCAAGTTTTTCTCCAAGCAAAGTAACCGACTCCTTCGGTTTGCGTTTACCATCACGCTCATCCTTAGATGTATCACGACCCGGAGGGCGCTCCTCATCTTCCACATCAATAGCACCAGATGTTATATCTATTTTATCTTGCTCCCCATTCATTGTTTTCATTGCTGCAAGCCACTTTCCGTTGTCCTTAAGTTCTCTCCACATTGTCAAATGTTGGAAAGCTGATTGTTGGTTGGCTTCATATTTCTCCAAGGCGAAGGCCTGTAGCTGCTCCTCACCATAACCACTAGTGTATAGCTTACACATAGCATTATATGCACCATGGAAAATGTTGATCTTTCTCTTCACCTTTTGAAAATGGCTCTTCAATTGCACGGCATCTCTATGACGATCTGCGGGTGTGAGACTGTTATATTGAACAGCTATGTCATCCTAATACTTATCTCTCTTCTTGCCATTCCCTTCAATGAGATCAGTTGAAAGTTCCAACCAAGCGCTTGCCTACATAAGGAACATATAATTTAACATGCAACCAAAATTTATATGGAAGTAATCGATATTTCACACTGACAAGAGCACGCACCAATCTCTTCTCTTCCTGTTGTGTCCAATTCAGACGCTGCGCACACCTTGCAGGCTCTGGATCATCTTCAAGCTCTACAACATGGGCTTTTTTTTGTAAAGAACCTCTACCTGAAGCGGACTCGGATGTTTTTTTTTCCTTTTACTATGAACTGGTGGCGGTGGTTGCGGCGGCGGCGTTGAGAATGCAATATGTGAGGGGACACCAACAAAATGGAGATTCTCCTGTTGCTCTTGTTGAGGAGGCAGGACATGCGATGGATAGTGCATTGGCTGGAATGGTGGGGTTCGTGGACTGCCTGATAAACTAAGAAAACCATCAGGTGGATGGGTATACATTGGCCTGAAACAAGCAACAACAAAGTAAAGAAGACAACATCACTTGTTTAGATTCCTGAACAGGAGAACAATTCATGAAGGTTAAGTAAAACACTTTTCGTACTAACAACGTTTGACAATTCTAAACTGTAGTTTGTATAACTAGGTAACTATTTGACAAAACTTAACTGACAATTTGTATGACTAGATAGCAGAACTTTGAAATTTCTTGTTGATTCTGAACTAGACTGAACCTAGTCTGTATGACAATGGAATCAGCAGCAGACCCCCATTCTTTGATCATCTCCACAGGGTTACTAGACCAGCAAGAAAACAATGGGAGGTGCCCTCCAATTGCTGCCTAGATCAGGAACGGAAGTGTTTTATCTTGGTAAGATGAAATTAAAACCCTCACTAATTGGATGACGGGGATTCAATCTCCTTGCTTGTACCACGTACGCACACAATGCTTCAATCAGTAGACTCTTAGGAGATTAAAATCCATTGGGATTGAATGGGTTCCAGAGAAAACTGAATTCAGTAATCCTTTGCTACAGATTTACATATACATACTACAGATTTTGCAATGTAGGCTCCTTACCAAAGACCAGGTGCTGACTGGCCGGAGGAGCTGTTGGCGGCTGCGAACATAGGAGGAGCCGGTGGTGCAGCGGCAAACAGAGGCGGAGCCGGTGGTGCCCCGGCGAACTTCTCCCAGCGACGGTCCATGCGGCCGGCTGAAACTGAGGATGGTATGGCGGCGCTGTAGGCGACGATCAGCGGCGGGGCGGGGCTGCTGGTGGAGGATGGAGCGGCTGCATTGGGGCGACGGCGCTGGGCGAGGAAGAAGAAGCGGCGGCAGGGGTTGCGCGTGGGGGAGTTGGGGAGGAACGAGAAAAAAGGAGGCGACCGCTCGGTACCCGGCCGCACGGGATCAATTAACTCCACCTTTTGCCTAGGTATCTGCGTCTGGCACCGTTTCTTCGTGGGGTTACTGAACGAGACTCTCTCCTCATTAATTAACGTGACACATCAGCTTTTTGCTCAGCTGGCAGGCTTAGCACCGATCTAGGCTGGAGCACTGGGACTAGCCTAAACACCTCTCTCCTTATTAACTGCATGCGACATAAGCAAAAATTTCTTGAAATGCGCTATGTTACTACCTAAGTTACTCCCACTATGACTAGCCTTCAAGTCAACACTCCGTTTGTTAATGCTAATGTCCTTTCTGGCGTCTGTTGCGCTCAAGCGAAAAAGGCCATTCAGGAGACTTGCTTTTCCTTGCAAAAGGCACAAGCGGTTGGCGGCCCTTTGACCTTGTTGAACGCCGGTGCGCGGGCGAGGTTGCACTGTATTGGCATGGATCGGTGCAGTTGACGAGCGACCAACAGTGCGCCCCGTACCGGTAGGATCTGCGAGATAGAGTAGAGAGGATCTTCGGCAGATATGACAACGATGGACACGATCGCACGCACGTACTCGATATGTATGGGCCGTATGAGCTAAAAATGGGACAAGTTTGAGTTAGATAGATGAAGCGGCCAAGCCTACTTTCACTTCAAGTGACGCTTCGGTGGATGCAGCATCCAGCAACTATATATTGCATGCGTGTAGAGACCTTCTTATATCTTATATCTTATATTTACTAATTGGAGGCACCATACGAGGCTCCACGTTAATCCTGGTAATTAAGAAAATTGGCCGTTTGATCACAGTATTAATTGTCTACAACCGTCGGATGAGGTTCCATAAGTCCTTGCCCAATGTCCCACGTCTATGACCTTAATTCTAGGAGTCTTGACAGCTATAACCCTCCGGTATATGCTATGGTTAATCTAAAACGTTGGATCGTAATAATCTGCTCCCCTAACTTTTCCCAAAAAAAAAAACTTTCCAACATGTACGTCACGGATGTAGGCAGTGCAACCCTATATTCCTCAAGCCCGTCTCCTAGGCTGCAGCCGCCTTCTCTCCCCCCACAGGCCTCCTCCAGCGTGCTTTCAGCTTGACCCGGCAGCCGCATTCTCCTCTTCTTTTCCGTGGTCGATTCTCAAATCAGTCTAAACGCTATCTTCTCCGGCTCCCTCTCGATTTGTTTTCCTGTTAAGAAGAAGAAGAAACCAAACGAATCTGTCATCCGGGTATGTTTGTCCAATCCCTCTTTGCTTAATTCTAGGGTTCACAATTTACATCAGGTAGTTTACATGTAGCCGTATTAGCCGTGTAGTGTACGCTGGATTCCGAATAGCAGCCTACTTGCAGTTTTACAGTTAGCACGTAATTAATAGCATACAAGTTGAATTTTCAATTTCATGGATGCATCTTTAGGCAAGGAATGCATACTACCGATCCATGAGCCTGATTGCTATAAGGCTTCCTGACATATGAGGTACGTACTACCACCATATCATCCATATACACGTACATACTTTTTCCTTACTTGGTAGCTCTCTGTTATGACTGCATCCCTGGGAAAGTTGTGGACGAAGGCTAAAGTTTGATGTGGGCTCAGTTACGTGATATTCCAAGAGCACTGCTACATGCATGGAACAAAGTTGCAATTGTTGCCGTCATGATCCGCACTTAGCCGCTTAGGGCATCAGAAAGGATAGCCATAGAGGCTGTCACTATTATCGTCTCGCCGAGTAGAAGAAATGGCAGTTGTCCGTTATACGAGCGCAACAATGGTTTGCGGATGAAGGGGCATCATCAAGATTTCAAGGATGGCCTGCTGATGTCGACGGATTACAACGGCTAGCACGATTCAGCAAACGATCATAATGAAAACTGAACTAATTTTTATGTGAAGCAAGGCAAGTCCTCTTTGATATATGTCCAGTGTAATTTTCATATTTTCAGGATTACACGATCAAAGTAATACGTACATTACATTGTAAAGGCGATTCCATGTAGACATCATAACAAAACAATGGTGAATAATTTTTTTTGAAAAGGAATGGTGAATATAACTAGCTCCTTTTATCTAGAAGACATAATTACTTCCATGTTTCTGCTGGAACATTCATCAGAAATTTTTGTAGTTGTTAGCCTTTCTTTTCTATTAACCATGTCTTGACTCCTGTGTTAGTAAACTTTGTTATTCGCACAAAATGTGTATTTTTCAGGTTATGGCCATCCGATGAAATATCGATGGTTCAATGTGCTTCATGAAATCAGCTTCCAGTGCAACATCATGCACGATTGATCCGGTTGGAACCTAACCTGTATAATATTGAGCATTTTTTCCCTTTGACTATTGTGAATTCTCACTATGGTGTTCCATTACTTCAACCATGACCATAAATATCTTACCTGAGTTCAACAACGTAACCACTAGCTAGAAGTCCGAGTGGTATATGATATTTCGTGGAGTTTACATTCTAATATCCGCACCATATTTGTTGGTTCATTTCAACCCGTGATTCAAAGGGAAATGTTGAGCAAGACTTCTATGTGTATATATTTCTTCATCTGTAGTATCCAATATTAGATACGTGTGTATCATGAGAATTTTCCGACGAATTAAACGACTTGGCAACTAAGGGCACATCGAATGTGGTTTGAAATTGGATCACTGATTGCCAGCTCCACCTTCCAGTTTGTCAGATTTAGTTAGTCCCAATGTTTGTATTAGTAGAAGCCTAAATTTGATGGAAACATAATTGGTTCAAGAATTGACGAGTTTTGGAGCATTAACGCTTTTGTATTATCATGTTTAGTGTTGTTCTTTCTAATACCTAGGTCATGTACCTAGAAATAGTCCGCTCTGTTGCTTTACTCATTAGTACAGTCTTCCATATGTAGCTTCAGAAAGTTGTAGTGTAGCTCGAGTTCCATAGTACTCCATTGAACAGTAAAATCAGAAGGAAAAAAAAAGTAAAAATAAATTATCTGAAAATTTGTGACATAGTTTATGACCAAACGTCTCACGTGCTTGCAAAATTTGGTGTCCAGATGACATCCGACGAGCACAAAACAACAACAAATATCCGCTAAAAAGTGCACACAAGTTTCACATCCAATTTTGTTATTAGTCGTATGATATCCTAGAATGTTATTTAGACACAAAAAATTGCAAGTACCTAATTTTTTCATATTCAATCACACAAAGTTTCAGAATTTTTATTTTTTAACTAATTTTCTTGATTTTTACTATTCATGGGGTACCATGAAGCTTGAGATCTGAAAAACCACTTTCATGTAGCTTCTGTGGTTTTCTTCTTTTCCAAGCAGGAGTCCTATGATATAATTAGAGAAGCTTCTTTATATGATGTTTGATTCCGTCAGCTATGTCATATAAATTAGCAGTTCGACATCTCTGTAATGTCCTGGAGGCATTGCTATTGATGGAATTTTTTGTGTTTAAATGTCGTGAAAAATGTTGTCACTTTGAACATTTTACGTGCCCTTTGAAAGTTTCTCTTCTATTATTAGCTTTGATGTAGTTACCTTACTATATTCTTAGAACCTACATAGATCCATATAGCATTCCTTTATTGTAGCAAATGGACAAGTCGCCAGCGTTGACAGTGGAGAACAATACTTCAACACATGAAGAAGGGACTGGACAACACTTCAACCTTTGAAAGCTTTATTTTGTGTTGCAGAGATGAAACAATCACGTAGGTTGGTTTTTCATTGTGTTAACCACAACATATACAATACTGCTATTAGAATACCTCGGAGATTTACAATCCCTTTTCAAGTTTTACCATCATCGTAGTCACGTCACTTGATGGATTTTAAGTGTTGATTTACATTAATGCAAACTTTTAGTATTCAATTTATTCAATTCACTTTGCACCGCCATAAGTTTTAGCTATTCCCTTTTGCTTTGTATAGAAATTGGCCCGAACTATATCACTGCATGCTACCTTCATAATTATGTGGTTATATAAATTATGATTAATATTAAAATTCTATCTAAAATTAAAAAATCTGGATCATGCAAACGCAAGGGTTGATGACACAACCAGAATATATGTAGTGCATATAGTTGTGCGCAACAGACTATTTATTTAGATTGAAGGAATACAAATCCTCTTCGACCATATTGGCTAAGCATGAAATGCATGTCTAATAATGTCAAAATATTTCTTTTGTGTTGTTGCTACATTAATGTATCATCTGTGCATAATATATGAAATAATGCTAGCCCGTGCAGATGCACGGGTTGACGACTAGTGCTAATAATTTGTTTGAGGACAGATAGAATATCTGTTTTCGTTAAGATTGATTATCAAGTACGTCTGTTGTTTGTGAATTTTATAATTTTTGTATGGGGTGTAGTGGCAAGGATGAGGCAGAATTAGTTCTCCTCGGAGAATTGGGTTACCACATCACTCGATGTAGGCACAACCCAAGCAGTCCAGAATGATTGACTCATCTAAATCTTATATTTACTAATTGGAGGCACCTTTCAAGTCATCTCATTAATCCACATCATTAACATTAATTACACCGTTGGATTATAGAATGGACGCTCGGGATAAAAGAAAAACATACGTAACATAGATGATCCCGATGTCCAGTAAAAGAGGCATGTGACACGTATATATAACATCAATTAATTACAAAACAAAAGTAAAAAAAATCCATCAGTTTCCTAAAAAAAAGGGCAAGACTCCATCCGTAAAGACTCCAACCCAATGAAAAAAGAGGGGAAATCTAGACGGTCTTGCTGATTTACTTCAAAAGCCGGCTCCATAATAAAATATTCTGCAGATTGAAATCCACTGATAATTAAGCTCTATGATTAACCATGCCGGGACGTGACCGATGTTACAACAAATATGTACGTGGAAAGGCAAAAGGAGTCTCTTTCTGGACTGTTGAGTCCTATTTTTTTGGAGAGAGAGAATCCTAATGATGCAGCTTTGGCTGGATAACATAAATTAAACAGAGAAACGTCTAAAAAAAGTAGAGCTTCGTATAGCTTCCATGCTGGATATCTATATGTACGTGCGCGGTGCCTCTGTCTAATAGAGCTTTGGGTAGCTTTCAAGCTGGGTATCTATACGTACGTGCGTAGTGTGTCTATCTAATTTATTTCTTGCGACCTTGCAAAAAAAACTAACTTGGCGTCTATGGAGCCACCATGACTAGACGCCTTGAGATGAAAAGTGAAGCGTTAGGCAATCACCGAATGTCTACCGACTCTTATACTATACATCACCTGGTGCCGGATACATTCCATTATCCATATGGTATGTGCTGCACGGCTGCATCCGACGACTTCGTATGCGAAGTGACGCATCATGCAGTTCACTAAACTCACCTGTTGTCCTACAATATGCATGTACATTTGGTGTTGATTTTGTCTTGAATTTAGTTATTTACAAGAAGAGTTATGAATATCCAATTCTCACATGGATACATAGTATGGACTTCAAATCTGTTACTCCACCTTTACGTCGATAGTCCATATTGTGCTTCGGAACTAATATTTCAAGCCATAGTTAATATTAAAGGTTGCATGTGTTTGGCGTAAATTTTGGTTGAGATATTTTCTCACAAATTATCATAATTTGCTTCATGAAACAATGAAAAAATTGTACGTAGAGTCGTGGATGAACTATTCTACCCTATGAAGTAGAATATATGTGTACACATTATTTTGGTCTAATAAACATTAAATAGAGAAATATATGTACACATTATTTTATGAGTGAAGTAGTCTCGAAAGTGTAATTCTAATATATATGAAGCTAAAATGCTCCTAATTTGCTTTTTAATAAAAAATGCTCCTACTTTGAAAAGAAAATTCTAATAAAATAGCAAAAAATCAAAATATTCTAAATTGCCTACATGTAAAATTTCATTATGGAACGGTCGCCAGGGTCTAGAAAAAATAAGTGCTCCAAAATGTTACTCCCTCCATTCCAAAATAATTGTCGTGGTTCCACCAAAAATAGACTTTTTGGAGTATCATTTTTGTGCCCAATTTATTTTGAATGTTTTTTCTTCACGAAATATCTATAGAATACTCCAGATATATCTTATATAGAAAATAAAGATAATCTATTTTAAAGGTAGGTTTATAATCAAACTTTTTAAAATGCTCTCCTATGTGTTCTTGATATCAGTAGATTTTAAGTTGAAACTTTGTATTCTTTCATAGCAAAATGAAAACATATCCTACCACAAGTTGTTTCATTTACGGAGCTTATAGGTTATACCTAAATAAAAGATGCACAGATTACTTATATTCCTTAAGATTTAGCTTCATCATTTTATATTTGTTATTTTTGACCGACCTATAATATTGCTTCCTTTGTTCTCCGTAGGATTATATGTGTTCTACAAATGCATATTTTAGCAAAGTAGCATGTTCATATTATTACAATGATTATACTCGGAGATCTGTTGCAAAGACACGAGAATAGTCTGTATATATCAGTGTGACACTTTTGAACATTAAAAAAATAATGATAAAAATATAGCATGCCATTTTTAAACGTCTTATTATTGTCAAAGGATCTGTATCGAACAAAAACTCAATGTATCAAGTATAAAAAGTGCTAGCCCGTGCAGAGGCATGGGTTGACGACTAGTATTTACTAATTGGAGGCACCATACGAGTCTCCGTGTTAATCCACATCATTAGAAATATCATAACCATTCAATCTAGATAATAATCTATCTTAGCCCTACGATTTACGTTGCTGTATGGAAAATAAATAAGGACAACCTGACATGACTCTTACAATATACGTTGCTATGGTGGGAAAAAAATAAGCACAACGTGACATAACCAGAAAAAACACAACCTCCCAATCTGGGCGTAATTACCATCAGGAAAAGAAAAAAGACACACACCCGGCAGCATCTAATTTGACAATAAAAAGATGAACAACGTCCGTCCAAAAAAATGTACAGCGTCCTGTCATCCCAGAAGCATGTTTCCCTTCTTGAAAAAAGTCATACGCGCATGACTCTATCCAATCTGTCAATTGAAAAGATTAACAGCGTCCCCAGTCAAAAAAAAGTACTGCGTCCCGTGAAAAATATATACTGGCCACGCTTACGTCTCATCAAATCTCCCGATTGATTTGATGTTAAAAAAATACTCCCCTGATTGGTTTCCTTTCCTGTACAGTGACTCCCATATGAATATCCCCACGTACCTGCTCCTCAAGAAAAAAGAGCCCCACGTACCTCTCCTTCTTTCACCTAAAAAAATGGAAAACGACTTTCAAAAAAAAGAGAGAAGGAAAACGTTTTCGAGAGTGCCGCCTCCGCCATGATATCCTCGAGATGGGCTTGGCCTCTACCTCGCGTGTCTTCTCCCTCACCTCGCCCTTTCCGTGCATCTGGCCAATGATTCCGCCTCCTCCTCCATGTTCTCATCGCATCCAGACTCAGTCGGCCAAGTTCTTCATGACGGCGACTGGATGAGGAGACTCATCACATATGTCTTCTCCCTCGCCTCGCCCTTTTCGTGCATCTGGTCAATGATTCCACCTCCTCCTCCGTATGTTCTCATCGCATTCAGACTCAGTCGGCCAAGTTCGTCACGACGGCGGCTGGATGAGGAGACTCATCGCATCGCCAACATGTCGCCTCATGCATCAGGTTTCTCCTCGATCGCACGTATAATCAGGTCTCAACATGTTTCCGACCAAGTCACGGCAGCTGGATGAGCGGCTGGATGAGGAGACTCATCGCATCGCCAACATGTCGCCTCATGCATCAGGTTTCTCCTCGATCGCACGTATAATCAGGTCTCAACATGTTTCCGACCAAGTCACGGCAGCTGGATGAAGATATAGAGCTTCTCTTGATAGATTGTTGTTGATGCAAGATGATAGGATGCAATTTTTAGTTTTTTACAGATTGAAGTTGGCCAATGCTACGATGACCTTTTCCAATAAAAATGTCTATAGTTTTACGGCTCTCTTTTGCTATAGTATCCAAGGAGTTTATCTATTGGTGCCCTTCATACTCTGACCAAGAATAGACATATCTTATTTTCCTTCTGTTAGTACAGAATTAACAAGACTATGAGCATTGTTGAAGGATTTGATCTTTTGGCGCCCTTCATACTATGGCTAAGAACAGACTGATCAGGCTGAAGGATGTCCTAGAGATCAATAGATCAAGTTGCATCCACTTACTTGCTTAGTTGTTGGAACAGAATCTCTTCCGACAAGGTTAGGATAAAGATACGACTTGCAATAAACGTATTTTGTTGCTTAACTTTCTATTTTTCACATGCATACTGTTCCCTGAGTATCTAATTTATTTCTTGATTAAGTTGTCGATCCGCTGTAACCATTGGTTACTCTCAATATTGAGAGTCTTATTTCTTCATTTATCATTTAGGTAAGATGCATGACGAGGTTAATCTCCATGGACTTATATCATTACTCGCACAATGAAAAATTGTTTGGAGATACAAGATCTTCTTAGTAATTCTGTGTGGTCTATGGAGACACAAGTATTGATTATTTCATCTGGAAAAATATAATTAGTATTTACTCAAGCCCCTCCAATAGGCAGGAATCAATGAGAAGGAATGACCAGGAGTTGATTCGTTGTTGCAAAACTAAATCAGTACGTAAAATCACCATTAATTGATACATTTGCTTGGATGTATCGAATAGAGTGTGGTTGTGGTTTTCTTAAAGGCGGAAGACTGAACCTATTTACTCCAAGACTTGGCAGCGATTACCGCACTACTTATGTACCTTCTTTTCACATACGCAGATTAATTTCTATCTCTTTCATTAACATGACATGAACGACTGAACCTTAATGCAGTTCTTCAGGTTTGCTTCAGAAAGTTGCGTTAAAGCAAACAAAGATGCTCATGACACTCTACTTTTCGGCCTGTAATATCCACAGCATATCATTCAGTGTGTATTTGTCTTCAAGTCAATTTCATTTTGTCTCCCATGGTAATCAGTTGACGCATTGAAGTACAGATAGAGAACTAAAAGAGTGAACATATAATACTTCAGACAGTCAGCGATGCTAATTTGAAATCTTCTATTTTTTTCCCTTATATGCAAAGAAAGAAGTATACATATTTGACTGTACATGTCAACCTCGGCTTCCATTGAAGATGAAAATTTTGATATTTCTTTACATGGTAGAAGGGCCTATCTAAAAGTATTCGTTCCCATATTGGTATCCCATGTTACTATAACTGGTGGATTCTATTTATTTGTTGTTTTGTCCGTTCTTTTGACTGATTTTTTTCTCAAGTGTAAACCGGACATATGGATACTATGGGCACATAGAAGTAGTCAAGAATAATTTGTAATTTATGTCATCGTAGTTTTCCTTTCCTTCTATTTTGCCAATTGATTTGATGGCCTATTTTATAATTTTCATTATTAGTTAGCTCTATTCAGATGTCATAATTTTATATTTGAATTTGAGATTTCATATTTGATTCGGCTTTAATCATTGAAGATATTTTCATTATCTATGTTCCTACGATAATAAATGACGATATAATATGTTTTTTGCCGGTTGTTTTGCTTGCTGTTTCTACACGAATCATAACTTCGATGAGTCCGAGTTAGACTGCATTTCTATCTATTTTAGCTGATCATTTTCGTGTTGCCCAACATGGATTGATATATTATGTCCCAAATATTTCACCGGTTTTGATTTTAAATTACGTCTCTTCTCACGATGTTTCATGATATAAAGAATCTATTTTTTTGGTATTTTTGCAATTCTTTAATTGTCGTATGATATTGTCGGCCAACATATGGTCTTTTCATGATTTCTGAGAGATTGTGCATTATCACGGATGACAAGTAACACACAACATTATAAAAGTTATTACTAAGAAATTAAACATTCACTAACATCTTTAATTTTTATTCATATACTAGACAGCTCATTTTCACGATGTTCCCCAAACTATAATTTTATCGGAGTTCGTACATAATGTGTTCTTCCATCTACGTTGCATATACTTCTTCAGCTCTCATTTTCTCCTGTAAAAGTAGGTAGGAATTATGTTCTACCAAATCTATGCATGGTGAATAAATATCACTCATATGAAGCACCAATCCTGTTTAGTTTATTCAGATGTGGCACCAAGCATTGGAGCAAAACAAAAAGTGTTCCTCTATGATATGATTGTGTCTATATTCTTTTTTAGAAACGAAGGTGCTTACTTCTTCCAGAGATTTCTAAGCGCAATGGTTTCAAATGGTAAGATTCCAGTTATTTATCAATGGTGGGTTACTTTTCCGTCCAACTGTATGGTGAGTATCTTGGTCCTACAGTGTAAGATCTATCAATAATTATCTTACTATATCATCCAATATACTGATATAAAAAGTAAAATTGGACCATTGAGTGTGAAAATATATATTATGTGCCAGAGACATGGCTCAGGTTTACAACACTTCTAAATTTAACTTGCATCATTGTAAACATTTTGCAGTAGCATGAAGAGATACTAAGTGGACTTTAACACATCCTGCTCCATTTCTATGAACTAAAGATTGGTATGGGCTATGAATTTGCTTTCATGTGCAGCTTCAGTGTACGGATTATTTTATCTATGAGTAACAAATAATTTACACCTTTTGTCTATATACAACATCTCATGTAGCATACATACTGTAAACCTATGTTATTCATGTGTGTTTTCAATTTCTAGCCCGTGCAGGTGCACGGGTTGATGACTAGTTTAGCTAATTCATCTCGACTCTAAACTCTAAGTTACGGACGTAAACTCTAAGCACACTGATGCGAATTCTGCGCAGTCGCAGGAAAAGATCTAATAGTTGCTTTGCTTTGTGTTCCAGGCAACACGGTCAAAGTCCCCAATTAATCTTCCATTTTACGATTTGTGCAGCCGTTGGGGGGGGTCGCCTTGCTCCTGGCCATCACAAGTGTACAGCTGCTAGGTGTTCTAGCTTGCTTGTTGATCCGTTCGTCGCCTTTGCCTTTCCTGTTGTGGAAAGCATTACGCACGTGGCCTTCTCAGCGTCAATGCCCATAATGAAAAACACCACGCCAGGATGTGAGTTGTGCGCCTGCAAGCCAGCCCAGGTCAGAGACGCGTCGCCGTGGGGGTTCAGACAAGCATAACAATAGCACTCCAAAAAAAAAAAAAAAAAAAAGACAAGCATAACAATAATCGGCACCATCGCATTGACTGGTGTACAGATGGAGTAGATCAAGGGTCGCGTAACATTGCCATCAGTCGTGTTCCATCCAGCGGTGCTACTGTGTTATTCTAAGCGGTGGTGTTAAGTTCCGCTAGAAAAATATACTAGCTAGCTGGTTCATTGTCAGAGAACGAGTAGACAGTATGGCAAATTATTAGCAACCGGAGATAGCTGGAGATGAAACGGCGAGTGTTAAGTCAGCTTCGGCGGTCGGGTCGGTCCTTGTTTATCCCTGGCCGTGCTGATCCTGCACAATCACAAGTAACGTGACTTGTACTCTAATGAACAGTGTCACTGTCTCTTAAAACAAAACTTTTATTTAGATCGCTCACCATTCATGCCGAATGCAGCACAACTTGACTGTCAATTTCCATCACAAACTCACAACCCTTGGATGAAATAAAAATACTATAAGAAATGAAAAAATAGGAGGTGCCTACTTTTCGGGCAACTGATAAAGGTTGACGTTAGCCAATTCTTCTTCTCTGGTTTTCATAGGCCACCCTCCCGCCACTCTCGATCGAACTGCCGTTCACCTCCAACCGATGTCGGTGCCTCCCCATGCAACCTTGTCCGAGCAGCTTCCTTCGGCGACTTGCTGCCACCCTGGTCATCCCCCCAAACCCCTTTCCCAGCCGTCAACAACCCACCGTTACACACGCACTCGTCAACCTCCGCCTCCTCATCGGCTCATTCCTGGATCGCCCTCCTCGGAGATGGCGAAGATGGCGATATCACCCATGTCTCCGACTTAATGCATTGCACTGCACGTTTGGTCTCATTGCGGGGAATCGACTAAGACAATCTCGAAAAATATTGTATATTTGTGAGTGTGTTCTTGACACAAATTCACATGTAGGTTTTTTTATTGTGCAGCCTAAATATTCGGCTTTAGTAGACAAAATTGTAAATTTTTAACTCTAATGTTTTTCCAAAACAATACATAGGATTACCCGGTGGAAGTAGCATAGTCAGGATTTTGAGTCTGGTGATCCAATCGACACAAAAGATTGCAGATGGAGTAGCATATCCACAGACTCATCACATTATTTTAACCATGTATCAAAGGAATCGGAGTCATACCTAACCAGGTGTGTGAAAGCAAATATCTGCACACACCAATCTTTTTTTTTTGCGGGGGTAAAGGGAGTTTTATTGCATATTCATAGAGTTACGGTCGTGAGGCCACAGGCCCTCGATACAAGGTGGAACTGCGCGTACCCAAACAACGGTGTCTCGCTCTGTCCGGCTATACTTCGCTAAATGATCAGCAACTCTATTCTGAGAGCGACAAAGTTTCTGAGGTAAAAACTCCCTAGTACCAGCTAAGTGTAGAATCTCCAAGACTAACTGGCCATATAAAGAACGCAACAAGGCACCGGAGGTCAAGCACGACAGCGCTTGAGAGGAGTCAGACTGAACCACCACGGGGTCGTTCGAATGTTGGATGGCAAGGCTCATACCTTGGATCATTGCATGAAGCGCTCGGCCTCGAGTGGATCATTACAGTGAAAGATATAGCGATAAGCCGCAAAAAGGATCGCCCCTTTGCTGTTCCTTAAGACCATTCCAACCGCCGCTGTCCCATCCTCCAGCTGGTACGAGCCGTCAACCGACAGAGCCACCATGCCATGCGCCGTAGCCGGCCAAGGTAGTATAGGAACGGGGTCCTTCGGACATGGTGCTTCAGTGGAGATCGTTGGCATTTTCCCTTTCATAATATCATCAGTTGAGAACTTGCCGGCGAGGTTGATTGATTTGTAGTAGCTGTCCAGGAACTCCACCGAGGCCAGCACGGGTGGTGCCTCCTTGCCATGATAAATCTCATTCCGAATGTGCCATATGTGCCATATCAGCATGTTGAACATATCTATGACTATACTTGTCGTGGAGTTGCCACGTCAGATGTCCTAGTGGAAGGACTTAGTCGTGGAGCCATCGCAACTAGGAAGCTTAAAGGGGTTAATCGGTACAAAGGACACGGGGTTTATACTGGTTCGGCCCCTTACGGTGAAGGTAAAAGCCTACGATCTAGTTTTGAGTGGGATTGCTTATGTCTCGATTACCAGGGAGCGAAATCGCTTGACCTAGCTCTCGATCTGATGTTACTTGCCCTGAACCGTCGGGTCGTCCCTTTATATACAGAGGTCGACGCCCAACGGCTCACAGAGTCCCAGCCGGCTCATAAACAACGTCCGGCTCGGTCTCTAACTATTCTTGCCTTACAATACAAGTCTTGTACATATGGCAGTTTATCTCTACAGGCCTTAAGTCGCGTCTCGGCTTTCGGCCCTTAACTGAACCGCCATCTTCAGGCCTTGTCTTGGGCTTCAAGAGTCTTCATAGGTATAACCCGGCCCCTCCTGGGCGGGTCATACCTAATAGTTATATCCCCAACATTAGGCCCCAGGTTGATTTGAACTGGTTCATGTCAATCTTCAACACTTTAAGAAAAATCTTCTGCTTCTTTACCTTGTA
The DNA here is from genome assembly GCA_021605205.1 of Aegilops longissima. Lineage (NCBI taxonomy): Eukaryota > Viridiplantae > Streptophyta > Magnoliopsida > Poales > Poaceae > Aegilops > Aegilops longissima. The sequence continues at coordinate 612,131,843 of CM038676.1, read as the reverse complement.
TGAAATTTTTGTAACCCGCCATGACGTCATCCTTTGGATTTGTGGTAACCCGCCCTGACGTCATCTGCCATTAATGCACGTTTTGTCCAGCATATCTCAATGGATTCTCATCTTAATGACCATCCCGAGAATCGAGGCGTTCGTGTAGCTGGATGACCATGTTTTCGGCCTCCTCGTTTTTTGTGCCCACTTATCAGTCTTCTCTTATAAATAGACACGACTAGGTCTTTCCTCATTCTCCCCTTCCTCATCTTCTTCCTCTCGCTACCCTACTGCTGCTCGAGCTCCACCGCCGCCGCAGTGCACCTCGTCTTCCTCGACCTCGGCCGCTGCATCGACCTGAATCAGTCCAGAGAACGGTGGCGACCCTCCGCAGTAGATCTGCAACCGTAAGTTTTTCGCCTTTTCGCCCCTTAGATCCACATTAGGGTTTGCGAGTTCTTCTGTATTCTTCGCTGTTCATCACGGGTTCTTCGTAGTTTCTCCACCGCAGCCTCCTTTGATCCAAAATAAGTATGAAACTCATGCGGTAGCTATTTCACGTCCATTTTCTTGTAAAAAGGCCTCATTAGAACTGATGAACTCATCTGTACTTTGTTTTTAGGTCTAGAATATTTTCTTTTTTGAACAGCCGTTTGATTCAAAATAATAGCTGCAAACTGTGAAACTTGTTTATGCGACACTTAGGCAAAAACTGTATTTGTTAGATCCACCTAGCCATGGAGACTCTCATCACCGGCTCAAAAGGCAACGCTCAATTGATAATCCTGACTGCCCATGGCGGCTTAAATAATCCGACATAATTAGCCTTATACTATTAGGCCCCTTTATAAGCCGCCATCTTTAATATGCACTGTAATGCTTTTCTCTGGCTTAAATTTGAACCGGAAATTTTTACTCTCTGTTAGGCATTCATCACAATGGCACCAAAACAACCCACTTCATGCAACTAGGTCAAATCCATTGTCACAAACATTATGGTTAATGATTTTGTGAAGACCAGCTATCTGCCGAAGAAGGAAGTTATGTCCTATCGTGCTCCTGACCCGACGGAGGAAATTCCCCAGCCCAAAGCGGGGGAGGTCAACGTCTTCACTGATCATATGAACCGGGGTTTTTCACCACCCGGCTCAAAATTCTTCAGGGACGTCCTGCACTTCTTTGACCTCCGTCCTCAAGACATCGGACCCAATTCTGTATCTAATATTTGCAATTTTCAAGAGTTCAGTGAAGTATATCTTGGAGAAGAACCCAACATACTACTCTTCAGAGACTTATTTTACTTGAACCGCCAGAATGAGTGTGCCAATGGACAAAGCTTGGAACTAGGTGGTGTCTCAATCCAAAGCCGGAGAGACGTAATTTTTCCTTATGCCAACCCATCAAGTCATCCCAAAGATTGGAACCAGACATGGTTCTATTGTCAAGACACCTCGCCGACTGATGAAAATCCTCTACCCGGCTTTCGTGCTCTGCGTCTGGAGTCCAAATATCCACTTCCTGATAAGATAACAGCCGCCGAACGCAAGACACTCGCCCCCACCCTGGCTAAAATCAAGGCCCTTCTAGGGAACGGGCTAACTGGCATCGACTTAGTCCGGGTTTGGCTCGCCTGGCGGGTCATTCCATTGAGCTGCCGCCCCGGCTTGATGTGCACCTACACAGGCAAGAAAGCTGACCCTCTGCGGCATAGTTCTGATGATTTGCCTGACCACGTCATCAACGACATGACCAAGTCTCTCCTGATGAAAGCCTAGCAGACTGCGGCAAGGTGGGCTTAAGCCCCTTCTGTGAAGCTAACCCGGCTCCTGCAGTAAGCCGCGACCCATTATAATAAATTACCTTCATCTTTTGATGTTTCATCTATACTCATACTTTTGCTGATTTTCACTGGCTGGTGATAAATTCTGGAAGGTTAAATATGATCATGAGGCTGCGAAGAAAGCCAGGAAGGCCAAGAGAGCCGTCAGGAAAGAGGCTGCGAGGAAGAAGGGCAAGAAAGCCACCGCCTCTGACTTGCTTCGGCTAGAAGATTCTTCTGAGTCGGAGGTAGCCCTTGACTCTCTTGGCTCCTTTTTTAATCATCTTATTGACACCGATTATCACCAAGAGGACACAGGAACAAGTCATGTCAAGGATGAAGAGGTAACTATCATTTCCTCCGACTCCGAGCCTTTGCCAAGACAGAAAATCCGACGAGTAACCCGGAAAGTAAGATTTTCACATCCCTTAGCTTATCAAGATTGATGGGGATATAACTATTAGGTATGACCTGCCCAGGAGGGGCCGGGTTATACCTATGAGTATTCTTGAAGCCCAAGACCAAGGTTGAAGATGGCGGCTCAGTAAGGGCCCAAAGCCCAGAGGCGACTTAAGGCCCGTAGTGATAAACCGCCATATATGTGTGACTTATGTTGTAAGGCAAGAAATATTAAGAGACCGAGACGGACACTGTTTATAAGCCGGCCGGGACTCAGAGAAACCAAGGCGTCGGCCTCAGATATAAAGGGATGACCCGGCGGCGGTTCGGGGCAAGTAACATCAACTCGAGAGCTAGGTCAAGCGATTTGCTCCCTGGTTATCGAGACATAAGCAATCCCACTCAAAACTGGACCGTAGGCTTTTACCTTCACCGTAAGGGGCCGAACCAGTATAAACCTCGTGTCCTTTGTCCCGATTAACCCCATCAAGCTTCCTAATTGCGATGGCTCTACGACTAAGTCCTTTCACTAGGACATCTGCCGTGACAATTCCACGACAGTTGGCGCCCACCATGGGGCCAGCACACGGTGGATTTGAGTTCTTGAAGGGCAGCTTCGAAGGGCTCAAGGGATACGCTGTGGGCCGGATGACCAAGAGTCGTCGCGGCAAGCTCTACATCGACGATGCAGGCTGGGGCCCCGAGGCCGGCTCAATTGAGTACGGGTACCGGGTCCCCTTCGGAGGAATTCACGTCTTCATCGGCAAGATCGGTGAGCCGGGGCCTGAGCCGGACATCTGCGCCGACCTCGCCGAAACGGCTCAGCGCATGAAACCCGCCCGGGCTCCACCTGTTGTGAAGCATGCCTTCGTGGGATGCATCCATGAAGGGATCTATGAAGGATCGGCATCTGGCGGTGAGACGGCCATCTATTCTGATGGCGGGTCATCCACAGGAGAGACAGATTCATTGTATCAACTGCAAGACGGCGGGCTCGGGGGCTGTTCCGATGGCAGCAGTATTACGGATTGCTTCGAGCCGCCGAGCCGGGTTGGGATCTTCATGGCCGGTACACAACCTATCCAAGACTCCACAACTGCGGTAGCCATGACCCCCGGGGCAGCAGCAGCCGGGGCAGGTGGCCCTGTGCGCTCGCCGGCTCAGGTGCTGATGGATCTTACAGATAAGCTGACCACTATGTTAACCGCCGTGGTCAACCCGGCGGAGCAAGCTCATCATGATGAGGAGGTGTTACAGTTAAAATTGGATATGGCAGAGGCTAAGGAAGACCTAGCAGCGGAAGATGTTAGGATAACTGCAGAGCGGGCATCTCTGGATGTTCGGGCTCAGCAGATCCAGGCACAGACTTTCCAGCTCACGCAAGATCAGAACGTGTCTAATGAGGTCATGGGGAGAAGGCATCAGAAGGCTCAGTCTCGACTCCCCCCGGTTTATGACGCTCGAAACCTCTTTCACACACCAGGAGCAGGGCCCAGTAACCCGCCGTGGCTCTCCCCGCGTACAGGTAACCCGCCGTGGCTCTCTCCACGTGCAGGAGCGGACCATGTTGCAACACCCGGGGACGGCACGCCGGTTCAACCGCAGGTGATGGGACCTCCCCGTGTAAACACGGCGCCACCTCAGTATGTACCCACACCCCCGGGTCATTATTCTAACCCGTTGGAAAACATGATAGCGGCAACGACACGATTGGTGGCTCTCCCAATTGATGGTGACTCTCCGGCGGCGGTTAAAACCCGCCGGGTCAGAGAACTTCTTCAGACGGCCTTGGCACAGCAGGAGGCATACTCATACAGCCGGGACAGGATCCACTCGACCCCTCGTCCAAGCCGAAGCCCGAGTTATAGCAGGCACATGGATTCAACGGCCATTTCAAGCAACGTCAGGCACCGTGACCAGCCAGGTGGGCATAACCCAGCGCGCCATGAGGCCTTTAACTTGGTAGATCAAGACAACATACGTCAAGAGGCTGAGCGAGCGGCTCAGCAGGCGGCTCAGTTGACGGCTTACAAGCCGCATCCGGCTTATCCGACGACTTCTATCGAGGCAGGTGTGGCCACCAGGACCGGAGGAGTCCCCTATCTAGTGCCGGCTCTATGGAACGAGCGTTTACCCAAAGACTTTAAGGGACCTAGGAAGGTGCCGAATTACACGGCCGACTTATAGCCCGGGGCATGGATTGAAAGTTACGAGATGGCTATGGAGTTATTGGATGTGAGTGATGCTGCAATGGCTAAGTATTTTACCATGATGCTGGATGGGACCGCCCGCACTTGGTTGAAGGGCCTGCCACCTTGTTGGGGATATAACTATTAGGTGTGACCCGCCCAGGAGGGGCCGGGTTATACCTACGAGTATTCTTGAAGCCCAAGACCAAGGTTTAAGATGGCGGCTTAGTAAGGGCCCAAAGCCCAGAGGTGACTTAAGGCCCGTAGTGATAAACCGCCATATATGTGTGACTTGTGTTGTAAGGCAAGAAATATTGAGAGACCGAGCCAGACACTGTTTATAAGCCGGCCGGGACTCTGTAGAGCCGCTGGGCGTCGACCTCTGTTTATAAAGGGACGACCCGGCGGCGGTTCAGGGCAAGTAACATCAACTCGATAGCTAGGTCAAGCGATTTGCTCCCTGGTTATCGAGAACATAAGCAATCCCACTCAAACTGGACCGTAGGCTTTTACCTTCACCGTAAGGGGCCGAACCAGTATAAACCTCGTGTCCTTTGTCCCGTTTAACCCCTTCAAGCTTCCTAGTTGCGATGGCTCCACGACTAAGTCCTTTCACTAGGACATCTGACGCGAAAATTCCATGATAGTTGGGGCCCACCGTGGGGCTAGCGCACGGTGGATTTGAGTTCTTGAAGGGCAGCTTTGAAGGAATCAAGGGATACGCTGTGGGCTGGATGAGCAAGAGTCATCGCGGCAAGCTCTACATCGACGATGCAGGCTGGGGCCCCTCCGCCGGCTCAATTGAGTACGGGTACCGGGTCCCCTTCGACGGAATTCACGTCTTCATCGGCAAGATCGGCGAGCCGGGCCCTGAGCCGGACATCTGCACCGACCTCGTCGAGACGGCTCAGCGTGCGAGACCCGCCCGGGCTCCGCCGGCTGTGAAGCATGCCTTTGTGGGATGCATCCACGGAGGACTCTCTGAAGGACCTGTGAGGGAGTCCTAGACTAGGGGGTGTCCGGATGGCCGAACTATCATCTTCGGCCGGACTCCTAGACTATGAAGATACAAGAATAAAGACTTCGTCCCGTGTCCGGATGGGACTTTCCTTGGCGTGGAAGGCAAGCTTGGCGATACGGATATGTAGATCTCCTACCATTGTAACCGACTCTATGTAACCCTAACCTATCCGGTGTCTATATAAACCGGAGGTTTTTAGTCCGTAGGACACAACAACAATCATACCATAGGCTAGCTTCTAGGGTTTAGCCTCTCTGATCTCGTGGTAGATCTACTCTCGTACTACCCATATCATCAATATTAATCAAGCAGGAGTAGGGTATTACCTCCATCGAGAGGGCCCGAACCTGGGTAAAAACATCGTGTCCCTTGTCTCCTGTTACCATCCGCCTAGCCGCACAGTTCGGGACCCCCTACCCGAGATCCGCCGGTTTTGACATCGACATTGGTGCTTTCATTGAGAGTTCAGCTGTGCTGTCGCCATCAGGAGGGATGCCTCATCCCGTCTTTAAAGACGGCTCTGTTGCTAAAGGAGCTTTGACTATCGGCCAAACTCTCCGGCTAGGTGGTTTTCTCATGACCGCCAGTTCGGCCACCGCGCCGACGATGACTTCTCGGGTCATCGAAACCAATCTTGACGTCAACTCGGAACTCGCCGAGCAGTTAGATCCTGTCGAGCTCTCCTCCGTAAACGAGCTCTTGGATCGCATCGCCGCACTGGGAGTCACCACAGACTACGACCAGATCGGGCTTAAAACCGATCTGAGAGAGATCAACTCTCCCCAGGCTACCCATCATGTTGCTGTGATAGAGGGGCATTACAGCGATTCTTCTTCTATCTTAAGGACTAGCTACGTCCGGATTCCTGATCCCTCCTTGCCGGACTGCCGCAGAGGGACGGATGTCGATGAAGCCCTGAACTTAAAGTCAGGCGGCGGGTTGGATTCATTGGATAGCATTCAAAAATCCAAAATTCCAAGTTCGGAAACTTCTCGGCCCCTGAGTCTTAAATTGGACGGGGTTCCGGATCTAGTTCCACCCGCCCACCCAAGCATTAGTGATCTATCCCGAATTTGGCAAGAGCCCGCTGAAACAGTACATCATTACTGGGCCAGATTCCTCCTGGTTATGGACAGGATAAAGGACTGCCGAGAGGAGGACGCAATCTCACTTTTCTGCAATAATTGCACGGACAAGGGAATCCTAAACGCTATAAGTCGTCGCGAAATTACACGCTTTGCTGACTTGGTGACCATAGTACAAAAGTACTGTGCGATGGAGAGTGCTTGGAAAACCGAAAGTAAATTTTGGGATAATCCGGCCCCGAATACAGCCCTAGTCCAAAATAAAGGGGTGCATCATCACCAAGCACCTGGGTTAAACATCAAAAAACAAAATCCCTAAAGGGCACGGAACCGTCATCGAGGGTTGGCTAAACGGACCCTGCAAAATTCATAGCACAGAGGGCGCCACTCCAACTCATAGCCTTCGAGCATGTTGGATAGTACGGCAGGTGGCCAAAAGTGGCGAAGAGCTTCTAGCCTCAGAATCACAGCCCACCAACACCAGTACGGTATTAACAGTCTTCGAGACTTTCGCATCAAATAACATGCGGAAACGAACACTCCGCAACCTTGCCGAAGTCTACCAAGTAGCAACAATAAATCCATGGAGTGACACGGCTATTACCTTTAATGCCAGTGACGAACCCAAGTTCCGAACAACCCGAGCACCATCCGCATTGGTCCTCAGTCCAATAGTGGACGGCTTTCGCCTTACTAAGGTACTCATGGATGGCGGCAGCGGACTAAACCTCATCTACGAGGAAACCCTCCGAAAAATGGAAATAGATCGAACCGCATTGAGCGAAGCAGCACAACCTTTAGAGGAATAATCCTAGCCGGAAGCATGCTGCACAGGAAAAATCACATCGACGTAGTGTTCGCTCACGGACAATTACAGTCCGAGGAGGTCACATTTCAAGTGGCCCCGCTCAGCAGCGGATATCACGCTTTATTAGGGCGAGAGGCATTCACAATTTTCAAGCTATACCCCATTATGGGTACATGAAGCTTAAAATGCCCGGACCGAACGGAATCATCACTCGCTAGTGATCCGAACATAGCACTCGGCCGAAAACAAGACAGCCGCACTAGCCCTCGAGGCACTATCCGAAGCCCTAGCGGCGAGGAACTCATCGCGATGCGGTCCACGGTGAACAGGGACGATGTGATACTTGATAAAAGATCCAAGTCCACCTCTTTCAAACCAGCGGATGAAAAGTCAAATTCCAAGTCCACCCAACGGACCCCGCAAAGACGGCCTCCATTGGGGCACAATTAAACCTCGATGTAGACGCCAGACCACGAGAATTTCTACAAGAAAATCGACATTTTTGCTCGCACCCTTCGGACATGCCAGAATCCCACGTCGGCTGGCCGAGCACAGCCTAAATATCCTAAAAGGATTCAAGCCACCAAACAGGCTCTTGGCGCTTTTCCAACCCAAGAGACATGCCATGGGAGAGGAGCTAGCCAAACTCCTGGAAGCCGGATTCATCAGAGATATAAAACATCCGGACAGGCTAGCAAATCTGGTGATGGTACCAAAGAAGGATAAATCCTGGCGCCTATGTGTTGATTTCAAAGACCTTAATAAGGCTTGCCCAAAGGATCCCTTCCCCCTCCCTCGAATTGATCAAATTATCGACGCCACAGCAGGACACGACTCATTGTGCTTCCTCGACGCTGCATCGGCTACCACCAAATCAAGATGGCGGAGCTGCACCAAGCTGCAACAGCATTCATCACTCCATACGGCCCATTCGCTTCAACACAATGCCCTTCAGCTCAAAACGCCGACGCTACATATCAGCGCATGATTCAGACATGTCTCGCAAACCAGATCGGCAAAACAGTAGAAGCATATGTAGATGACTTGGTCGTCAAATCCAAGCATGTCGAAACTCTAGTAGATGACTTGAGGCTCACATTCGACAATCTCCAGAATATGACATTAAGCTCAATCCGAAAATGCGTCAAGGCCCCAGCCGGAAAACTCTTGGGCTTCATTGTGTCCGGTAGAGGAATTGAAGCAAACCCAGCCAAGATCCGAGCTCTGTCACAATTGGATATTCCAAAAGACCTCAAGCAAATACAAAATTGATCGATGCGAGCGGCTCTAAGCCGCTTTATTTCCCGTTGGGAGAAAAGGCGTTACCTCTTTACCGCCTCCTCCGCGAACCAACACTTCGAGTGGACGGATGCCGCCACGGCGGACTCAAGAAATAAAAGCCATATTGGCAACAACCGGTCTGGCGCGCCCAACATGGGCGTAACCAATGCTATTATATATCGCCGCAACACATCAAGTTGTCGGTAGCGGTGCTCGTCGTCGAACGAGAAACGGACGGACACCATTCCCTCTTCAAAACCGGTCTACTATGTGTCCACTGTCCTAACTCCATGCAAGTCCTGCACCGCATTATCAAAAGATAGCATACGCGTGTTCATGGCATCCCGGAAGCTGCGACACTACTTTCAAGAGTGTTCGATAACGGTAGCCTCCGAAGTACCTCTTAACGACATTATAAACAACGGCGACGCGACGGGCCGGATTGCTAAATGGGCCATAGAGCTCCTTCCATTTGACATAACCTATGAGCCACGAAGATCTATTAAGTCGCAGGTTTTGGCCGACTTCGTGGCCGAATGGACCGAAGCCGAACTCCCTAAAGAGTACGACGCATACTCCAATTGGATCATGCACTTTGACGGCTCTAAAATGTTGGCCGGCCTGGGGGCTGGCGTCGTCTTGACGTCCCCAACCGGGTACACAGTCCAATACGTCCTTCAAATAATGTATACGGACTCCAACAACGCAGCCGAATACGAGGCCCTTCGGCACGGCCTCCGGATGGTAGTCTCCATGGGCATTAAACGCCTAGAGGTGCGCGGGGATTCGAACCTCGCGATATCTCAAATCAACGGAGACTTTGATTCCAAAGACCCATCCTAAAAATGTCAGCACGGTTCGAGGGGCTCGAATTTCATCATATAGCCCGGGATAACAACCAGGCGGTGGACGTATTGGCACGCATCGGCGCAAAACGCGATGCCGTCCCGCCCAACATCTTCCTGGAACGGCTGTTCAAGCCATCCGTACTATGGGAAGGGGAGTCCGGAAATAACAATCCGGACCCAACCGCACTGCCTGACACCGAACACTCTGACACAATCGGAGGCTCTGCCGACGAAATAACACCGTCCACCCACGAAATAATGGCGGTCATCGCCCCATGGACGGAACCATTCCTAGCCTACCTAACTAGGCAGGAACTCCCCGAAGACCAAAATGAGGCCCGCTGCATAGTACGGCGATCCAAAGCCTATAAAGTCCATGAGGGAGAGCTTTATATGAAAAGCACAATAGGAGTCCTTCAAAGGTGTATCTCCGAAGAGGAAGGGCGCAACATCCTGGCTGAAATTCATGCCGGACTGGGTGGGCACCACGCCGCAGCCCGGGCCCTCATAGGCAAGGCCTTCCGTACAGGATTTTATTGGCCGACGGCCCGGGCAGATGCGCAGGATTTAGTCCAACGATGCGTCGGTTGCCAGCTTTTTGCTAATCAAAGCCACATGCCACCCACCGCCTCAAAACTATACCCATCACCTGGCCGTCGCGGTGCGGGGCTTGACATGGTTGGACCCCTTAAGGGAGGAACCCACAAGCAAAAATACCTATTGGTCATGGTGGATAAATTCAACAAATGGATAGAGGCCAAGCTCGTTAAAACGGCGAATCCGGACCGGTGATAGACTTCATATCGGGGTAGTGCACCGCTATGGAGTCCCCACAAGATCATCACCGATAACGGCACCAACTTCACGGCCGATGAGGTCAAATTATGGTGCAAAACATGGGCATCAAGCTCGACACGCCTCGTCTATCACCTCAAACCAACGGTCAAGTCGAACGAGCAAACGGTCTAATCATGAGCGGCATTAAACCCAGACTAGTGCAGTCCTCAAGGAATCTAACACGACCGGGTTGAGGAGCTCGACCCGACTGGGGCTGCGGACCACGCAGAATCGTACTACCGGATTCACACCATTTTTTATGGTGTACGGCGCAGAGGCAGTCTTGCCCTGCGACATAATTCATGACTCACCTTGCGTGCGCATGTATGAAGAAAGAGAAGCCGAGCTCGATCGGCAGGACAGTTTGGATGCATTGGAGGAGGAGCGCGACGTGGCAAAAGCTTGTTCCGCATTTTATCAACAGCAGGCTCGAAGATATCAAAGCAGGGAAGTACGGGCCAAAGCTTACAACGTTGGCGAACTAGTTCTACGCCTGCCGGACAAGAAAAAGGACAAACTCAAGCCCAAATGGGAAGGTCCTTCATCATCGATCAGGTCCCGACCGCGGAGCATACCGCTGCGTAAACACATCGGATAACCAACTCGAGCCGAACCCATGGAACGCAGCCCGCCTCACGAAGATTCTACGCCTAAGCGCCGGACTCCAAGTTCGTCTCCTTCCTCCGCCCACATTTTCTATTTTGTTGTCTTTTATTTCTCCTTCCTCCCTTTCTTTTCAAGCCTTTAGAGGCTCGCTCGCGCTTTGTTCGCACATACTTGATGCGCTGTCCGCGCTCATTATACCTGGGGGCTTCTTTAACTGAAGCTTATTTATACGGGCTTCATGCCCAACACATGTGTCAAACTTCCGCATGTACCTTTTATTCACCATTATATGCATCGATATGACTTACCTTTTGGCCAAGCTGGGTTGCCTGGCTCCTGTGCTTACCCCACGCTCCCAATTGTTCGGCTAGGTGGTAAAGGAGCACCTCTGCGATTGTTATCGCGGGTCAGCCGGATGTGTACCTCGATCGGGTGAAGCCGAAAGCTAGCGTTTTAAGGGAATATTCGGTCGGTGAACCGAAAGATGATTTTTAACTATTTATCCATCTGCCCCCAGATGATTTTCTTCTTTCTTAGCAGTTTTGACATGCACTTTAGGGCATGCATCCCAGATAAAGGAACCCTTAACGGAACTATTCTCCCTGGAAGATGTTTTTACTATCCATGTAATATAACATAACTAGTTGGGCACTTTTCCGATACAGCAATAATGACCCCTACCCCCTTGTCTCCATGCATACCCCGGTTCTTATATAACCATGAAGGTATTCGGACACACTCCGGACTATTGGGTCCCGAGGTCGGGCTTAAAAGGTCCGCTATGACAAACGATCTACAATCCGGCTAGAAGACATTTTTTATGTCATATTTAATTACATAGTCAACTTGACTCATTGTATTCCTCCTCAATGCCATCTAATAGGCTATCTAATTTACAATCTTGCTGGGAATACTTGGCGGCCAATTCTACTTGGCCGTACACTAAGCTTACAGGGATCTCCTTCCCATCAGGCCCCTACAATTTGGCCTTCGTGTACCGCGTCTTCACCATGGCCCAGGCCTCCCTGGCGCCCTGACGGCATGCCGATATCTTCCATAGTCGGAAGCACCGCCGTGCTCCTTGAAGCCGCTCTGCCAGCTCTCCAATGCCTTCGGGCAGGGAGATAGATGGCCACAAGGCCTGGCCGACGCCTTTCATCACCTGCCGAACTCGTTCATGCAGCTGGCACAGTTCGGGAAGAAGATCACCCGAAGAACCGAGCATCTCCTCTTCAGGACGACCTGTGAGCAAACCTACATAAAAGTTTATGTTAGTCGCCTTCCTCGCCGAACTCTTTCAAAGTTCGCTCAAGCACTTACTGAAAATGCCCGCGACGAAGCCGTCGATTCTCCTTTATGGAGTCAAACAACTGGGCACGAACATCCTTTAGTTCCTCGCCCAGTTGGGTGTTGGCATCTTGGAGGTTATTTTTCTCCTGCCGCACCCTCGAAAGCACGCTCTCACCGACCTTTAGCTGGCGCAGGAGCTGTTGCTTGTTCGGATCTAGTCCGGTGCCATCTGCAATATTATTGTTAGATTTACACACACGCCGCACTTCCTAACTTATTTATCTTTTGAAGCATATATTACCAGAGGGGGTCTCTGTGGCTCCCCTTGTAGCGGCTAGTGCGGCCTCAAGTTGGGCCTTGCATTCTTCAAGCTCCTAGGACAGTCGGGTATTCTTTTTTGTAAGATCCTGCATAAAAAATGATCCTTAAATCAGTTAGTCTAACTATTTTAAGTCTCGGGGGCTACTGTCATATATAACTGTCAAATTTCCTTACCCGTATGTCCTTTACATACTGCTCCATGGCTCTGGCTAGACCATCTTGAGCGGCACGGAGGTACGCATCTCCCGAATTGAAGGCATTCAAGGCCTCTTGGGAGAAACATGCATCACGAAGAACTGTCCGACGGTGCCTGTGATTCATGGCGCTCTCCACCTCGGAGTTGGTGGCGGAAAATCTGTCGGCATCCTCTATCGGAGGAGCATCCGACGCACGCCTCGTGCTCGCCTCCGCTTCCGGACCCGGCTTTGGAGCCTGGTCTGAGGAGGTTCGATTGGCAATCTCTCCGGACTCAGTCCGGCGAGCGCTCTTTTTCCTGAAAGGAGCACCAGCGTTAGTACACCTCTCCGGAATCAATCCTGGGAATATGTTGACATGCCATACCGTTGTGACGGAGTTTCGATCCGGACCGCACTTCTTTTTAGCCTGCGGGGCCGTACTGCCCCTTGTTGTCCAGCCGCCGCGGGCTCGGCTTCCTGCCTCGAAGGTACCCCCTGCGAGACACCATTGGTATACGGTGATCAAGAAATAAGCACAGATAGGTCATTATCAGAGTATTGGGACCTCGGTCTCAGTTACCTGTGAGGCTGGAAGTATTCCGTGGTAATCAGCCGTAATGGCAACCAAAGCATTGTCGATGGTAAGTTGGTGGAACACCCCGTCGATCAACTCCACCTTTATATCCGGATCCTCTTCGGAGGCCGGATCGAGGGACCGTTCCAGATCCTCGGGTTGTGGGGGCGGGCTGTGTATCTTCTCCACGGCCAGGCACAGTTCCTGCGTAGAAACCATGAAATGAGATATTTAACCACGGGAACATGGATCGGACAGGCCACTAAGGTGTTTGCTTACCCAACTTCGAGGATTATTCGAAGAAAACTCGTTCAGTGGATTGATGTGGAGAAAATCCTCCTCCTCCCCTTTATACATGGCAGGCAAGGTTTTCACCAGTTCGGTGACCGATCCCGGCCCTTTGCGGCCATGGCGGGTGGCATCGTCCTCCCCGTTGAAATCCCACATAGGGTGGCCCCTATATTGGAGCGGCTGCACTCCCCTCATAATGCAGATTGCCATGACTCCCGGCATGGTCAATCCGGCATGAGCCAGTAATCTTATTCGGCTCATCAAGTAAAGGACGTCCCGGTCTTTTTCCCTCTGGGGGCTCCGCGGGCGCCAACTTAGGCGCTTCTTCAGTGGAGCATTGCTAAATTCCGGAAGGCCGATCCGAACAGGGTCCGGCAGCGGGACGTCCTCCATGTAAAACCATTCCGAAGGCCAGCCTTCGGACGCCTTGTTTGGGGTTCCGGATAGATATCCGGTCCGAGCGATGCGCCATAGTTCGGCTCCGCCCACTTGATATATTGACCCCTCATGAGAACAGGGCACTAGGCAGAATAATCTCTTCCACAGCGCAAAATGAGCCTCAATGCCCAAGAACAGTTCGCAAAGGGCCACGAAGCCTGCGACGTGTAAAATGGAGGCAGGCGTAAGGTGGTGCAACTGGAGGCCATAGAACTCCAAGAGCCCCCGGAGAAACGGATGAATTGGAAATCCGAGTCCTCTTACTAGATAAGAGATGAAGCATACCCGCTCTCCTTTAGAGGGATTGGGGACACTCTCCGCTTGCTTTCCGCCCTTGTAGGTGGCAAGTCCGGCTCGAACCGGAACCATGAAGGCCGGGGGAAGAAATCCCTTGGTTTGGAGTATAACTAGCTCGATATGCGGGACTGAGCATCTCTCCCAATTTCCAGGCTGAGGGCTGGGAGCGCGAGAGGAGGAGCCGCGTCGGCTGTCCATGATGGAATTAGTTTTTTGTCGGAGGCGCTCCGATGAAAGCTTGCGGAGGGAGGATGGTGTGATTCAGATCTAGATCCTCGCCCCTTTTATGGGTGGCTCATTTGGCGCAGCTAGGGGGGGTAAGTGTAAAAATACCCTGGCTTTTCGCATTCATTCAAACACGTGGAAGATGGCCATTATTGGGCGTAGAAGCCAAGGAGCGCAGCATTTATCAGAAGCCGGACACTAATTCGACAAATATATGGAATTTTGGAGAAGAACCCGCCTCGCAATGCCGAAGACAATCTACGCGCCGGACTCATCGTCATTGAACACTAGTTCGGGGGCTACTGAGGGAGTCCTGGACTAGGGGGTGTCCGGATGGCCGAACTATCATCTTCGGCCGGACTCCTAGACTATGAAGATACAAGAATAAAGACTTGGTCCCGTGTCCGGATGGGACTTTCCTTGGCGTGGAAGGCAAGCTTGGCGATACGGGTATGTAGATCTCCTACCATTGTAACCGAATCTGTGTAACCCTAACCTATCCGGTGTCTATATAAACCGGAGGGTTTTAGTCCGTAGGACACAACAACAATCATACCATAGGCTAGCTTCTAGGGTTTAGCCTCTCTGATCTCGTGGTAGATCTACTCTTGTACTACCCATATCATCAATATTAATCAAGCAGGAGTAGGGTATTACCTCCATCGAGAGGGCCCGAACCGGGGTAAAAACATCGTGTCCCTTGTCTCCTATTACCATCCTCCTAGACGCACAGTTCGGGACCCCCTACCCGAGATCCGCCGGTTTTGACACCGACAATCTGCCTCTGGCGGTGAGATGGCCATCTACTCTGATGGTGAGTCGTCCAAAGGTGAGACAGATTCCTTGTATCAACTGAAGGATGGCGAGCTTGAGGGCTGTTCCGATGGCAGCAGTATTCCGGATTGCTTCGAGCCGCCAAGCCGGGTTGGAATCTTCATGGCCGATACACAACCTATCCAAGACTCCACAACTGTAGCAGCCATAACCTCCGGGTCAGCAGCCGCTGGGGCAGGAGGCCCTGTGCGCTCGTCGGCTCAGGTGTTGATGGATCTCACAGACAAGTTGACCACCCTGTTAACCGCCATAGTCAACCCGGCGGATCAAGCCCGTCATGATGAGGAGGTGGCACAATTAAAATTGGATATGGTGCAGGCTAAAGAAGATCTAGCAGCGGAAGGTGTCAGGATAACTGCAGAGCGGGCGACCCTGGATGTTCGGGCTCAGCAGATCCAGGAACAGACTTTCCGGCTCACGCAAGATCATAACGCATCTAATGAGGTCATGAGGAGAAGGCATCAGAAGACTCAATCTCGGCTCCCCCCGGTTTATGATGTTCGAAACCTTTTTTCACATGCCAGGGGCAGGGCCCAGTAACTCGCCGTGGCTTTCCCCGCGTACAAGAAACCCGCTGTGGCTCTCTCCACGCGCAAGAGCGGAACATGTTGCAACACCCAGGGACGGCGCACCGGTTCAACCGCAGGTGATGGTGCCTCCCCGCGTAAACATGGCGCCACCTCAGTATGTATCAACACCCCGGGTCACTATTCTAACCCGTTGGAGAACATGATAGCGGTAGCGGCACGATTGGCGGCTCTCCCAATTGATGGTGACTCTCCGGCAGCGGTTGAGACCCGCCGGTTCAGGGAACTTCTTCAGACGGCCTTGGCACAGCAGGAGGCATACTCATACAGCCGGGACAGGATCCACTCGACCCCTCGCCCGAGCCGAAGCCCGAGTTATAGCAGGCACATGGATTCAGCGGCCGTTTCAAGCAACGTCAGGCGCCGTGACCAGCCAGGCGGGCTTAACCCGGCGCGCCATGAGGCCGTTAACTTGGTAGATCAAGACATATTACGTCAAGAGGCTGAGCGAGCGGTTCAACAGGCGGCTGAGCAGGCGGCTCAGTTGACAGCTTACCAGCCGTATCCGGTTTATCCGACAACCTCTGTTCAGGCAGGCGTGGCCACAAGGACCGTAGGAGTCCCCTGTCTGGTGCCAGCTCTATGTAACGAGCGTTTACCCATGGACTTTAAGGGACCTAGGAAGGTGCCAAATTACACGGCCGACATACAGCCCGGGGAATGGATTGAGAGCTACGAGATGGCTATGGAGATGTTGGAGGTTAGTGATGCTGCAATGGCTAAGTACTTCACCATGATGTTGGATGGAACCGCCCGCACCTGGTTGAATGGCCTGCCACCTAATTCAATCAGTTCATGGGCGGAGCTAAAGGCCCGGTTCATCCATAATTTCAAAGACACGTGCAAGCAGCCCATGTCGATCGTGGATCTGACGAATTGCAAGCAAGAGGAGGGCGAGTCTACAACCCATTGGGTGCGCCGGGTTAAAGCCATAATACATTCATCTGATAAGATGGATGCTGGCTCTGCAGTCTTAATGTTGGAATAAATTGCCGTTTTTTGGCCTCTGAAACAAAAGCTGGGGCGGCTCAAGCGTGATTGTAATGATATGGGCACGCTGATGGCGGCTCTGGTCAAGTACGCCGACTCTGATAGTACCAAGGATCCCGAGTCTGATGATGACAAGGCAGGGAAGGGAAAGAAGAACGGCAACGGCAAGGGCCCTCAGCACAACCTGGCAAATCAAGGAGGTAATAAACGTAAGGCTGACGGTAGTTTGGATTTCGTGGCTAACACTAGTGCGCAAGGTAACAACCAGCGGTGCAAAGGGAGGCCACCTCCCCGATCTGGCGCATCAGGCCCCACACTTGAGCAATTGTTGAATGAGCCCTGTCCGAGACACGACACTCAGCAGAAGCCGGCCACCCATTTGTGGAAGGACTGTACGATCATGAAGGCCTTAAAAAATTCCAAAATGTTTGATGGTAACAATGGGAAGGGCGGCGGCTCAGGTGGCGGCGGTTTTCATGGCCCGGGCGGCAGGTCAAATCCTAATTTCCAAAATTCCTAGGGCAACCAAGGTGGATATAACCAACAATCTGGCCAGGCTGGTCAGCAACAGCAGCAAGGTGGATACCAGAGCAATCCAAAGCAGCTGAACGGTGGGCAATATCATGTGTTTACCACCAGTTTATGTAGACGAGACCTGAAGCTTCATAAGAGGGCTGTGAATGCGGTTGAGCTGGCAATTCCTCGTTATTTGAGGTGGTCTGAGTAGCCTATCATATGGAGTAGAGAGGATCACCCTCCCCGGGTTGATAACCCGGGTCACTTAGCCCTGGTGGTGGCCCCTCAAGTGGGTGGATACAAATTCACGAAAGTACTCATGGATGGAGGCAACATCATCAATATCCTATATTATAAGACCTTCCATCGCATGGGGCTAACTGATAAGAGCCTTAAGCAGTCCAACACTGTTTGCCATGGAGTTGTACCCAGTAAGTCGGTGTATCTGGTCGGCAAGATCGAATTGGAGGTAGCCTTTGGGGATGAATATGACTCCAGAGCCGAGAAGTTGACGTTTGAAGTAGTCAAGATCAAGAGCCCATATCATGCTCTGTTCAGACGGCCGGCTTATGCCAAATTCATGGTACGACCGTGTTATGTGTACTTGCAGCTCAAGATGCCGGGTCATACGGGAACCATTACGGTGCACGGGAGCCGGAAGTTGGCCCTGGAATGTGAAGAAGGTGACACGGCTTATGCCGAGTCGGTCTGTGCAACGGAAGAGTTAAAATTCTACAAGGACAATGTTGACCCGACAGACATGACATCTTTAAAGAAGCCAACCACAGAACATGAGCCAGTCATGAAGTTTAAGTCGGCTGATGATACTAAGCTTGTTTATTTTGTTCCAGGCGATTCATCCAAACAGTTCAGTATCAGTGCTAATTTGGATCCCAAATAGGAAAGCGCGCTCATCGAGTTCATCCGTGAGAATCGGGACATTTTTGCATGGAAACCTTCTGACATAACAGGTGTACCGAGAGAACTCGCTGAGCACACTCTTAATATTGATCCGAAGTTTAAGCCGGTCAAGCAGTTTCTTCGGCGATTCAATGAGGAGAGGCGGAAGGCCACTGGAGAGGAAGTAGCCCGACTCTTAGCAGTAGGGTTCATCATCGAAGTGTTTCATCCAGAGTGGTCGGCTAACCCGGTGCTCGTGCACAAGAAAAACGACACTTGGCGTATGTGTGTGGATTACACGGACTTAAATAGGGCTTGTCCGGCTGATCTTTTGCTCTTTCTCGTATTGATCAAATCATTGATGCTATGGCGGGTAGTGAGCGCTTGAGTTTTTTGGATGCTTACTCTGGTTATCATCAAATCAAGATGGCAGTTAAGGACCAGGAGAAGACATCATTCATTACTCTGTTTGGGGCCTTCTTCTATGTATCAATGCCTTTTGGGCTCAAGAGCGCCCAGGCGACTTACCAGCGATGTGTGCAGAATTGTCTTCATAATCAAATTGGGCGCAATGTTCATGCTTATGTTGATGACATAGTGGTTAAATCCAAGGAGAAGGAGACCTTGATTGATGACCTCAAGGATACCTTCGACAATCTTCGGGTTGACAAGATGATGCTTAACCCGGCTAAGTGTGTTTTTGGCGTGCCTGCAGGCAAGCTTTTGGGTTTTCTGGTTTCTAACAGGGGCATCACCTCTCTGGCCAAACCAACATGTATCAATGACGTTCAGTGTTTGGCGGGTCGTAGTGCTGCTCTAAGCCGGTTCATAAGCCGATTAGGAGAGAAGGCCATGCCACTATATCAAATGATGAAGAAGACTGATAGCTTCACCAGGAGTGACGCAGCAAACGCTGCGTTTGAAGATCTGAAGAGACAGTTGGCTGAGCCGCCGGTTCTTGCTGCTCCCATTGACAAGGATCCCTTATTACTGTATGTGGCTGCTAACACGCATGCTGTCAGCATGGCCATCGTAGTAGAGCGCAGGGAGGCTGTCAAGGAACACGCGGTTCAGCGGCCGATTTACTACATCAGTGAGGTGCTGATTGAATCCAAGCAGCGGTATCCGCATTGGCAGAAGCTCGTTTATGGGGTATTCATGGCAAGCTGGAAGCTCAAGCAATACTTCTTGGGCCACCCCATCACTGTGGTTAGTTCTGCCCCTTTGGGGGATATCATTCAAAACAGAGAGGCCACAGGACGAGTCGCCAAATGGGCATTGAGCTTTGGCCTCACGGCTTAAAATATGTGCCGCGCACAGCTATCAAATCTCATTTTGACGGGTCCAGGCAATTGGAGGTTTCAGGGGCTGGAGTTGTTTTGGCTTCCCCTCGAGGTGATAAATTTTGTTATGTGCTCCAGTTGATGTTTCCCTGTACTAACAATGCAGCTGAGTATGAAGCCTTGCTCCATGGTCTCAAGATAGCTAAAGAGATGAGCTTAAGCCGGGTAAGGTGCTTCGGCGACTCAAATCTAGTGGCTCAGCAGGTATCAGGCAAGTGGGATTCTAAGGATCCTCTCATGGCGGCTTATCGCCGTGAAGTTGAAGCAATTGCGGGACACTTCAAGGGTTATCAGGTGGAGCACATTGACCGTAGAAAGAACGAGGCGGCTGACACTTTAAGCCGGCTGGAATCTCAGCGTAAGCCGGTACCGCCTAATACTTTCTTGGATATTCCGCATAACCCTTCTGTCAAGCTACCTACAGAGGAAGACTTGGCTATTCCTGACCCAGAAGCATAGTTGGTGGCGGCTCTTCATGTCATTCCAGATTGGACACTGCCATACCTGGCTTATATGACACGGGGTGAGTTGCCTGAGGATGAAACCTTGGCCAGGCAGATAATCCGGCGGTCTAAGTCCATGACATTGTCAATGGCGAGTTGCATCATCACAGTGTTACAGAGGCGTTTCAGCGTTGCGTCTCTCCTGAAGAAGGTCAAGAAATTCTCCGTGAGATTCAGGAAGGAGATTGTGGTCACCACGCCGGGTCAAAATCCCTCGTGGCTAAGACTTTCTGTCATGGATTCTATTGGCTGACGGCTCATGCAGATGCAGAGGACTTGGTCAGTAGATGTGATGATTGTCAGAAGTTCCCTAGATGGGCTCATGTGCTGGCTCAAGAATTGAGGATGATTCCAATTACCTGGCCGTTCGCAGTCTGGGGGCTTGACATGGTTGGGCCTTTCAAAAGGTCCAAAGATAAAAAGACCCACCTCTTGGTGGCGGTTGATAAGTTCACAAAGTGGGTTGAGGAAGAGCCTGTCAGTAAGTGTGATGCACCAACGACGGTTCAATTCATGAAGAAGGTGATATTTCGCTTTGGCTTTCCACACAACATTATAACTGACAATGGCACTAATCTGTCTAAAGGCGCAATGGAGGAGTTTTGCCAACGTGAGCATATTCGGCTTGATCTTTCATCAGTGGCTCACCCCCAGTCCAATGGTCAAGCTGAGAGAGCCAATCAGGAAATCTTGAAAGGCATTAAGCCCCGGCTCTTGGTCCCTTTGCAGAGGACGCCGGGTTGTTGGGTTGAGGAGTTGCCCTATGTGTTATGTAGCATTAATACTACTCCTAACAGATCTACGGGTTATACACCTTTCTTCATGGTCTATGGAGCTGAGGCAGTTCTCCCTAGCGACATTCGTCATGACTCGCCTCGTGTAGCGGCTTATGTTGAGGCGGACAATGAACAAGCACGTCAGGATGCTCTTGACCTGTTAGATGAACAGTGGGATGATACGTCTCCAACGTATCTATAATTTTTGATTGCTCCATGCTACTTTATCTACTGTTTTAGGCTTTATTGGGCTTTATTTTCCACTTTTATATCATTTTTGGGACTAACCTATTAACCGGAGGCCCAGCCTATATTGCTGTTCTTTTTGCCTATTTCAGTATTTCAAAGAAAAGGAATATCAAACGGAGTCCAAACGGAATGAAACCTTCAGGAACGTGATTTTCTCACCGAACGTGATCCAGAGAACTTGGAGTGCAAGTCAAGAAGCAACCAGAGCCTCCACGAGATAGGAGGGCGCACCCCCCCCCTCTATAGGGCGCGCCCCCTGTCTCGTGGGCCCCTCAGGCGGCCACCAACGTACTTCTTGTTCCTATATATACCTACGCACCCTGAAAACATCCAGGGGCACCACGAAACAGAATTTCCACCACCGTAACCTTCTGTATCCGCGATATCCCATCTTGGAGCATTCACCGGCACTCTGCCGGAGGGGGAATCAAGCACGGAGGGCCTCTACATCAACATCCTTGCCCCTCCGATGAGTTGTGAGTAGTTTTACCACAGACCTACGGGTCCATATTTATTAGCTAGATGGCTTCTTCTCTCTTTTTGGATCTCAATACAATGTTCTCCCCCTCTCTTGTGGAGATCTATTCGATGTAATCTCTTTTTGCGGTGTGTTTGTCGAGATCCGATGAATTGTGGGTTTATGATCAAGTTTATCTATGAATAATATTTGAATCTTCTCTGAGTTCTTCTATGTATGATTAAGTTATCTTTGCAAGTCTCTTCGAATTATCAGTTTGGTTTGGCCTACTAGATTGATCGTTCTTGCCATGGGATAAGTGCTTAGCTTTGGGTTCAATCTTGCGGTGTCCTTACCCAGTGACAGAATGGGTTGCAAGGCATGTATTGTATTGTTGCCATCGAGGATAACAAGATGGGGTTTATATCATATTTCATGAGTTTATCCCACTACATCATGTCATCTTGCTTAATGCGTTACTCTGTTCTTATGAACTTAATACTCTAGATGCATGCTGGATAGCTGTCGATGTGTGGAGTAATAGTAGTAGATGCAGGCAGGAGTCGGTCTACTTGTTATGGACGTGATGCCTATATACATGATCATGCCTAGATAATCTCATAACTATGCGCTTTTCTATCAATTGCTCGACAGTAATTTGTTCACCCACCATAATACTTATGCTATCTTGAGAGAAGCCACTAGTGAAACCTATCGCCCCCGGGTCTATCTCTTATCATATTTACTTCCAATCTACTTTTATTTGCATCTTTAATTTTTGCATCTATGTTATAAAATACCAAAAATATATTTATCTTATCATACTATGTTTATTAGATCTCACTTTCGAAAGTGGCCGTGAAGGGATTGACAACCCCTTTATTGTGTTGGTTGCGAGTTCTCAGTTTGTTTGTGTAGGTGCGTGGGACTTTTGAGGAGCCTCCTACTGGATTGATACCTTGGTTCTCAAAACTGAGGGAAATACTTATGCTACACTTTGCTGCATCACCTCTCCTCTTTGAGGAAAACCAACGCAAGCTCAAGATGTAGCAAGAAGGATTTCTGGCACGGTTGCCGGGGAGGTCTTCGCTCAAGTCAAGACATACCAATTACCCATCACAAACCTATCTCCCTCGCATTTACATTATTTGCCATTTGCCTCTCGTTTTCCTCTCCCCCACTTCACCCTTGCCGTTTTATTCGCCCTCTGTTTCCCAATCTCCTCCTCTCTTTTTTTTGCTCGTCGTTTTTCTGTTTTCTTGTGTGTTGGATTACTTGTTGCCATGGCGCAAGATAATACCAAATTGTGTGACTTCTCGAATACGAATAATAATGATTTCCTTAGTACTCCGATTGTTCCTCTTAATAATGATGAGTCTTGTGAAATCAATACCGCTTTGCTGAATCTTGTTATGAAAGATCAATTCGCCAGCCTTCCTAGCAAAGATGCCGCTACTCATCTAAACAACTTTTTTGATTTGTGTGATATGCAAAAGAAGAAAGATACGGATAACAATGTTATCATACTGAAGTTATTTCGTTTTCACTTAGAGATCGCGCTAAAGTTTGGTTTTCGTCTTTGCCTAAAAATAGTATTGATTCTTGGAATAAGTGCAAAGATGCTTTTATCTCTAAGTATTTTCCTCCCGCTAAGATCATCACTCTTAGGAATGATATTATGAATTTTAAACAACTTGATCATGAGCATGTTGCCCAATCTTGGGAAAGAATGAAATTGATGCTTCGCAATTGCCCTACTCATGGTTTGAACTTATGGATGATCATACAAAATTTTTATGCCGGTTTGAACTTTGCTTCTAGAAATCTCTTAGATTCAGCCGCGGGAGGCACCTTTATGGAAATCACGTTAGGAGATGCTACAAAGTTACTTGATAATATTATGGCTAATTATTCTAAATGGCACACCGAAAGATCTTCTAGTAAAAAAGTGCATGCTATAGAAGAAATCAATGTTTTGAGTGGAAAGATGGATGAACTTATGAAGATGCTTGCTACTAAAAATACTCCTCTTGATAGCAACGTTATGCCTTTGTCTTCCTTGATTGAGAATAATAATGAATCTATGGATGTGAATTTTGTTGGTAGGAATAGTTTTGGAAACAATGCTTATAGAGGAAATTTTAATGCTAGACCGTTCCCTAGTAATCCCTCCAATAATTATGGAAATTCCTACAATAATTCTTATGGTAATTTTAATAAGATGCCCTCTGATTTTGAGAATAGCGTGAAAGAATTTATGATCTCTCAAAAGAATTTTAATGCTATGCTGGAAGAAAAATTGCTCAAAGTTGATGATTTGGCTAGGAACGTTGATAGACTTTCGTTTGATGTTAATTCTCTTAAACTTGGATCTTCTTCTCCTAAGCATGATATCAATGAGTCTCTCAAAGTAATGAGAATTTCCATTGACGAGTGCAAGGAAAGAACCTCTAGATTGCGTGCTAAGAAAGAAAGCTTTATAAAAGCGTGTTCGTCTAGTTTCCGTGAAAATAATGATGAGGATCTTAAAGTTATTGATGCATCTCCCATTAGATCTATGTTTTGCAATATGAACGTTGATGATTATGGGACTGATGATGAATCAGCTTTGCCTAGAAGGCGTCCCAAGAATTCGGAATCTTTAGATCTTAATGATAAATTTGGTAAAAGTGAGATTGGAGAATCCTCAACTTCTAATAATGTTGAACCCACTATCTCGGACTTCAAGGAATTTAATTATGATAATTGCTCTTTAAAAGGTTGTATTTCCTTGTTGCGAGCCGTTGTTAATTCTCATCATGCTTATAGTCAAAATAAAGCTTTTACCAAGCATATTGTTGATGCCTTGATGCAATCTTATGATGAGAAACTTAATTTGGAAGTTTCTATACCTAGAAAACTTAATGATGAGTGGGAACCTACTATAAAGATTAGAATTAAATATTATGAGTGCTTTGCTTTGTGTGATTTGGGTGCTAGTGTTTCCACGATTCCGAAAACTTTATGTGATATTCTAGGTTTCCATGATCTTGATGATTGTTCTTTAAATTTGCACCTTGCGGATTCCACCATTAAAAAGCCTAAGGGAAGGATCAATGATGTTCTTATCGTTGCAAATAGAAATTTGGTGCCCGTAGGTTTCCATGATCTTTATGATTGTTCTTTAAATTGAGTTTTGTGTTGTGAAGTTTTCAAGTTTCGGGTAAAGCTTTTATGGACTATGGAATAAAGGGTGGCAAGAGCCTAAGCTTGGGGATGCCCATGGCACCCCAAGATATTCAAGAATAGTCAAAATCCTAAGCTTGGGGATGCCCCGGGAAGGCATCCCCTCTTTCGTCTTCGTTCATTGGTAACTTTACTTGGGGCTATATTTTTATTCACCACATGATAAGTGTTTTGCTTGGAGCGTCGAGTGTTATATTATTTTTTTTCTTTTTAGTTTACCACATTCATCCTTGCTGTACACACCTTTTGAGAGAGCCATACATAAATTGGAATTTGATAGAATACTCTATGTGCTTCACTTATATCATTTGAGCGTGATAATTTTTGCTCTAAGTGCTTCACTTAGATCTTTTAGAGCACGGTGGTATATTTGTTTTAAAGAAACTATTGATCTCTCATGCTTCACTTTGATTATTTTGAGAGTCGTTAATAGCATGGTAATTTTCTTAAATATTAATATACATGGTATTCAAGATATGTGAAACTTTCTTTTGAGTGCGTTGAATACTAAGAAAACTTTGATGCTTGATAATTGTTTTGAGATATGAAGATGGTGATATTAGAGTCATGCTAGTTGAGTAGTTGTGAATTTAAAGAATACTTGTGTTGAAGTTTGTGATTCCCGTAGCATGCACGTATGGTGAACCGTTATGTGATGAACTCGGAGCATGATTTATTTATTGATTGTCTTCCTTATGAGTGGCGGTCAGGGATGAGCGATGGTCTTTTCCTACCAATATATCCCCATAGGAGCATGCGTGTAAAACTTTGCTTTGTTAACTTCTAGATTTTTGCAATAAGTATATGAGTTCTTTATGACTAATGTTGAGTCCATGGATTATACGCACTTTTTCCCATCCTTCCACCATTGCTAGCCTCTCTAATACCGCGCACTTTTCGCCGGTATCATACACCCACTATATATCTTCCTCAAAACAGCCACCATACCTACCTATTATGGCATTTCCATAGCCATTTCGAGATATATTGCCATGCAACTTTCCACCGTTCCGTTTATTATTACACGCTCCATCATTGTCATATTGCTAGCATGATCATGTAGTTGACATCGTATTTGTGGCAAAGCCACCATTCATAATTCTTTCATACATGTCACTCTTGATTCCTTGCATATCCCGGCACACCGCCGGAGGCATTCATATAGAGTCATATTTTTTTATAAGTATCGAGTTGTAATTCTTGAGTTGTAAGTAAATAAAAGTGTGATGATCATCATTATTAGAGCATTTTCCCAGTGAGGAAAGGATGATGGAGACTATGATTCCCCCACAAGTCGGGATGCGACTCCGGACGAAAAAAAGAAAAAAAAAGGCCATAAAAAAAGAGAAAAGGCCCAAAGAAAAAAAATAAAAAAAATGAGAGAATAAGAGAGAAGGGGCAATGTTACTATCCTTTTACCACACTTGAGCTTCAAAGTAGTACCAAGATCTTCATGATAGAGAGTCTCTCATTTTGTCACTTTCATATACTAGTGGGAATTTTTCATTATAGAACTTGGCTTGTAAATTCCAATGATGGGCTTCCTCAAATGCCCTAGGTCTTCGTAAGCAAGCGAGTTGGATGCACACCCACTTAGTTTCTTTTGTTGAGCTTTCATATACTTATAGCTCTAGTGCATCCGTTGCATGGCAATCCCTACTCACTCACATTGATATCTATTGATGGGCATCTCCATAGCCCGTTGATAGGCCTAGTTGATGTGAGACCATCATCTCCCTTTTTGTCTTCTCCACAACCACCATTCTCTTCCACATATAGTGTTATATCCATGGCTCACGCTCATGTATTGCGTGAAGATTGAAAAAGTTTTGAAAATGTTAAAGTATGAAACAATTGCTTGGATGTGTGACTTGTGTTGTAAGGCAAGAAATATTAAGAGACCGAGCCGGACACTATTTATAAGCCGGCCGGGACTCTATAGAGCCGCTGGGCGTCAACCTCTGTATATAAAGGGACGACCCGGCGGCGGTTCAGGGCAAGTAACATCAACTCGAGAGCTATGTCAAGCGATTTGCTCCCTGGTTATTGAGAACATAAGCAATCCCACTCAAACTGGACCGTAGGCTTTAAACCTTCACCGTAAGGGGCCGAACTAGTATAAAACTCGTGTCCTTTGTCCCAATTTACCCCTTCAAGCTTCCTAGTGCTCCACGACTAAGTCCTTTCACTAGGACATCTGACGTAACAATTCCACGACACGCCTAATTCAATCAGTTCATGGACGGAGCTAAAGGCCCGGTTCATCCAACATTTCAAAGACACGTGCAAGCAGCCCATGTCGATCGTGGATGTGACGAATTGCGAGCAAGAGGAGGGCGAGTCTACAACCCATTGGGTGCGCCGGGTTAAAGCCGTAATACATTCATCTGATAAGATGGCTGCCGGCTCTGCAGTCTTAATGTTGGAAAAAAATTGCCGTTTTTTACCTCTGAAAAAAAAGCTGGGGCGGCTCAAGCGTGATTGTAATGATATGGGAACGCTGATGGCGGCTCTGGTCAAGTACGCCGACTCCGATCGTACCAAGGATCCCGAGTCTGATGATGACAAGGCAGGGAAGGGAAAGAAGAACGGCAACGGCAAGGGCCCTCAGCACAACCCGACAAATCAAGGAGGTAATAAATGTAAGGCTGACGGTAGTTTGGATTTTGTGGCTAACACTAGTGCGCAGGGTAACAACCAACTGCGCAAAGGGAGGCCACCTCCCGGGTCTGGCAGGTCAGGCCCCACACTTGAGCAATTGTTGAACGAGCCATGGCCGAGGCACGGCACTCAGCAGAAGCCGGCTACCCATTTATGGAAGGACTGTACGATCATGAAGGCCTTCAAAAATTCCAACATGTTTGATGGTAACAATGGGCAGGGCGGCGGCTCAGGTGGCGGCGGTTTTCATGGCCCGAGCGGCGGGTCAAATCCCAATTTCCAAAATTCTCAAGGCAACCAAGGTGGGTATAACCAACAATCTGGCCAGCAACAGCAGCAAGGTGGATACTAGAGCAATCCAAAGCAGCTGAATAGTGGGCAATATCATGTGTTTACCACCAGCTTATGTAAACGAGACCAGAATTTTCATAAGAGGGCTGTGAATGCAGTTGAGCCAACAATTCCTCGTTGCCTGAGATGGTCTGAGCAGCCTATTCTGTGGAGTAGGGAGGATCACCCTCCCCGGGTTGATAATCCGGGTCACTTAGCCCTGCTGGTGGCCCCTCAGGTAGGGGATATAAATTCACCAAGGTACTCATGGATGGAGGCAGCAGCATCAATATCCTCTATTATGAGACCTTTCGTCGCATGGGGCTAATTGATAAGAGCCTTAAGCAGTTCAACACTGTCTTCCATGGTGTCGTGCCTGGAAAATCGGCGTATCCAGTCGGTAAGATCGAATTGGAGGTTGCTTTCGGAGATGAATATGACTCCAGAGCCGAGAAATTGACGTTTGAAGTAGTCAAGATCAAGAGCCCGTACCATGCTCTGTTTGGACGGCCGGCTTATGCCAAATTTATGGCACGGCTGTGTTATGTGTACTTGCAGCTCAAAATGCCGGGTCATAAGGGAACCATTACAGTACATGGGAGCCGGAAGGTGGCCTTGGAATGTGAAGAAGGTGACGCGGCTTATGCTGAGTCGGCCTGTGCAACAGAAGAGTTAAAATTCTACAAAGACAATGTTGACCCGGCGGATATGACATCTTTAAAGAAGCCAACCACAGAACATGAGCCGGTCATGAAGTTTAAGTCGGCCGATGATACTAAGCTTGTCGATTTCGTTCCAGACGACTCATCCAAACAGTTTAGTATCAGCGCTAATTTGGATTCCAAATAGGAAAGCGCTCATCGAGTTCATCCATGAGAACCGGGACATTTTTGCATGGAAACCTTCTGACATGCCAGGTGTACCGAGAGAACTCGCTGAGCACACTCTTAATATTGATCCGAAGTTTAAGCCGGTCAAGCAGTTTCGTCGGCAATTTAACGAAGAGAGGCGGAAGGCCATTGGTGAGGAGGTAGCCCGGCTCTTAGCAGCTGGGTTCATCATTGAAGTGTTTCATCCAGAGTGGTTGGCTAACCCGGTGCTTGTGCTTAAGAAAAACGGCACTTGGCACATGTGTGTGGATTACACGGATTTAAGCAAGGCTTGTCCCGCTGATCCTTTTGCTCTCCCCCGTATCGATCAAATCATTGATGCTACGGCGGGTTGTGAGCGTTTGAGTTTTTTGGATGCTTACTTTGGTTATCATCAGATAAAGATGGCAGTTAAGGACAAGGAGAAGACGTCGTTCATTACTCCATTTGGAGCCTTCTGCTATGTATCGATGCCCTTTGGGCTCAAGAGTGCCCAGGCGACTTACCAGCGATGTGTGCAGAATTGTCTTCCTAATCAAATTGGGCGGAATGTTCATGCTTATGTGGATGACATAGTGGTAAAATCCAGAGAGAAGGAGACCTTGGTTGATGATCTCAAGGAAACCTTTGACAATCTTCGGGTTTACAAGATGATGCTTAACCCGGCCAAATGTGTTTTTGGTGTGCCTGCAGGCAAGCTTTTGGGTTTTCTGGTTTCTAACAGGGGCATCGAGGCTAACCCGGAGAAGATCAAGGCCATCACCTCTCTGGCCAAACCAGCATGTATCAATGACGTTCAGCGTTTGGCGGGTCGTATCGCTGCTCTAAGCCGGTTCATAAGCCGGTTAGAAGAGAAGGCCATGCCACTATATCAAATGATGAAGAAGACAGATAGTTTCACCTGGAGTGACGCCACAAACGCTGCTTTTGAAGATCTGAAGAGACAGTTGGCTGAGCCGCCGGTTCTTGCTGCTCCCATTGATAAGGAGCCCTTGCTATTATATGTGGCTGCTAACACGCGTGCTGTCAGCGTGGCCATCATGGTGGAGCGCAGGGAGGCTGGCAAGGAAGACCCGGTTCAACGGCCGGTTTACTACATTAACGAGGTGCTGATTGAGTCCAAGCAGCGATATCCGCATTGGGAGAAGCTCGTCTATAGGGTGTTCATGGCAAGCCGGAAGCTTAAGCAATACTTACTGGGCCACCCCATCACTGTGGTTAGTTCTGCCCCTTTGGGGGATATCATTCAAAACAGAGAGGCCATAGGACGAGTCGCCAAATGGGCCATTGAGCTTGGGCCTCATGGCTCAAAGTATGTGCCGCGCACAGCTATCAAGTCTCAAGCGCTTGTGGATTTCATCAATGATTGGACAGAGCTGCAGATGCCTGAAGAAAAGCCGGACAACACGTATTGGACAATTCATTTTGACGGGTCTAGGCAATTGGAGGGCTCGGGGGCTAGAGTTGTTTTGACTTCCCCTCGAGGTGACAAATTTTGTTATGTGCTCCGGTTGATGTTTCCCTGTACTAACAACGCGGCTGAGTATGAAGCCTTACTCCATGGTCTCCGGATGGCTAAGGAGATGAGCTTAAGCCGGGTAAGGTGCTTTGGCGACTCAGATCTGGTGGCTCAGCAGGTATCAGGAAAGTGGGATTCTAAGGATCCTCTCATGGCGGCTTATCACCGTGAAGTCGATGCAATTGCGGGACACTTCAAGGGTTATCAGGTGGAGCACATTGACCACAGAAAGAACGAGGTGGCTGATGCTCTAAGCCGGCTGGGATCTCAGCGTAAGCCGGTGCCACCTAATACATTTTTGGATATTCTGCATAACCCTTCTGTCAAGCTACCCACAGAGGAAGACTTGGCTGTTCCTAACCCAGAAGCACAATTGGTGGCGGCTCTTCATATCATTCCAGATTGGATGGTGCCATACCTGGCTTATATGACCCGGGGCGAGTTGCCTGAGGATGAAACATTGGCCAGGCAGATAACCCGGCGGTCTAAGTCTATGACGATTATCAATGGCGATTTGCATCATCGCAGTGTTACATGGGCGTTTCAGCGTTGCGTCTCTCCTGAAGAAGGCCAAGAAATTCTCCGTGAGATTCATGAAGGGGATTGTGGTCACCACGCCGGGTCAAAATCCGTCGTGGCTAAGGCTTTCCATCATGGATTCTATTGGCTGACGGCTCATGCTGATGCAGAGGACTTGGTCAGTAAATGTGATGATTGTCGGAAGTTCTCAAGACGAGCTCATATGCCGACTCAAGAATTGAGGATGATTCCAATTACATGGCCATTCGTAGTCTGGGGGTTTGACATGGTTGGGCCTTTTAAAAGGTCCAAAGATAAAAAGACCCACTTCTTGGTGGCGGTTGATAAATTTACATAGTGGGTTGAGGCAGAGCCAGTCAGTAAGTGTGATGCAGCCACGGCGGTTCAATTCATGAAAAAGGTGATTATTCGCTTCGGCTTTCCACACAACATTATAACTGACAATGGCACTAATCTGTCTAAAGGCGCCATGGAGGTGTTTTGCCAACATGAGCATACTCGACTTGATGTTTCATCAGTGGCTCACCCCCAATCCAATGGTCAAGCTGAGAGAGCCAATCAGGAGATCTTGAAAGGCATCAAGCCCCGGCTCTTGGTCCCTTTGCAGAGGACGCCGGGTTGCTGGGTTGAGGAGTTACCCTCTGTGTTATGGAGCATTAATACTACTCCTAACATGTCTATGGGTTATACACCTTTCTTCATGGTCTATGGAGCCGAGGCAGTTCTCCCTAGCGATGTCCGTCATGACTCGCCTTGCGCAGCGGCTTATGTTGAGGCAGACAATGAACAGGCACACCAGGATGCTCTTGACCTGTTAGATGAACAACGGGACTTGGCAGCAGCTCGCTTGGCGATTAACTAGCAAGACTTGCACCGATATCACAGCCGCCGGGTTAAGTCCAAAGCCTTTCAGGAAGGTGATTTGGTGCTCCGGCTCATCCAGGATCAAACTAATGCGCACAAGCTATCCCCACCTTGGGAAGGGCCCTTTGTGGTCAGCAAGAACTTGAACAACGGGTCGTATTACCTTATCGATATTCGAGAGTGCAAAGACTCACGTAAGTCGGAGGAAGAGACCCGTCGGCCGTGGAATATACCTCATCTTCGGCCCTACTACACTTGAGCCATAGGCTCTCCTGATATACATATTTTGCCAATGTATATATTATGATAAATAATAAAGCAGGACCTCTGTCCTTTTTTCCTTCCCTCAAGGTAAATATTTCATTGTCATTGTCATTATTTTCTCACATGATCACTTGGGGGCTGATCACATTTGATCCGGCTTAACCCGTTTGATCCGGCTTATGATCATATTCGAATCTAGCCGCTAAAAATCATGATGACTAGGGGGCTTCCTGTTCAAACAGAGGTCGTATTCGAACCAAATAGAACACAACTGTAGGTACCCTTTTGATTGGCACACTGCCGAGCTCACTAGGGGGCTTCTTGATCGTATTCGAATCATAGCTTAACCCCTTTTGGGAACTGACTTTGATCATATTCGAATCAGAGTCGTTAAAAAACTCTCAAGGTCATTAGGGGGCTTCCTGTTCAAACATAGGTCATATTTGAACCAAAAAGAACACAACTGTCGGTACCCTCTTGATCGGCGCAACGCCAAAGCCATTGGGGGCTACATGATCGTATTCAAATCCTAGCTTAAACCCCTCTAGAACGGTTTACTGATTGTATTCGAATCAATGGCCTTGCAATGTTTTGTTCTTTTTTATTTAAGTTGTCTTTGGAAACACCCTTTTGACTTGAGACTTTTTCTGAGGCTTACAAGTTTAAGTATGATTGCTTTAACCCGGCTCAATATCGACTGATGAGTGGCCGATCCATAAGCATCATTTGTACTTTTGAAATTTTGGGTTATCCAATGACTGGTTATCACCCTTATCGACCGGGTCATATAAACCGGTGGTGTAAATCTAAGAAGTTATAAAGCATAGGATCATAGTTGTATTTTTTACAACAAGCTACTCTATGATTCTTTTTTACATCCTTTTGACCCGCCTCGTGTTAAACTATCAATGGATTTTGCAGTCTGTTTTCACATGCAGGACAGTTTATAATGTCTGATCAAGCATACGGTAAGCAGATGAAAAGTAACACGGATGGATTCAGCACGGCGGTTTAATGACATTAGGCATTCAAAAGTTGCACGAGGGCACGGTCAAAATAAGGTTATTTCTATCCTATTACAGGACTCCCTCAGTCCAAGTAATTCACATTGTTTTTAAGTACATCTCAGGTATGAGCCGCCACGACAGGTTCACCTTCATGATTGGCCTGAAGCATCCGGGTTAGCCCTCTCCGCGCTTTCGCCCTGCTCCCTTTCCTGGAAGGTTGACGTTGACCAGTCAATGTTGTTTAAGGCTTCAAATTGAGCTTCAGCATCAACAAGGCCGGCCGGGTCAACTTTAGGAGCAAAGGTTTGCTTACGGAGTGGGGGAATCAGACTGGTCACTTCATAGTGAGGCGTTGGAATTCTCCGGTTCTCTCCATCGTAACCCGCCTGGTACTTGATAAGATCCACTTCATCTGCTATCCGAGTAGCCATGGGGCGTATCTCTTTGACACAGGAGAGAAAGTCTGGGTCTTTGAAAGGAGTGCCATCTTCCTTCAGGCTTGGATAGCCCGTGGCAATGTCAGCCGGGTCTAGTTCTGGTAACCAAGCCTTGGCCCGGCTTAAAGCGTTTACTGCTTCGGCTCTTGCAGCTGACCGCCTCAGTTCATTGAACCGCTGAGGGAGAACGGGCAGCTTCTTCAAGACCTCTACCAGGAGGGTTGGCACTTCATTTGACAGAGCCACCGTGGCTAATGCACCTTGAGACCCGGTGTACAACTGTTCTACCAAAGTGTATACTGCCTTCAGTTTGGTCAGCATGTTTTGGTTCAAATTTGAGCTTCTAGGGCCTGTATAAACATGATCAGGTGAGTTAATTCCAGTCTTATGATCAATTGAAAGGCTTAGGTATGTAAAAACACTTGCAGGGCGACTTACCAAAGATTGCGGAGACCATTTGCGAGACGTGGCGTTTTAAACCGGCTAACTTATCGGTGACTTCTTCCAGAGTCGCCTCTGCTTTTTCAGCTCGGTTAATCAGTGTTGTCTTTTCATTAACCCAAGCTTTCTTTTCAACCTCAAATTCTTTCTTCAGTTTTTCTAGCTCAGAAGCGCTGAATTTGAACTTGGTGTTGGCTTTCTCAATTTCCGA
The DNA here is from genome assembly GCA_021605205.1 of Aegilops longissima. Lineage (NCBI taxonomy): Eukaryota > Viridiplantae > Streptophyta > Magnoliopsida > Poales > Poaceae > Aegilops > Aegilops longissima. The sequence goes on along the minus strand of CM038676.1, from coordinate 612,097,833 downwards.
CTCTTGGGTTTCAAGGCAGCTCTTCAGATTAGACACCTCGGATTCGAGTTGGCTCATGATGGCCTATACAAGTACAAAATAAGAGTCAAGTCAATTGTTTATATAATGTTAAAGTCCCAAGCATTTTGCCAGCAATAACACTTGGCACTTGGGGGCTAATGTCCCAAAGAGTTTTCTTTTCCATAGTGGTTCATCAGATGGCGATTCATAAGAGTAAGTCCCAAGCATTTTTCAAGCAATAATACTTGGCACTTGGGGGCTAATGCGTATTGTTGTTCTAGGACCCATAAGGATTTTTATATAAGAACCGGCTCAACCCTATTGGTTAAGCCGCCCCTTGGGGACTACATGGTAAGACGGAAATTTTCTCTTTTCTTTATGTTGCTAAGTTTGTTTCAAAGTCTACAGCATAAGCGTCATACGCAGTACACTTGGGGGCTGGCATACTACAGGTGAATGAACAAAAGAGAACGGGTTATACCTCAAATATTTGGTGCATCTGCTTCACCAGGTCAATCTCGAGATTCCGGCTGCTGTGCACTTGGCTCATGTAGCCAGAAAAGATGTCTCCAATGCTCATATGAGCATAGTTAGCAACATCCATCTTGACTCGGCTCTGGTCCAGAAGTTCTTCCTTGGTGGGGCATTTGGCCGGCACAGTTGGCCTTCCCGGCTCAACATAGCCGGTTCTGGTGATCTCTACATCAGCATTGGAAGGATCATCTGTCCGGACCGGGCTAGGAGCCTCTGGGTTCTCTAACTCATCAGCAGCTTGATCAGTGGGCAGGTCGGTGGCAGGAGGTGGTAAATCTTGAGCTGGCTCAGATGGCGGCTCAAGAGTGGTTGAGTCCGGCATGACTGTCTCAAGAACCGGCTCAGTCGCCACTCTGTCTTCAGCTGGTTTATTTTTCCTAACCCTTTTGCTGGGCTTGGCTTGACCACTGCGTCAAAATAAAAAGAATAATAGAGATGCAAGGGATTAAAATAAATGCAAGATGAGCGGGTTGTCATACCCTGGAGCAGTCTTGAAAGTTGGCAGATTGGACTGTAGTGACTCGCCGGAGGAAGGGGAAGTATCCTGATAATCCAAGTCAGAAGGATTGAGTGGTTGACGAAAGAGACCTGCCAAGGGGTAAAATTTATTTAAAACAGAAGTGACCTCATTCCGGCGTTTCCTTGGAGTGTTTGGTAAGCCGGAGGAGAGCTCCGCGTCCTTGCTGGTCCGGGTCTGCCTCTGGCTCTCATGAATTTGCCGCTTCAAAAGAAATTGAGGATCGTGATGAGCTAAAGGATGAGAAAATCTTACTTTCCGGGTCACTCTGTGGTTTTTCCGTCTTGGCAAAGGCTCGGAGTCGGAGGAAAGGATAGTTACCTTATCAGCCTTGTTACGGCTTGCTCCTGTGTCCTCCTGCTAATGATCAGTGTCAATAAGATGGTTAAAAAATAAGCCAAGGGAGTCAAGGGCTACCTCCGACTAAGAAGAGTCCGCTAGCCGAAGCAGGTCAGAAGCGGTAGCTTTCTTGCCCTTCCTTTTGACAGCTTATTTTCTAGCGGCTTTCTTTTCTTTTCTGGCTCTTTTGGCAGCTTCATGATCATATTTAACTTTCCAAAATGTATCACCCTCCTGCAAAGATTAAGCATATTCATGAGTATGGGTGAAACATTAAAGAAATTAAGATAATCATTTCATGTGGGCGGTTTACCTTTGGAGCCGGGTTATCTTTCCAGAAGGGGGCTAGGCCCACCTTGCCGCAGTCCGCCAGACGCGGACTCTCATTAAGAAGAGACTTGGTCATATCATCAATGACATGGGAAGGTAAGTCGTCAGGGCTGTGACGCAGAGGATCATTCTTGGCGCCAGTGTATTCGCACATCAATCCGGTGTGGCGGCTCAACGGAATAACTCGCCAGGCGAGCCAAACCCGGACCAGGTCAATACCAGTCAACCCGTTCCCTAGCAGAGCCTTGATCTTGGCCAAAGTAGGAGCAAGTGATTTACGCTCCGTGGCGGTAATCTTGTCAGGCAGAGGATGATTGGTTTCAAGACGAAGGGCACGAAACCCGGGCAGAGGATTCTCATCAGCCGGAGAGGTATCCTTGCAGTAGAACCATGTAATATTCCAGTCTTTGGGGTGGCTTGGCGGGTTAGCATAGGGGATCACGTCCCTGCGGTGCTGGATCGAAACTTCGCCAAGTTCCAAGCTTTGGCCGCTGGCACATTCCGTCTGGCGGTTCAAGTAGAACAGTTCTCTGAAAAGCAGCAAATTGTGTTCTTCACCAAGGTAAACTTCGCTGAACACTGGGAAGTTGCAGATATTAGACACGGAATTGGGATCGATGTCTTGTGGGTGAAGGTCAAAGAAGTTCAGCACATCTTTGAAGAATTTTGAGCCGGGAGGAGTGAATCCCCGGTTCATATGATCTGTGAAAACAATGACCTCCCCGTCTTTGGGTTGAGGAAATTCTTCATCCGGGTTAGGAGCACGATAGGGCATGACTTATTTTTTCGGCAGATAGCCGGTCTTCACAAAGTCATCCAAAGTGTTGTCAGTGAAAATGGATTTAACCCAGTTGCAAGAGGTAGGTGCCTTGGGTGCCATTCTGATTGAAAGCCTAAGACAAAATAAAGGCGCTGGTTTAAATTCAAGCCGGGCAGGACAAAAATATTATTGTGCATATTCAAATTGGCGGCTTACAAAGGGGCCTAATGGTATAAGGATAATTATGTCCTGGTTAGTTAAGCCGCCATAGGTTCTATAAGCCATCAACACTATTTAAACCAATAGGGGTAGTTCAGATTATTAATTGAGTATTACTTCCTTAAAACCGGCAATCAGAGTCGCCATGACTGGATAAATCTAACAAAGTATGGATTTTGCCTAAGTGTTGTATAAACAGGTTTCACAATTTACAACAGTTATTTTGGATCAAACAAAGGTTCAGAAGAGAAAAATTTCTAGACCTAAAAACAGGGGCGCAGAAGAGTTCATGTGCTCTTATGGGGTTTTCTTACATGGAAAGGAGATCTACTGATAACCAAAATGGATGCGAAATACGAACCGTGTAAGATCTATGGGGTTTTTTTGGATCGAAAGAAGCCATGGCAAGAAGAACACAAGAACTTGGATGAACTGTGCCCGGTACTGCGGAAGATCTGCGGAGGAGGAATGCTGCCGTTCTCTGGTCAACGTCAGGTCGATGCAGCGGCCAAGTTCGACGGAGATGAGGTGCGCTGTGGCGATGGCAGCGGAGCTCCAATAACAGATGGGGGCGAGAGGAAGAAGATGCGGAACGGGGAGAATGAGAAGAGACCTAGTAGGGTCTATTTATAAGGAAAGGACTGTTAAGTGGGCGCGAAAAACGAGGAGGCCGAAAACCATAGTTATCCAACTATAAGGATGCCTCGATTTTCGGATGGTCATTAAGACAAAGATCCGTTTAGATACATTGGACGAACCGCGTATTTATGGCAGGTGCTGTCATGGCGGGTTACCACAAATTCAAAGGATGACGTCATGGCGGGTTACAAAAAGCTTCATAAGCAAGGAGCAGAAGATATTTCTTAAGTATCAAAGATTGACATGAACCAGTTCAAATTAATCTGGGGCCTAATGTTGGGGATATAACTATTAGGTATGACCCGCCCAGGAGGGGTCGGGTTATTCCTATGAGTATTCTTGAAGCCCAAGACCAAGGTTGAAGATGGCGGCTGAGTAAGGGCCCAAAGCCCAGAGGCGACTTAAGGCCCGTAGTGATAAACTGCCATATATGTGTGACTTATGTTGTAAGGCAAGAAATATTAAGAGACCGAGCCGGACACTATTTATAAGCCGACCGGGACTCTGTAGAGCCGCTGGGCGTCGGCCTCTGTATATAAAGGGACGACCCGGCGGCGGTTCGGGGCAAGTAACATCAACTCGAGAGCTAGGTCAAGCGATTTGCTCCCTGGTTAACGAGACATAAGCAATCCCACTCAAAACTGGACTATAGGCTTTTACCTTCACCGTAAGGGGCCGAACCAGTATAATGCTCGTGTCCTTTGTCCCGATTAACCCCTTCAAGCTTCCTAGTTGCAATGGCTCTACGACGAAGTCCTTTCACTAGGACATCTGCGGTGACAATTCCACGACAAAGATACTCAAGTTCTTTTGAGGAACAGATTCATGAGAGCCGGAGGCAGACCCGGACCAGTGATGACCCACAAGTATAGGGGATCTATCGTAGTCCTTTCGATAAGTAAGAGTGTCGAACCCAACGAGGAGCAGAAGGAAATGATAAGCGGTTTTCAGCAAGGTATTCTCTGCAAGTACTGAATTAAGTGGTAACAGATAGTTTTGTGATAAGATAAACTGTAACGAGCAACAAGTAACAAGAGTAAATAAAGTGCAGCAAGGTGGCCCAATCCCTTTTGTAGCAAAGGACAAGCCTGGACAAACTCTTATAATAAGAATAGCGCTCCCGTGGACACATGGGAATATCGTCAAGCTAGTTTTCAGCACGTTCATATGATTCACCTTCGGTACTTTGATAATTTGATATGTGGGTGGACTGGTGCTTGGGTGCTGTTCTTACTTGAACAAGCATCCCACTTATGATTAACCTCTATTGCAAGCATCCGCAACTACAACAAAAGTATTAAGGTAAACCTAACCATAGCATGGAACTTATGGATCCAAAACAACCCCTTACGAAGCAACACATAAACTAGGGTTTAAGCTTCTGTCACTCTAGCAACCCATCATCTACTTATTACTTCCCAATGCCTTCCTCTAGGCCCAAATAATGGTGAAGTGTTATGTAGTCGATGTTCACATAACACCACTAGAGGCTAGACAACATACATCTCATCAAAATATCGAACGAATACCAAATTCACATGACTACTAATAGAAAGACTTCTCCCTTGTCCTCAGGAACAAACGTAACTACTCACAAAGCATATTCATGTTCATAATCAGAGGGGTAATAATATGCATAAAGGATCTGAACATATGATCTTCCACCAAGTAAACCAACTAGCATCAACTACAAGGAGTAATCAACACTACTAGCAACCTACTAGCACCAATCACGGACTTGGAGACAAGAATTGGATACAAGAGATGAACTAGGGTTTGGAGATGAGATGGTGCTGGTGAAGATGTTGATGGATATTGCCCTCTCCCGATGAGAGGAGGCGTTGGTGATGATCATGGCGATGATTTCCCCTCCGGAGGGAAGTGTCCCCGCGAGAACAGCTCGCGGAGCCCTAGATTAGTTCCGCCAAGGTTCCGCTCGTGGCGAAGTCTCGTCGAAAGGTTGCCTCTGGTTTTTTCTCATCGAAAGACTTCATATAGGAGAAGATGGGCATCGGAGAGCCACCAGGGGGCCCACGAGGTAGGGGCGCGCCCCCCACCCTCGTGAGCAGGGTGTGGGCCCCCTGGCCTTCATCTTTAGCGATGATTTTCTTTATTTATTTTATGATATTCGTGGAGTTTCAGGACTTTTGGAGTTGCAGAATAGGTCTCAATATTTGCTCCTTTTCCAGCCCGAATTCCAGTGCTGGCATTCTCCCTCTTCATGTAAACCTTGTAAAATAAGAGAATAGCCATAAGTATTGTGACATAACATGAAATAACAGCCCATAATGCGATAAATATCGATATAAAAGCATGATGCAAAATGGACGTATCAACTCCCCCAAGCTTAGACCTCGCTTGTTCTCAAGCGAAAAGCCGATAACAATAAATATGTCCTCATGTTTAGAGGTAGAGGCGTCGAAAAAAATAAAATATGGACATGAAGGCATCATGATTATTCTCATAACAGCAACATATATAGATTTTTGTCATATGATTACTTATGTTCAAGTGATGATCTTTTCACAATGCAAAAGTACGAATCAGAAACCTTATTGGGCACCAAGAAATTATAACCTCAGTCATTGAAGCAATTGAAATTTATCATAACATTGGAAAGAGTCTATGTCAGAGCTTAAAAGCAAGTCCACATACTCAACTATCATTTTGTCCTTCATAATTGCTAACACTCACGCAATACTTGTGGTTACGGAGTTTTAATCGGACACAGAGAAAGATAGGGGCTTATAGTTTTGCCCCACAACTTTTTACCTCAAGGGTAATGTCAACAATAATAATTCATGCTCCCCTACATCCAATTATATATGTATATCATGTTCTTTCCAACATGCTGGGCTTGCCAAATGATAAAATGAAAAAGGAAAGGTGAAGATCACCGTGACTCTTGCATAAGGTAGAAGATAATAATAAAAGATAGGCCCTTCGCAGAGGGAAGCAGAGGTTGCCATGCGCTTTTATGGTTGGATGCACAAAATCTTAATGCAAAAGAACGTCACTTTATATTGCCCCTTGTATGTGGAACTTTATTATGCAGTCCGTCGCTTTTATTACTTCCACAACAAGTTCGTACAAAGCTTATTTCTCTGCACTAATAAGTCATGCATATTTAGAGAGCAACTTTTATTGCTTGCACCGATGACAACTTACTTGAAGGATCTTACTCAATCCATAGGTAGATATGGTGCACTCTCATGGCTAAACTGGTTTAAGGGTATTTGGAAGCACAAGTAGTATCTCTACTTGGTGCTGAGAATTTGGCTAGCATGAGGGGGAAAGGCAAGCTCAACATGTTAGAGGATCCATGACAACATACTTCATCTCAGATATAAGAAAACATAACTCATCACGTTGTCTTCCTTGTCCAACATCAACTCTTTAGCATGTTATATTTTAATGAGTGCTCCCAATCATAAAAGATGTCAATGATAATATCTCTATATGTGAAACCTCTCTTTCCTTATTACTTCCTATTAATTGCAACGATGATCAAAGCTATATTTGCCAACTCCCAACAACTTTTAATCATCATACTCTTTCTATGTGAAGTCATTACTTTCAATAAGATCAATATGAACTCTTTGTTTATTTTTATTCTTTTTGTTTTATTCACCCAAGATCATGGCAAAACAATCAAGCCCTTGACTCAACACTAAACTTTATTATATATAGCTCACGGACTCGATTACATAGAGGGATCATAAAGCAAAACTTCAAAACTAGATCATGCCATGACTTCATTCTACTAGATCAAGATACTACTAATAGGATCGAACTAAGAAAAACAGTAAAGATAGGAGTTGTGATGGTGATACGATACCGGGCCACCTCCCCCAAGCTTGGCAGTTGCCAAGGGGAGTGCCCATACGCATGTGATTATATCTCCTTCTTGGTCGTTGGTGTAATATTCTTGGTGATGATTCCCCTCAAGATACGGTTCTCCTCCTCGAGCTTATTGACTTGCTGCTTGAGGTCCATTATTTCCTTGCGAAGCTTTCCTGTAACGGCTAAAGCTCCTTGCACCCAAGGGTGTTGCATAGCTGCGGGAGAACAAGAGACACTCCTCCTCATATTTTCATAAGAAAGAAATCTAACATTGGAAGGGATAACCGAGTTTGGAATAGCTGAGCTCTGTAGTTCCCCCATCGTAAACCCAGCTCGGAGGCGAGAGGTGACTTCTTGATCCTCCATGGCATCTACCCTCATCAAGTCGGCCTCCATCTCTTCCTCCGTTGCTGGCCCAAAGTGGTCAGCATCGCTGTGTGCCCTTGGTTCCGGTGCCGGATTAGATACCCAGCTCTCCTCGACTGACTCTTGAGACGACATCTTGCTCTAATCTGCAGCAGCAACAGCTCAAAACAAGAACAGAGGATATTTGCGTGATACGGGAGTCAAAACCTTCGGGAGAATATATAATGAATTTTTACCGATCAAAATACATACCGTGCAAGAAAACGGAGTCCGGAGGGCACACGAGGTGCTCACGAGGTGCTCACGAGGTAGGGGGGCGCGCCCTCCACCCTCGTGAAGGCCTCGTGTCCTTCCCGGACTGCCACTTATTTTTCTATTTTTCTAAATATTCCAAAACGGAGAAATATTGCCTTAAAAATTGTTTTGGAGTCGTTTTACTTACCGTACCACACACCTATTCCTTTTGAGTCTCAAAGCAGTGCAGAAAGTGTCCTTATGTATTCCTCCGGGTTCTGGTTTCAATAATATTGGTTTCAACATTTATGGGATTACCTGAGATATAATGTTTGATTCTTTGACCGTTTACCACCTTCGGATTTGTGCCATTGAAGTTGTCGATTTTTATGGCACCGGAACGATAGACCTCCTCAATAACGTAGGGACCTTCCCATTTAGAGAGAAGTTTTCCTGCAAAAAATCTTAAACGAGAGTTGTATAACAATGCATAATCACCTACAATAAACTCACGCTTTTGTATCCTTTTGTCATGCCATCTTTTAATTTTTTCTTTAAACAACTTGGCATTTTCATAAGCTTGGGTTCTCCATTCATCAAGTGAGCTAATATCAAATAACCTCTTCTCTCCGGCAAGTTTGAAATCATAGTTGAGCTCTTTAATAGCCCAATATGCCTTATGTTCTAGTTCGAGAGGTAAGTGACATCCTTTTCCATAAACCATTTTATACGGAGACATACCCATAGAATTCTTATATGCAGTTCTATAGGCCCATAATGCATCGTCAAGTTTCTTGGACCAATTCTTTCTAGACCTATTAACAGTCTTTTGCAAAATTAATTTGAGCTCTCTATTACTCAATTCTACTTGACCACTAGACTATGGGTGATATGGAGATGCAATTCTATGATTAACGTCATATTTAGCAAGCATTTTACAGAAAGCACCATGAATAAATTGTGAGCCACCATCAGTCATTTAATATCTAGGGACTCCAAACCTCGGAAAAATAACTTCCTTAAGCATATTAATAGAAGTGTTATGAAATCAACAACAACTAAAATATGTGTATATCCATTAGAGGCAGGAAAAGGTCCCATATAATCAAAGCCCCAAACATCAAATGGTTCAATTACAAGTGAATAATTCATAGGAATTTCTTGACGTCTACTAATATTACCAATTCTTTGACATTCATCACAAGACAAAACAAACTTACGGGCATCTTTGAAGAGAGTGGGCCAATAAAACCCGGATTGCAATACCTTATGTGCAGTTCTATCTCCGGCGTGGTGTCCTTCATAAGCTTCGGAGTGACACTTGTGTAGGATCTGTTCCTGTTCATGCTCAGGCACACAACGTCTAATAACACCATCTACTCCTTCTTTATAAAGATGTGGGTCATCCCAAAAGTAATGTCGCAAATCATAGAAGAACTTTTTCTTTTGTTGGTATGTGAAGCTAGGTGGTATAAATTTAGCAAAAATATAATTAGCATAATCTGCATACCATGGAGTGCTAGGAGAAGTGCTTATGACATTTAATTGTTCATCAGGAAAGCTATCATCAATAGGTAGTGGGTCATCAAGAACATTCTGTAACCTAGACAAGTTATCTGCAACGGGGTTCTCAGCTCCTTTTCTATCAACAATATGCAAATCAAATTCTTGCAGCAAGAGAACCCATCTAATAAGTCTAGGTTTAGCATCTTTCTTTTCCATAAGATATTTAATAGCAGCATGATCGGTGTGAATAGTTACTTTAGAATCAACAATATAGGGTCTGAATTTATCACAAGCGAACACAACTGCTAAAAGTTCCTTTTCGGTAGTAGCATAATTTCTTTGAGCATTGTCTAGAGTCTTACTAGCATAATGCATAACATTTGATTTCTTATCAACTCTTTGCCCTAGAACAGCACCTAGAGCATAATCACTAGCATCACACATAATTTCAAAGGGTAAATTCCAATCAGGTGGCTGAACAACAGGTGCAGAGACTAATGCTTTCTTAAGTATTTCAAATGCTTCTACACAATCATCACCAAAGACAAATGGTACATCTTTTTGTAATAAACTAGTCAGAGGCCGAGAAATTTTTGTGAAGTCCTTAATGAACCTCCTATAAAATCCGGCGTGACCTAGAAAACTTCTTATACCTTTGATGTCCTTGGGACATGGCATCTTTTCAATAGCATCAACCTTGGCTTTATCAACTTCAATACCTCTTTCAGAAACTTTGTGCCCCAAGACAATACCTTCATTAACCATAAAGTGGCACTTTTCCCAATTCAAGACAAGATTAGTTTCTTCACATCTCGCAAAACTCGATCAAGATTGCTCAAGCAATCATCAAAGAGGACCATAGGCGGAAAAGTCGTCCATGAAAACCTCACAAATCTTTTCACAAAAACAGAGAATATAGCCATCATGCATGTTTGAAAGGTAGCAGGTGCATTACATAAACCAAAAGGCATCGTCTATAAGCAAAAGTACCAAAGGGCATGTAAAAGTAGTCTTTGATTGATCTTTAGCCGACACAGGTATTTGAGAGAAACCAGAATAACCATCTAGAAAGCAATAATGTGTATGTTTGCATAATCTTTCTAGCATTTGATCAATAAAAGTTAAGGTGTAATGATCTTTTTTAGTAGCTTTATTTAATTTGCGGAAATCAATTACCATCCTATAACCTGTGATAATTCTTTGCGGAATCAATTCATCTTTATCATTAGGGACAACAGTAATACATCCCTTCTTAGGGACACAATGGACAGACTTACCCACTGACTATCAGCAACGGGATAAATTATACCTGCCTCCAGAAGCTTGAGTATTTCTTTTCTTACCACTTCTTTCATTTTAGGATTCAAACGTCGTTGAGGATCACGAACGGGTTTAGCATCCGCTTCCAAATTTATTTTATGTTGACATAGAATGGGACTAATGCCCTTAAGATCATCAAGAGTATATCCAATAGCGGCACGGTGCTTCTTCAGAGTTTTCAATAATCTTTCTTCTTCATGCTCTGAAAGGTTAGCACTAATAATAACATGATATATTTTCTTTTCATCAAGATAAGCATATTTAAGATTATCAGGCAATAGTTTAAGCTCAAACACGGGATCACCCTTGTATGGAGGAGGATCCCCTAGGATTTCAACAGGCAAATTGTGTTGCAGAATAGGTTCCTGTTTAAAGAATACTTCATCTATTTCCCTTCTTTCATTCATGAACATATCATTTTCATGGTCTAGCAAATAGTGTTCTAAGGGATCACTAGGAGATACGACAATAGAAGCAAGACCAATAATTTCATCCTTACTAGGCAATTCTTCCTGACGATGTTATTTACTAAATTTAGAGAAATTAAACTCATGAACCATATCATCCAAGCCAATAGTAACAACATTCTTTTCGCAGTCTATCTTAGCATTAACAGTATTCAAGAAGGGTCTACCAAATATAATGGGACAAAAGCTATCTTGTGGAGAACCAAGAACAAGAAAAATCAGCAGGATATTTAGTTTTCCCACACAAGTCTTCAACATCTCTAACAATTCCCACAGGTGAAATAGTATCTCTATTGGCAAGCTTAATTGTGACATCAATTTCTTCTAACTCAATAGGTGCAATATCATGCATAATTTCTTTGTATAATTCAATGGGTATTGCACTAGCACTAGCGCCCATATCACATAAGCCATGATAACAATGATCTCCTATTTTAACAGAAATAACAGGCACGCCTACCACAGGTCTATGTTTATCTTTAGCACAAGGTTTAGCAATTCTAGCAGTTTCACCACAGAATTTAATAACATGCCCATCAATATTATCAGACAAGAGATCTTTAACAATAGCAATATTAGGTTCTACTTTAACTTGCTCAGGAGGTGTATAAGTTCTAATATTGCTTTTACGAACAATAGTTGAAGCTTTAGCATGATCCTTTACTCTAACAGGGAAAGGTGGTTTCTCAACATAAGAGGTAGGAACCATAGGATCATTATAAGTGACAGTCTTTTCTTCAACTTTAATAGGTGCAGCTACTTTTACTTCTATGGGAGGATGATATTTAAACCACTTCTCCTTAGGAGATCAACATAAGTAGCAAAAGATTCACAGAAAGAAGCTACTATCTCAGAGTCAAGTCCATATTTAGTGCTAAACTTACGGAAAATATCGGTATCCATAAAAGATTTGACACAATCAAACTTAGGTGTCATACCTGACTCCTTACCTTTGTCGAGGTCCCAATCTTCAGAGTTGCGTTTAATTCTATCCAATAAATTCCATTTAAATTCAATAGTCTTCATCATAAAAGAGCCAACACAAGAAGTATCGAGCATGGTGCGGTTGTTATCAGAAAGCCGAGCATAAAAATTCTGAAAAATTGTAACTCTTGAGAGCTCATGATTGGGGCATGAATATAACATTGATTTAAGCCTCCCCCAAGCTTGAGCGATGCTTTCTCCTTCGTGCGGCCAAAAATTATATATGTAATTGCGATCATGATGAACAAGATGCATAGGATAATACTTTTGATGAAATTACAATTTCAATCTTTTATAGTTCCATGATCTCATATCATCACATAGCCTATGCCATATCAATGCGTCTCTCTTCAAAGATAAAGGGAAAGCCTTCTTCTTAACAACATCACCGGGTATACCTGCAAGCTTAAATAATCCACAAATTTCGTCCACATATATTAAATGCTCATCATGATGCTTTGTTCCATCTCCTGTAAAAGGATTAGCTAGCAGTTTTTCCATCATACCCGAAGGAACTTCAAAAGGAATTTCATTTTCAATAGCTTTAGTAGGTTGAGGAGCAACTCTTTGCTCTACTGCACGGGGTGAAGATACCCCGAACAAGCCCCTCAGAGAATTACTTTCCATAGTAACAAGTGACAGAAAATTTCAGTACACTATATAAATTTTTCCTTACCAAATTCCACTTACCAAAGGCGCTACACTCCCCGGCAACGGCGCCATAAAAGAGTCTTGATGACCCACAAGTATAGTGGATCTATCGTAGTCCTTTCGATATGTAAGAGTGTCGAACCCAACAAGGAGCGGAAGGAAATGATAAGCGGTTTTCAGCAAGGTATTCTCTGCAAGTACTGAATTAAGTGGTAACAGATAGTTTTGTGATAAGATAAACAGAAACGAGCAACAGGTAACAAGAGTAAATAAAGTGCAGCAAGGTGGCCCAATCCCTTTTGTAGCAAAGGACAAGCCTGGACAAGCTCTTATAATAAGAAAAGCAATCCCGAGGACACACGGGAATATCGTCAAGCTAGTTTTCAGCACGTTCATATGATTCGCGTTCGGTACTTTGATAATTTGATATGTGGGTGGACCGGTGCTTGGGTGCTGTGCTTACTTGAACAAGCATCCCACTTATAATTAACCTCTATTGCAAGCATCCGCAATTACAACAAAAGTATTAAGGTAAACCTAACCATAGCATGAAACATATGGATCCAAAACAACCCCTTACGAAGCAACGCATAAACTAGGGTTTAAGCTTCTATCACTCTAGCAACCCATCATCTACTTATTACTTCCCAATGCCTTCCTCTAGGCCCAAATAATGGTGAAGTATTATGTAGTTGATGTTCACATAACACCACTAGAGGCTAGACAACATACATCTCATCAAAATATCGAACGAATACCAAATTCACATGACTACTAATAGCAAGACTTCTCCCTTGCCCTCAGGAACAAACGTAACTACTCACAAAGCATATTCATGTTCATAATCAGAGGGGTAATAATATGCATAAAGGATCTGAACATATGACTTCCACCAAGTAAACCAACTAGCATCAACTACAAGGAGTAATCAACACTACTAGCAACCTACTAGCACCAATCCCGGACTTGGAGACAAGAATTGGATACAAGAGATGAACTAGGGTTTGGAGATGAGATGATGCTGGTGAATATGTTGATGGAGATTGCCCTCTCCCAATGAGAGGATCGTTGGTGATGATGATGGCGATGATTTCCCCCTCCCGGAGGGAAGTGTCCCCGGTAGAATAGCTCCGCCGGAGCCCTAGATTGGTTCCGCCAAGGTTCCGCCTCGTGGCGGCGGAGTCTCGTACCGAAAGGTTTCCTCTGGGTTTTTTTCTCATCGAAAGACTTCATATAGGAGAAGATGGGCATCGGAGAGCCACCAGTGGGCCCACAAGGTAGGGGGTGCGCCCTGGGGCGCACCCCCACCCTCATGAGCAGGGTGTGGGCCCCTGGCCTTCATCTTTAGCGATGATTTTTGTTTATTTATTTTAAGATATTCCGTGGAGTTTGGGACTTTTGGAGTTGCGAGAATAGGTCTCAATATTTGCTCCTTTTCCGGCCGAATTCCAGCTGCCGCATTCTCCCTCTTCATGTAAACCTTGTAAAATAAGAGAATAGCCATAAGTATTGTGACATAACGTGAAATAACAGCCCATAATGCGATAAATATCGATATAAAAGCATGATGCAAAATGGACGTATCAACCAGCAAGGACGCGGAACTCTCCTCCGGCTAACCGAATACCCCAAGGAAGCGCCGGAACGAGGTCACCTCTGATTTAAAACCCTTTTACCCTTTGGCGGGTCTCACTCGTCAACCACTCAATTCTTCTGACTCAAATTATCAGGAAACTTCACCTTCCTCCCGCGACTCAATGCAGTCAAATCTGCCGGCTTTCAAAACCGCTCCGGGGTAATGATAACCTGATTATCCTGTGTTCATTTCAATTTATTATATTTGCACTGACCTTTTGTTCTTATGCAGCAGAAAAGCAAAGCACAGCAAAAGGTGAAGAAGAACAACCGGCCGAAGACCAGAAACTTGGAACAGCTGAGGGAGTCCTGGATTAGGGGGTATCCGGACAGCCGGACTATATACATCGTCCGGACTATTGAAGCGTGAAGATACAAGACTCAAGACTTTGACCCGTGTCCGGATGCATGGGACTTTCCTTGGCATGGAAGGCAAGCTTGGCGATCCGGATATTATATTTCCTTCCTTGTAACCGACTCCATGTAAACCCTAGCCCTCTCCGGTGCCTATATAAACCGGACAGGTTGGTCCTTAGAAGGCCGATCACAATTACAATCATACCATCATAGGCTGGCTTCTAGGGTTTAGCCTCTACGATCTCGTGGTAGATCTACTCTTGTACTACCCATATCTTCAATATTAATCAAGCAGGAAGTAGGGTTTTACCTCCATCGAGAGGGCCCAAACCTGGGTAAACATCTGTGTCCCTTGCTTCTTGTTACCATCAGCCTAGACGCACAGATCGGGACCCCCTACCTCACATCCGCCGGTTTTGACAACGACATTGGTGCTTTCATTGAGAGTTCCTCTGTGTCATCGCTACAGGGCTCGATGGCTCCTTCAACCATCGTCAACAACACGGTCCCGGGTGAGACCTTTCTCCCTGGATAGATCTTCGTGTCCGGCGGCTTCACCCTGCGGGCCAATTCGCTTGGCCATCTGGAGCAGATCAATAGCTACGCCCCTAGCCACCAGATCAGGATCGGAAACCTGAATTGCACGGCGGACTTCCGCGGAGACTGGATCTTCGACGGGTTCGGGCCTATGCCCGGAGCACCGGACAGACACGAAGAGCACGGCTTAGACCTGCTGTCGGACAAAGCTCGGGGTATCACCCCTGCAGTAGCCTCGGACCTAAATCCGGAGCAGGATGTGTTGCCTAAGGACGGGAGGCTGGACCCCGCCCCGCAGGTCACGCACTCATCGGCAGTGGAGCCGAACACGGCCCTTACCTCTGTGGTGGCCTGTGAATCCGGACCCCTGGATTTGTATCCGGATGTTAGTTCCGGTCCGCGCACTCCCTATCCAGTCGAGCCAGGTTGGGCTCCGGTAATGGAGTTCACCGCTGCGGATATCTTCGGCACTTTCGCCCTTGGCGACATCTTTGACTCATTAAAGTCTCTCTCTTTGTCGAGGCTCTTGGCGAACTATGTCGGCTTCGAGTGGGAAGCAGGCGACGAAGGAATTCGTTGCCCACCCACCACCCACTTCATTGCCACAGTCGATGATTTAACCGCCGTACTGGACTTAAACTCTGAAGGCATCGACGGAATAGACGACGATGCAGGAGAAGAACATGAAGCACCACTCACTGGGCGGTGGACAGCCGCCTATCCCTATGATATATATGGGGGACACTCCGAAGGAAACCAATGGCGATGAGGCAGCGGAGGATAATCCCTCAGGGAGAAAAGTAAAGCATGGGCCTCGTTGGCGCCGCTCCAAGCCCCGCCACAGCAATACCAGCCCAGAAGACGAAAACAATCCGGATGGCGCCAAAGATGAATATAACCCTAGTCGGCTTGCCTTTCAGAAGGCCGGACTGGCCACTGTGGGATACTTGGAGAGGGACAACTATCGCCCCCTCGAGGGCGAGGCAAGCCTCGGCAATGAGCCAATCGGGGTGCTGAAGATCTAGTGGAACAAGCTAGCTTCGAGCGACGGCTCATGGCCACGGCAAAGAGCCTGCAAAGGAAGCAACAGCAGCTTAAAGCTGACCAAGATTTGCTGGTGGACAGATGGACCAAGGTCCTGGCCACCGAAAGATAAGGACCCGACCGCCCCGACAAAGGGCACACAGGGCACAACCGGCCACCCCGACCTAAGCAGGAGAACCCAAGGCACATGCCCCAACGTCAACACCCCACTATGGTCCAAAACAATACGAAGGACACAAGAAGAAGCATCCTCAAGCCTCGGCGCAATGGTCATAAGCGTCAAGTCAGGAAAGCTGGTGTTAATTCCAGCAACTCCCGGTCCGGTCAGCGGACAAAGAACAGCTCAGACCTATCCGGCCCGAGCCACACACTCGCTCAACCATGTGAAATTCATGGTACTCCTAGAAGGACGGCAAAGCATACCAATAGAGAATGCCGGATCCTCAAAACAAAGCGGTTGGTCGCGTGCCGGAAACAATGAAGGGAGGCGTCTGGTCAAGAGCCACCCCCATAGCATAAAAGTACGGACGATCGCCCCCGACCGCATTAACCACAGTAACTCAATTGCAGTACCTCTGGACATAGCAAACCAGGGGCTCCATAACACATAAAACCCCCGCAGGTGTGAAATCACAAACAACATCTCCTAAAAGATGCTAGGGGCAAAGGCCAAGTTTTACTGGCCCACCACTCTAAAAGGTTGTCTTCGGATCACGAAAAAATGCTACGCCAAACAATAAATCTTCAGCACCTTCCCACCATGCGGTAATTTACCATATGCTAACGGGATGAACCATGTTTACTAGATTCCACGTGGTAAATCACTCAGGCCAACACCATGCGATGCAATCACACCTATGGGCAAGGCCGAACCCCGCCCTCAGAGCAGAAATCATACAGCTGCTGGAGTAGTGAGTCGCGCATGCCTATCAAAATTTTGATATGCCAGCCAACTATGCGGACACCAACTGAGGAGTCCGGGCTACCCAGCGGTATAACGGCTGGGTTTACCAGGGTCCGATCAGGAGCCCTCGGACCAACCACAAGAGGACGCTCGACTACCTCCGAGTATTTGCCTTTACAAACTAACTTTGACGCAGAACATGATTGGTGACGTGGAATCGGCCAGGACACACAAGGAGCCCCCTTAAAAGAAGGCAGTCCGGATTCACTCTTGACCCACTCAGAACTCCCTCCAGTCCGGCCATCACAGGTTCCGCCAAAAAACACCTCTTTTCATAATCATACATCGTACTCATATGCGTAGACATATCATCTTACTACAATGCGTAGACTTAAATAACACTTACCGGCCGTCGCTTTTCATCGACACCTCGTGTTACGCCCGATTATGCTAGGGGCTTCACAGTACGGCAATAAAGTCCGACCACCTTCTCGGTCGCTCGGCACCCCAAACTTATAACACTATATGCATCAGCTCCGAATCATGTCTTGGGTCATTGGTTGGGTTTGCCCAGCTCCCTTGTTTTGGTACCTTACGTTCCGTTATATTGGCTAAGGTAGCGCAGGGAGAACTATTGCGATTGTGTCCCGGATTTGCCGGACGAGCACCTCAGCAGAGAAAGCCGAAAACCGACTGTCATGATACAGCGAGAGCTGGTCAGCTGTTCGAGAGGTTGTAAATTCCTTAAAGATTTATTCCGCACAACTCCATTATAAATGCAGAGTGCGGCATATCGGTCATCTGATCAGGCGCCAATAGAGCCCCTAGTTCGGCCTTCCGAACACTAGGGGCTGCGCCGACCATACTCGAGTTCCTATGGCTAAGTGAGTGTAATAAAGCCTTATAGTCCGATTGCTTGGTTCGTGGTGAGAAACACCTACTTAAAAGGACCCAACTATAGGATAAAGAGCGTTCAGATATATCCCGGACACCCCCGTATTCTTTTTACGTGGGGGTAGAAGCCGACGACAGGCCAACTCTCAGGATTTACATGCAATAAACAGCCGCACAAGAAGAACATACGTTCAAACAAAACATGCAATATATAATAAAAATGCCATAATCCCATATTACAAAAAGTGGCATGAATGCCCTCAGGGAAATATAATGTCTTTGTCACACTTATCCGCCGCAAGGCGGGCTCCCTTCAGTACACCTTCATAGTACAGTTCCGGCTTGCGGTGCTCCTTACCCTCTGGCGGCCCCTCAGTCATCAGCTTCTCCGCGTCAAGCTTCCCCCAATGCACTTTTGCATGGGAAAACGCCATACATGCAACCTCTATGCAGACCGATCGCTTAACAGCATCAAGCCGAGGACAGGTGCCCACAATCCGCTTCACGAGCCCGAAGTAACTGCTCGGAATTGGCTCCGCCGGCCACAGCCGGACAACCAAGTCCTTCATGGCTAGTTCGGCCGCCTGGTGCAGTTCGACCAGCTGCTTCAGCTGATCGATAAAGGGCACCAGATAGTTCGGTGCCAAATACTGCGACCAGAAATCCCTCTCCGCAGACTTCTTTTCCTCGGTTCGGTAGAATTGGGCGGCATCTGATATGCTGCAAGGAAGATCTGCAAACGCCCCTGGAAAAATAAGAATTCAGCTTGCTGCTTAGAATTCTTCCCATTATCATGAACAAATGGCTAAGAATACAGAAGATTTTACCAGCCGCAACTTTCCGGGCCTCTTGAATGTCCCGTACAGCACCTTGGGCTTCTTCCCGAGCATCTTCCGCGGCTTGGAGCGCTTGGGCGAGTTCGAATTCTTTCCCTATTAGACGCTGCTCCAAGCCCTCGCTTTTCTTCATAGCCTCCTGGAGCTCCCGCTCAGCTGTGACAACCCTGGCCTCGTGTTTTTCACGAAGTGCCTGTTCGGCGGCAACCTTCTCGTTGGCATCATCCACAGCCTTCTTTAGTGCCTCATATTCGGCACTCGCTCCTAGGGCATAAAACACAAATACTTTTCAATAAGCACAATTACTTATTCGTGCCTAATGCAAGACAATGTTTCAACATACCTTGCTTATCCTCTAATTGCTTCCTCATGCGGCCAAGTTCTTCCTCGGCCCGTTCCAGGCTCCGCTTCAGTTCAGACACTTCTGCATTATGAGCGGCCGTCTTCTCCTTCGACGCCTGTTTTCAAACAAAGAGGTACACGTCATTAACATAAGTTCCCACGACAAGAGAGGATTTGATCCCCTGCCCGGCTCTCTCTCCTTCACCGGACAGTGTATCAGGGGCTACTACTCATATTATGACGATTCCTCAAAGGTTTCTTAGGAAACATACCTCAAAGGCCTTTATAAGGCCAAGGCAGGACTCGTTCAGCCTGCTTCCGGCGGACTGAATCTTTTCAACCACCGCACCCATAAGGGTCCGATGTTCATCGATGATAGACACGTTCTTTAACGCTGTCGACAGACCGCCTGGCAACTCTGCTTGAACAGAGGTTGCCGGTGGAGTAGGCAGGCCTCCCACCGTCGAAGGTGGCTGCTCGCCCGATCCGGGAACCTTAGAGGTCTTCTGGACCTTGTCCGGCTGTGGGCCGAACCCAAGATTGCCCCCGCTGACGGCACACTCAGGGGGCATCGCTCCCGTGTGTCCGGCTCCAGTGATATGCCCCCCTGGTCCGGGCCCCGGTGAGACGACACCTCAGTGTCGCGCCGGGACTTTGGAGAAGGGGCCTCTGGAGGCGTCTCGCTCGCCAAGGCGTCCGAGCTCAGCGAATCCGTGGATGAGGACTGTCCGGCGCGAGACCTTGCCGGACTGTGCAAAATATAGCTACAGTTAAAACTACTATACCCAAAAACAATACCGGACGCATACGTGTGTTTGGATTTTGTATACTTACGACTTCTCCAGGGGCTGGGCCCTGGGATCCCACTCCGGGCTGCTATCGGCATCCGTGTCGGATGCCTTTGGGAGGGAACCTCTTCTCCTCTTGGGCGATTCGGCCTCTAGGGACGAGGAAGTTGCACGCTTCTTCCCACCTTTAGAGTGAGGCTCGTCCTCCTCTGCTTCTTCCTCTTTGTCTTCCGAAGAAGGAGCGTCGCTTGAGTCTTTGGATTTTGCGTCCGAAGCCTCGCGGTGACGAAGGCCACTCCGGGTCTTCTTGGCCTTCTTCGAGGCCTCCTTCTTTGGCGCCTCGTAAGCCGCGGGGACTAGCATCTTTGTCAGAAGAGGTCCGGCTAGTTCCTCCGGCAGCGGGCCCGGACAATGAATCCGCTCCACCTTCTTTATCCATCCCTGAGGTCACGGCGAAACACGATTAAGATGTCTCACTCATGACATGCCAACCAAAGCATGGATAGACTGAGCGTGTGTAACGCCCCGGATTTGATGCACCAGGTGTCTGCCAGTTATTCGCCGTCATTGCCATGTCATTTGCTTGCGTGTTGCACTTTGCCATGTCATCATCTGCATTTCATATCATGCCGTCATGTGCATTTCATTTTGCATACGTGTTCGTCTCATGCATCCGAGCAATTTCCCCGTTGTCCGTTTTCCAATCCGGCACTCCTATGTCTCCCGGCGCCCCCTTTTACCTCTTTTCATGTGCGGGTGTTAAACGGCGGAATGGACCGAGGTTTTTCAAGCGGCCTTGGTATAGCACCGGTAGACCGCCTGTCAAGTTTTGGATCATTTGGAGTTCGTTTGGTACTCCAACGGTTAACCGGGTAACCGCAAAGGCCTCTTTTTTCTTGCAGCCCAACACCCCTTCCAAAGTGGCCCAAAACCCACCAAACTCCCCTCCATGCTCTCGGTCGTTCGATCACGATCGCGTGGCCGAAAACCGCACCTCATTTGGACTCTCCTAGCTCCCTCTACCTATAAATATGTCCTCCTCGTCCAAATCGCGGTCAAATTCCCCCGAAACCCTAAAATCATCCCGTCGCCCGCGGACATGTCCGTCCCGCGCGGACGCGTCCGCCGCCCGCAGCCACGTCGCCGGACCAATCCCGGCGACACCTCAACGCCGCCGCCCCTCCGCCACTCTCACTTTGCCACGTGGCCTCTGCGCCGCCCGCCGCGCGCTGCCCGGCGAGCCGGATCGAGCCCGCCCGGCCCGTCCGCCGCCAGCAGCTGGCCACGCCGCGCCTCCCGACGAGCCTGTCGCCTCCCGACCCCCGCCGCGGAAGCGCCGCCACCGCCTCGCCCTCGCCGCCTCCGCCCGCCGCCGTCCGTCGTCGGCGAAGCCGCGCGGCCGTCGGCTTGCAGGGAGCCCAACGCCGAGCCCCGCAGCTCCTCCTCTCCGCCACTCCGAGCGCCGCCCGCGCCACCAGCTCCTCCCGCTTAACGCCGCCGGCCGCCCGTCGCGCCGGAGCTCGGCGAGCTCCTCCCCGTGTGCAGCGCGGCCGCCCGGCCATCCGTCCGCGCCCTGGCCGCCCGTGCCTCTCCGGCCCGGATCCGGCGAGATCCGGCCGGAGGAGCCCCGGATCCGCCTCCCCGGGCCCTTCCTCTCCGTCTCCGGCGAAATTCCGGCGAGCTCCGGCCATGCATCGAAGTCCGTGCAAACGAGGTTGACCCCGAAAATCCCTAAGTCCCCGAAGTTTTTGATATTTTCATGCATTTTCATCGCATCATAACTCTGCATCCGTAGCTCCGTTTTGGGCGTGTAATATGTCAAATTGTCCGTCTCAAAGAGTACATCATTTAACCTCATTGCATCATTTTCATTTGAGCTCACCTTGATGCCCTAAATGCTGTTGGAAGAGTGCTATGTGATGTTAGTTTCAGATTCTTATCAGAACATGCACTTTTGTCATTTTTGCCATGATTGATGTGTGCACCCTATGGACTTGAGTCCTACATGTGTTTTGTAATATGCCATGCTATCTTTACAGGGGTGTATGCCATGTATTTTTGTGATCTCTGTGGTGACTAGCACAAGCATGCAAACTAGGCCTCATGATGTTGCTGATTTCAGCCCTGTTCTGCTGATATTTTTATGCCATGTTAACTTGATGCTACCGAGAGTTCCATGCATATTTTGAGATACTTCAGTAATGATGTTTTGTTATACATGTCTTGCTCTATCCATCCATGCCCTTGTTTGCAATTATGGAGTGCCATAGCTTGAGTCAATCGAGCTCTACTTTTGCTATAAAATGTTTCCTGGCAGATTGTTTACATGTTATTCAATTTTGCCAAGGTTGTTGTAGTTGATCCTTGCATGCTATGATGTTGTTCTTGCCATGTATAGCTTATATGCCATGTATTCTTACTGTAAGTTGCCTTGCCATGCCATTTATTGCTCTGTGGTGAGTGGTTCAAGCTCACCAACATGCCTACTTATTGTTGTTCCTGCCATGTATGAATCTGTAATATAACTTGCCATGTTTACATGGGTGCCATCATATTTTCTGTGCCCTTTTGGCTTATGGTCAGTAAAGGACTTTTGTTCTATGCTTTGAGTAGATTCTTGCCATGCCTTTGTTTGCCATGATAAGTTCCTGTAACATGTTGTTTGATAGCTCTAAACATTGCAACCTGATGTTATTTCTGCCAATGCCTGAAATTGTTATTATTTGCAATCTTGCCATGTCATTTTGAGCATGTTCTAGTGATTTCTGGAGATAGCTCAGTGTTCATGTTTTGTCATGCTTTACCTTTACATCATCTCCATGCCTTTTGTTCTCATGTTGGGGTTCTTTAGCATGTTGTTTTGATGCTTGCAATATGCCTAGTTGCTGTTTTGGTCAGATTGTTGCTATAACTTGTATAGTGCGTATGTGTTGAACCGTTGCTCCGTTTTGAGTGTGCCCTATATGATACTTGATTGGTTTTGCATGTAGTTTCATATTCTCGTGTTGCATCCTTGTTTTGAGGTTTTGCTTGATGTTTGTATGCATTTTGCATCAATGCCATGTTTATCTTGTTTTGCTCATATCTTCTAGGCCGTAGCTCCAAATCTAATGAACTTTATATGTAACTTGACTAGAATTTCGTGTAGATCATCGTGGTGCATCTTAACTTGCTGTTTAACAAGTTGAACATAAGGTTTATTCAGTTATGGACCAATTTCGAAATTTGCATATGAGGACTTACCGGATTTGTTCTATGTTGTTCCCGGCCTCATTTAAACTTGCTTTGATGTGTTGCTCTTGTTTGCATCATCTCTTGCCATGAGTAGCTTCATGTAGCTTTGTCATGCATCATGTTTGTTGTGCATCTTGTCATGTTCATGTGTGGTGTGTTTACTATGTTGTGTGCTTCTTCTTGTTAGTTCCTGTTTCGTTGCGATCGTGAGGATTCGTTCGTCTATGCTTGGTTCGGCTTCATCCGTTCGTCTTCTTCATGGACTCGTTCTTCTTCCTAGCGGGATTTCAGGCAAGATGACCGCTACCCTGGATCTCACTACTATCATTGCTATGCTAGTTGCTTCGTTCTATCGCTATGCTGCGCTACCTATTACCTGTTTATCAAGCTATCCCAAATTGCCATGTCAGCCTCTAACCTTTGACACCTTTCCTATGCAAACCGTTGCTTGGCTATGTTACCGCTTTGCTCAGCCCCTCTTATAGCGTTGTTAGTTGCAGGTGAAGATGAAGTTTGTTCCTTGTTGGAACATGGAGATGTTGTTCCTTGTTGGAACATGTTTACTTGTTGGGATATCACAATATATCTTATTTAATTAATGCATCTATATACTTGGTAAAGGGTGGAAGGCTCGGCCTTATGCCTGGTGTTTTGTTCCACTCTTGCCGCCCTAGTTTCCGTCATATCGGTGTTATGTTCCCGGATTTTGCGTCCCTAACGCGGTCGGGTGATTTATGGGACCCCCTTGACAGTTCGCTTTGAATAAGAATCCTCCAGCAAGGCCCAACATTGGTTTTACCATTTGCCTCACCTAGCCCTTTTCCCTTGGGTTTCCGGGGCCCAAGGGTCATCTTTATTTTAGCCCCCCCGTGCCAGTGCTTCTCTAAGTGCTGGCCTGAACCGAGCTGCCTGCGGGGCCCCCTCGGAGCAACTCGAGGTTTGGTTTTACTCGTAGCTAGTCTCATCCGGTGTTGCCCTGAGAACGAGATATGTGCAGCTCCTATCGGGATTGTCGGCGCATTGGGCGGCTTTGCTGGTCTTGTTTTATTGCTGTCGAAATGTCTTGTAGCCGGGATTCCGAGACTGATCGGGTCTTCCCGGGGAGAAGGAATATCCTTGGTTGATCGCGAGAGCTTATCATGGGCTAAGTTGGGACACCCCTGCAGGGTATAAACTTTCGAGAGCCGTGCCCGCGGTTATGTGGCAGATGGGAATTTGTTGATATCCGGTTGTAGTAAACTTGAAGTAAACTCTTCTAAAATACACCAACCGTGTGCGTAACCCTGAGTGTCTCTTTTCGGGGTTGATCGAGAGGAGAACACGGTTTCTGGGTTATGTTTGACGTAAGTAGGAGTTCAGGATCACTTCTTGATCATTACTAGTTGACGACCGTTCCTTTGTTTCTCTTCTCGCTCTCATTTGCGTATGTTAGCCACCATATATGCTTAGTCGCTGCTGCAACTTCACCACTTTTACCCCTTCCTTACCCTTTAAGCTTTGCTAGTCTTGATACCCATGGTAATGGGATTGCTGAGTCCTCGTGGCTCACAGATTACTACACCACCAGTTGCAGGTACAGGTTATCACGATGATCATGACGTGAGAGCGATGTTTGCTTGTATTGGAGTTCTTCTTCTGCTTCTTCTTCGATCAGGGGATAGGTTCCAGGTCGGCAGCCTGGGCTAGCAGGGTGGATGTCGTTTGAGTTTCTGTTTATGTTTCATCCGTAGTCGGATGTTGTTCTTGTATATGATGTTGTATTCATGTGACATTGTATGTCTTGTATGTATCCCACTATTATGTAATGTTGATGTAATGATATCCACCTTGCAAAAGCGTTCCAATATGCGGGTCTATCCTTGGTGGGACCGTCGAGTTCCTTTTGGATTGGGTCGCATATTGGGCGTGATAAGTTGGTATCAGAGCCTCGACCGACCCTAGGAGCCCCCTTGATTGATCGTGTAGTTTGGCCATTGTTGAGTCTAGAAGAAAACTGTTTTCGGAGTCTAGTTATATCGGAGAGTAGGATTTCTTTTTACTCCTCTGCCCCTTCGTCGCTCTGGTGAGGAATCTTGACGTAGGTGTTTTGAATTACTCCTCTTCCCGTTCAAAATTTTTCTTTAGGATCATGTGGTTAGTTTCGTGAGTTGTCCATCCTCTTTTGTCCGGTGCATCTCTCGTCAAGTCGACTCGAACCTCTTTGTCTTTGGGAGATCAATCCTCTGCTATTTTCGATCGATGTTGTTTCCTTGTCCGAAGTTGTCCTTGTTTTTTTTCCCCACCCGCCCTCCCTTCTTCTTCTCGAAACCGGAGTCCGTAATCTAGTATCCATCCTACTCATGCGAAGTCTTTGCCTTTCTTTACTCAATAATTTCAACCGGTGTTTTCTCTTCAAGATATTCGTCGATTTCCCCTTCCAAGTTGCCTTTGTTTTCCCGCCCTCCCACCCTCTTCTTCCCAGAGCTTGAGTATGTTTCAAGCATCAATTTCATTCATGTGGAGCCGCTTCAGTCTTTCGTTAATTATTTCAACCGGTGAATTCTCGTCTCGCTCGTCATTCTTCATCCCTTTCTTTTCCGGTGCACACAATTCAAGTTTTCTTCGTTGTCGATCATATTCTTCACCTCAGCTCAAATATTTCCCTTTGCTCGTTTGCCTCTCGCCAGTTTATCCTTCCGGAGTGAGGAAGACATCTCAGGAGATTTGTCTGTGTTCGAATTAATTCGAGGCTGTCACCTCATTCAAATATTTCAATTGTTCCGGTGCATCATCTATCTGTTCAACAATCTTTTCCAACGGTGTTTTCTTTTAGTGGGCCCTAACCCACAGGTCTTTTCCCAGGATCTTACCTGACTCTTCTAATTATTCCGGAGCTATTCTCTAATTCTTTTCGGAGTGTGACGTAAGAATGGATTTCATCAGTCACATGCCTTTTCCAAGATCAATTTCAAATCATTTCATTGTTGGCTCAACCTCTCTGTTTTTCATTCTTCCGGAGTATCTCAGTAATTTTGGTGATGTTTATCGTCGTCATTTGAAGACCAAAGTAGAGTTTCTCTTAAATCTTGTCCGTTCTCCCGGAGATTCATGGTGCTAGCTCGATGTTATCCTATCTAATTGTTTCCAGTCATGCAAATTCTTTTCACCCATCCGGAGTATTTCAGGAGTTGCTTTCTCTCTCGATCATCCGGAGGCCATCTTTTCGCAAGATTTCTTCATTCTAAGTTTTCAGATTCGTTCTCCAATTATTCCATATTCGTGCCCCTTCGTTCGTCTCAATATTCTTCCGGTGCTTCGTTCAAGTATTCTTCTATCAGTTCGCGATCTCTTTGTTCTCTTGCATTTTAATTCCCTCAACTATCTCCGTGCTTCTCTAATTCTTCCCGGTGATGCATTCTCTTTCATCAGTCATTTTCGAATTTCTTACGGTGGTTCGTTCAAGATTCTTTTCCTTGATTATCATTTTAATCCATTCGTTCTTTTCAATTCTACCGGTGGTTCATGAAGACTTTCTCAAGTTTGGCGCCATACAGTCTGGACGAGCGTCTGGAGCAATGACAGCTCATCGGACAAGGACCAGTTCGGGCCCTTCTTGGGCCAGGACGTGAGCCGCAGTGGAGCTCCGGATCTGAACTCAGGAGCTGCAGCCCACTTTTTGCCGCGTGGTTCGGTGATATAAAACCACTTCTACTGCCACTCCTTGACGGAGTCGTTGAAAGCGCCCTTCGACCAGACGGCCTTGGGCATCTTGCTCACCATGGCGCCGCCGCACTCGGCGTGTTCGCCACTGACCACCTTGGGCTTCACATTAAAATTCTTCAGCCACATGCCAAAGTGAGGTGAGATCCGAAGAAAAGCCTCACACACGACGATGAACGTCGAGATATTGAGGAAGGAGTTGGGGGCAAGATCATTAAAATCAATCCCGTAGTAATACATGACTCCGCGAACAAATGGGTGCAGGGGAAACCCAAGCCCGCGGAAAAAATGGGGAAGGAACACGACTCTCTCGTGAGGTTCCAGAGTGGGGACGACCTGTCCCGCCGGTGGGAGGCGGTGGCCGATCTTCTGGGCCAGATACCCGGCGTTCCGGAGCTTCTTGATATCCTTCTCCTGGATAGTAGAGGCCATCTATCTGCCTCCTGCTCTAGATCCGGACATCTTTGGAAAACCTCTCTTCGGTGGAAAAGAAGAGTGCTTGGGCGTCAGGGCTCGAAAAGAGGGGAATGAGCTAGCGGAAGGAGAAAGGCGTGGGTAAAGAGAGAGAGGCCTTGTCTCTTTATAGGGGCGGTAAATACTTTTTGCGCCTCCCCACTTGCCTGGTGGAACCCGTTTGCCTCCGGCTCGCCGCGATTAGCGGTGCGGTTGGATTATCCGTACCCGTATTGATGAGAATCCCGTGATAAGGGGACGCGATCTCTGCTTTGACAAGACGTGTGAAGGAAACCGCCTCGCAATATGCGCTGTGGCTGGTTGTGGGAAAAAGGTTCGAATAATGACCCGACCGTAATGACACGTCGCGTTGCCTAAAAAGTTGTCAGCATATTGCATTTGTGAAATTCCATTCTCTCTA
The DNA here is from genome assembly GCA_021605205.1 of Aegilops longissima. NCBI lineage: Eukaryota > Viridiplantae > Streptophyta > Magnoliopsida > Poales > Poaceae > Aegilops > Aegilops longissima. Next base: position 612,069,980 of record CM038676.1, on the reverse strand, counting down.
CAGTGGCATGTGAAGATCATTTTGTTGATCCGGACACGGTTCAAGTGTTCGATAATTACTTTGGAGTACTCGGAGAAAGAACCCGCCCTGCAATGCCGAAGACAAGACTACGCGCTGGACTCATCGTCATTGAAGCCTGGTTCAGGGGCAACTGAGGGAGTCCTGGATTAGGGGGTATCCGGACAGCCGGACTATATACATCGCCGGACTATTGAAGCGTGAAGATACAAGACTCAAGACTTCGACCTGTGTCCAGATGGGACTTTCCTTGGCGTGGAAGGCAAGCTTGGCGATCCGGATATTATATTTCCTTCCTTGTAACCGACTCCATGTAAACCTAGCCCTCTCCGGTGCCTATATAAACCGGAGAGGTTGGTCCTTAGAAGGCCGATCACAATTACAATCATACCATCATAGGCTAGCTTCTAGGGTTTAGCCTCTACGATCTCGTGGTAGATCTACTCTTGTACTACCCATATGTTCAATATTAATCAAGCAGGAAGTAGGGTTTTACCTCCATCGAGAGGGCCCGAACCTGGGTAAACATCTGTGTCCCTTGATTCTTGTTACCATCAGCCTAGACGCACAGATCGGGACCCCCTACCCGAGATCCGCCGGTTTTGACACCGAAAACGGCCGCACCTGAAACCTCAACTCATGAGCCGCCACTTGAGCCAGCTCATGACACGCCGACGCCAATTGCCGACCCACCTGCTGAGCGAGCCGTCGATGGCTCTGAAAACTCGGAAGTCCCTAGCCCGGTTAGGACGGATGACCCTCAAGACCCTAACGTCGAGATCACCTAGACCGGCTACATTGAGCCGGGAAGACCAACTGTGCCAGCCAAATGTTCTGCTAAAGAAGAGCACCCGGAACGTCGCAAGGCCGAGTTTGATGTTGTTGACTATACTCACATGAGTATTTGAGAAGTTTTTTCTGGCTATATGAGCCAAGTACATAGCAGTCGTAACGTCGAAATTGACATGGTGAATCAGATGCACCAGAAGTTTGAGGTATAATCCTTTCTCTGTACTAGTTTATCCTTACTATGCCAGCCCCCAAGTCTATTGCTTATGATGAATATGTTGTAGACTTAGAAACAAGCTAAATAACATTAGTGATATATTTGGATAATATGTAAGAAAAACGGCTTACTCCGTAGTTCCCAAGGGCTGGCTTAATCAACATGGTTGAGCCGGTTCTTCATATGCTTGTATAGAATAAGATACTTGAGAAACTTTAACAACAATATGCATTAGCCCCCAAGTGCCAAGTACTCTTGCTTGCAAAGTGCTTGGGACTTACTCTTATGAACCGCCACTTATGTAAAATTCTTCGGTAGACATTAGCCCCCAAGTGCCAAGTGTTGTTGCTTGCAAAAGGCTTGGGACTTAATATTGTATGATAACAGTCATGATTTTGACCCGGTATTTGTACAGGCCACCACCCATCAACTTGAATCAGAAGTATCTGACTTGAAGACCCGCCTGGAAGCACAAGAAACGGAGACCCAAAGAGCCAACTCCAAGTTTGAATTCAGTATATCTGAACAAGAGACACTGAAAAAAGACTTTGAAATGGAGAAAAAGGCCTGGGCTGATGAAAAGATTGCTTTGATCAATCGAGCTGAGAAGGCTGAGGCGGCTCTTGAAGAGGCGACCGCCGAATTATCCGGCTTAAAGCGCCATGTCTCTCAGATGGTCTCAACAATCTTTGGTAAGTCACCCTGCAAGTGTAAAATATTTGAATCTTTGTAGTGATCATATAAATTGTCATTAACTCATCTGACATTGCTATGCAGGCCCCAGGAGTTCAAATCTTAACCAAGATATGCTGATCAAGCTGAAGGCGGTTTACACGCTGGTGGAACAACTCTACACCGGGTCTCAGCGTGCCTTAGCCACAGTGGCCCTGTCCAATGAAGTGCCCACACTCCTGGTAGATGTGCTAAGAAAACTCTCTGTGCTACCCCAGCGATTCACTGAACTGAGGCCATCGTCTGCAAGAGCCGGAGCCGTGGCTGCCTTAAGTCGGGCCAAAGCTTGGGTCCGGAGTTAGACTCGGCCGACATCGCCACTGGTTATCCAAGCTTTAAGGAGGATGGCACTACCTTTGACCAGGAAGACTTAACCACTTGTGTGAAGGAGATACACCCCGTGGCTACCTTGATAGCTGATGAAGCAAATATCACCAAGTACCAGCCGGGTTATGACGCGGAGAACCGGAGAATTCCCACACCACATTATGAAGTGACCAGCCTGATCCCCCCAATCCGTAAGCATACCTTTGCCCCTAAAGTTGACCCGGCCGGACTAACTGATGATGAAGCTGAATTTGAAGCTTTGAATGGCATTGACTGGTCATCATCAACCTTCCAGGAAAGGGAATAGGGCGAAGAAGCGAAGAGGGCTGACCCGGATTCTTCGGGTCAACATGAGAACTAATCCGCCAGGCGGCTCATACCTGCGATCTGCTGAAAAACAATATGAACCTTTTGGACTTGGGGAGTCATGTAATAGGATAGAAATAACTTTGTTTTGTCGTGCCATCGTGCACGTATTTGGTGCTTAACATTGTTAACCCGCCGTTTTATATTCACCCTTATCATCTGTTTTCCTTATGCTTTAGCAAGTCTCTGAATTGTCCTGCACACAGAAATAGATGACAAGATCCCTTGGCGGCTTACCGCAAGGCGGGTTATAATATTTTTACATATAACCATTAATATGGAGAAAAGAATCACAGATAAGCCTGTTGTGAAATATAATTTTGAAACACAACTATATTACCATACCTGTGATCTTTGAGTTTTGTACTGTCGGTTTATGTGACCCGAACAGTAAGGGTGATAACCCAATCTTTGGAAACCAACACTTCCGAATATATGATGATTCTCATATGTTGGCGACTTATCATCCAAAATCAAGCCGGGTTAAATTTAAGCACAATTGCACTTAAATTTTTGAACAAAAAAAGTCTCAAGTCAAATAAAGGCTGCTTTCAAATAAAACTTAAACAAAATGATAAGAAACAATCGAGGCTTCTGATTCAAATACGATTAGTAAACCGTTCCAAAGGGGTTAAGCTAGGATTCGAATACAATCATGTAGCCCCCAATGGCTTTGGCGTTGCGCCGATCAAGAGGGTACCGACAGCTGTGTTCTCTTTGGTTCGAATACGACCTATGTTTGAACAGGAAGCCCCCTAATGACCTTGAGAGTTTTTTAACGACTCTGATTTGAATACAATGAAAGTAGGTTCCCAAAAGGGGTTGAGCTATGATTCGAATACGATCAAGAAGCCCCCTAGTGAGCTTGGCAGTGTGCCGGTCAAGAGGGTACTGATAGCTATGTTCTGTTTGGTTTGAATACGACCTATGTTTGAACAGGAAGCCCCCTAGTGATCATAAGGTTTAACGCCTAGATTCGAATACGATCATGAGCCGGACCAAAAGGGTTAAGCTAGATTCAAATACGATCAGCCCCCAATTGGTCATTGGAAATGATAATGATGAAGACATATGATCATTGAGGATGAAAAGGACAGAGGTCCTGCTTTATTATTTATCATAATATATACATCGTCAAAATATGTACATCATGAGAGCCGGTGGCTCAAGTGTAGTAAGGCCGCAGATGAGCGATATTCCACGGCCGGCGGGTCTCCTCCTTCGACTTACACGAGTCTTTGTGCTCTTGAACATCGATAAGGTGGTATGACCCGTTGTTCAAGTTCTTGCTGACCAAAAAGGGCCCTTCCCAAGGTGGGGATAACTTGCGTGCATCAGTTTGATCCTGGATGAGCCGGAGCACCAAATCACCTTCCTGAAAGGTTCTGGATTTAACCCGACGGCTATGAAAGCGTAGCAGGTCTTGTTGGTAAATCGCCGATCGAGCTGCTGCCACGTCTCGCTTTTCATCTAAAAGATCAAGTGCATCCTGATGATCTTGTTCGTTATCAGCTTCAACGTAAGTTGCCACGCGGGGCGAGTCATGATGGTTGTCACTAGGGAGAACCGCCTCGGCTCCGTAAACCATGAAGAAAGGTGTATAACCCGTCGACCTGTTAGGAGTAGTATTGATGCTCCATATCATAGAGGGAAACTCAACCCAACAACCCGGCGTCCGCTGCAAGGGGACCAAAAGTCGGGGCTTAATGCCTTTCAAGATTTCCTGATTGGCTCTCTCAGCTTGACCATTCGACTGGGGATGAGCCACTGATGAAACATCAAGCCGAATATGCTTTTGTTGACAAAACTCTTCCATGGAGCCTTTGGACAGATTGGTGCCATTGTCAGTTATAATGCTGTGTGGAAAGCCAAAGCGAGATATCACCTTCTTCATGAATTGAACCGCCGTGGCTGCATCACACTTACTAACTGGCTCTACCTCAACCCACTTTGTGAACGTGTCATCCGCCACCAAGAGGTGGGTCTTTTTATCTTTGGACCTTTTGAAAGGCCCAACCTTGTCAAGCCCCCAGACTGCAAACAGCCAAGTAATTGGAATCATCCTCAACTCTTGAGCCGGCACGTGAGCGCATCTCGATAACTTCTGACAACCGTCACATTTACTGACCAGATCCTCCGCATTAGCATGAGCCGTCAGCCAATAAAATCCATGACGGAAATCCTTGGCCACAAGGGATTTTGACCCGGCCTGATGGCCACAATCTCCTTCATGAATCTCACGAAGAATTTCTTGACATTCCTCAGGAGAGACACAATGCTGGAACGCCCCAGAGACACTGCGAAGATGTAACTCACCATTGGCGATTGTCATTGACTTAAACCGCCGGGTTATCTGCCTGGCCAAGGTTTCATCCTCAGGCAACTCGCCCTGGGTCATGTAAGCCAAGTATGGCACTGTCCAATCTGGGATGACGTGAAGAGCCACCACCAGTTGTGCTTCTGGGTCAGGAACAGCCAAGTCTTCCTCTGTAGGCAACTTGACAGAAGGGTTATGCAGAATATCCAAGAAAGTATTAGGCGCCACTGACTTACACTGAGACCCTATCCGGCTCAAGGCATCAGTCGCCCCGTTCTTTCTGCGGTCGATGTGCTCCACTTGGTAACCCTTGAAATGTCCAGCAATGGCATCAACTTCATGGCGATAAGCCGCCATGAGAGGATCCTTAGAATCCCACTTGCCTGAGACTTGTTGAGCCACCAAATCTGAGTCGCCAAAGCACCTTACCTGGCTTAAATTCATCTCCTTAGCCATTTGAAGACCGTGAAGCAAGGCCTCATACTCAGCTGCATTGTTAGTACAGGGAAACATCAACCGTAGCACATAACAAAATGTGTCACCTCGAGGGGAAGCTAAAACAACTCCAGCCCCCGAGCCCTCCAGTTGTTTGGACCCATCAAAGTGAATAGTCCAATATGTGTTGTCTGGCTTCTCTTCAGGCATCTGCAGTTCTGTCCAATCGTTGATGAAGTCCACCAGTGCTTGAGACTTGATAGTTGTACGTGGCACATACTTTAAACCATGAGGCCCAAGTTCAATGGCCCATTTGGCGACTCGTCCTGTGGCTTCTCCGTTTTGAATGATATCTCCCAAAGGAGCAAAACTTACCACAGTGATGGGATGACCCTAGAAATATTGCTTAAGCTTCTGGCTTGCCATGAACACCCCATAAACGAGCTTCTGCCAATGTGGATACCTTTACTTAGACTCAATAAGAACCTCACTGATGTAGTAAACCAGCTGTTGAACCGGATGTTCCTTGCCAGCCTCCTTGCGCTCCACCATGATGGCCACACTGACAGCCCATGTGTTAGCAGCCACATATAATAATAACGGCTCCTTATCAATGGGAGCAGCAAGGACCGGCGGCTCAGCTAGCTGTCTCTTCAAATCTTCAAAGGCACCGTTAGCAGCATCACTCCAACCAAAGTCATCTGTCTTCTTCATCATTTGATACAGTGGTATGGCCTTCTTACCTAATCGGCTTATGAACCGGCTTAAAGCAGCGATACGACCCGCCAAACACTGAACATCATTGACGCATGCCGGCTTAGCTAGAGAGGTGATTGCCTTGATATTCTCTAGGTTAGCCTCAATGCCTCTGTTGGAAACCAGAAAACCCAAAAGCTTGCCTGTTGGCACACCAAAAATGCACTTGGCCGGGTTAAGCATCATCTTCTAGACCCGGAGATTATCAAAGGTCTCCTTCAGATCATCTATCAAGGTCTCCTTCTCGCTGGATTTCACCACAATGTCGTCCACATAAGCATGAACATTGCGCCCAATCCGATTGTGAAGACAGTTCTGCACACATCGCTGATAAGTCGCCTGGGCACTCTTAAGCCCAAAAGGCATAAACACATAGCAGAAGGCTCCAAATGGAGTAATAAAAGCCGTCTTCTCCTAGTCCTTAACTGCCATCTTGATCTGATGATAACCAGAATAAGCATCCAAAAAGCTCAAACGCTCGCAACCCGCCGTAGCATCAATGATTTGATCAATATGAGGGAGAGCGAAGGGATCAGCCGGACAAGCTTTGTTTAAATCCGTGTAATCCACACACATACGCCAAGTGCTGTTCTTCTTAAGCACCAGCACTGGGTTAGCCAACCACTCCAGATGGAAAACTTCAATAATGAACCTGGCCGCCAAGAGCCGGGCCACTTCCTCGCCAATGGCCTTACGCCTCTCTTCATTGAATCACCGAAGAAACTGCTTGACCGGCTTAAACTTTGGATTAATATTAAGAGTGTGCTCAGCGAGTTCTCTCGGTACACCCGGCATGTCAGAAGATTTCCATGCAAAGATGTCCCGGTTCTCACGGATGAACTCGATGAGGGCGCTTTACTATTTGGGATCCAGATTGGCACTGATACTGAACTGCTTAGATGAGTCGCCTGGAACAAAATCAACAAGCTTAGTGTCATCGGCCGATTTAAACTTCATTACCGGCTCATGCTCTATGTTTGGTTTGTTCAAAGACATCATGTTTGCTGGGTCAACATTGTCCTTGTAGAACTTCAACTCTTCTGTCGCACAAACAGATTCAACATAAGCAGCATCGCCTTCCTCACATTCCAAGGCTATCTTCCTACTTCCATGCACTGTGATGGTGCCTTTATTACCCAGCATCTTGAGTTGCAAGTAAACATAACATGGTTGTGCCATGAATTTGGCCTAAGCCGGCCGTTCGAATAGGGCGTGATACGGGCTCTTGATTTTGACCACCTCAAACGTTAACTTCTCAGCCCTAGAATCATGCTCATCTCCAAAGGCTACCTCCAGCTCAATCTTACCCACTGGGTATGCCGACTTACCAGGGACCACTCCATGAAAACAGTGTTGGAAGTCTTGAGATTTTTGTCAGTCAAACCCATGCAGCGAAAAGTCTCATAATAGAGGATGTTGATACTACTGCCTCCATCCAAGAGCACCTTAGTGAATTTGTATCCACCAACCTGAGGTGCCACCACCAAGGCCAAGTGACCCGGATTGTCAACCCGGGGAGGGTGATCTTCCCTACTCCATAGAATAGGCTGCTCAGACCATCTCAAATAACGAGGAACTGCCGGCTCAACAGCGTTCACAGCCCTCTTGTGAAGCTTCTGGTCCCGTTTGCACAAACTGGTAGTAAACACATGATATTTTCCACTATTCAGCTGCTTCGGATTACTCTGATATCCACCCTACTGCTGCTGCTGACCTCCCTGGCTAGATTGCTGGTTATAACCACCTTGATTACCCTGAGAGCTTTGAAATTTGGAATTTGAACCGCCGCCCGGGCTATGAAAGCCGCCGCCACCTGAGCCGTTGCCCTGCCCATGATTGCCGTCGAACATGTTGGAATTCGTGAAATCCTTCATGATCGTACAGTCCTTCCATAGGTGAGTGGCCGGCTTCTGTTGAGCGCCATGCCTTGGGCAGGGCTCATTCAGTAACTGCTCAAGCATGGGGCTTGACCCGCCGGACCGAGGAGGTGGTCTTCCCTTACGTCGCTGATTGTTGCCCTGCGCATTGGTGTTAGCCACAAACTCCAAGCTACCGTCAGCCTTACGTTTATTATTACCTCCTTGATTTGCCAGGTTATGTTGAGGCCCCTTGGCGTTGCCGTTCTTCTTTTCCTTCCCTGTCTTCTCATCGTCAGACTCGGGATCCTTGGTACTATCAGAGTCGGCGTATATGACTAGAGCCGCCATCAGCTGGCCCATGTCATTACAATCGCGCTTGAGCCGCCCCAGCTTCACGTTCAGAGGCGTAAAATGGAAATTTTTCTCCAACATTAAGACTTCAGAGCCGGCATCCATCTTATCAGACGAATGTATTATGGCCTTGACCCAGCACACCCAATGGGTAGTGGACTCACCCTCCTCTTGCTTGCAATTAGTAAAATCCGCAATTAACATAGGTTTTTGGCACGTATCCTTGAGTCCTGAATGAACCGGGCTTTTAACTTTGCCCATGAACCGATGAAATTAGGCGGCAGGCCCTTCAACCAAGTACGGGCCATTCCGTCCAACATCATGATGAAGTACTTGGCCATCACAGCGTCACTGACCTCCAGCAGCTCCATAGCCATCTCATAGCTTTCAATCCATGCCCCCGGTTGTAAGTCGGCTGTGTAGTTAGGCACCTTTTGAGGCCCCTTGAAATACTTGGGCAAACGTTCGTTACGCAGAGCCGGCACCAGACAAGGGACACCTCCGGTCCTAGTGGTCACGCCTGCCTAAATAGAAGTCGTCGGGTAAACCAGAAAAGACTGGTAAGCAGCTCGCTGAGCCGCCTGCTCAGCCTCTTGACGTATTATGTCCTGATCAACCAATTTAAGAGCTCCATCACACGCCGGGTCATGCCCGCCCGGCTGGTTACGGCGCCGGGCGTTGCTTGAAATGGCCGCGGAATCCATGTGCCTGCTATAACTCGGGCTCCGGCTTGGACGAGGGGTCGAATGAATCCTGTCTCAGCTATACGAGTACGCCACCTACTATGCCAAAGCCGTCTGAAGAAGCTCTCTTATCTGTCGAGTTTCAACCGTCGCCGGAGAGTCGCCCTCCACCGGGAGAGTTGCCAGTCGTGTCGCCGCAGCAACCATGTTCTCCAACGGGTTAGAGTAATGACCCGGCGGTGTTGGTACATACTGAGGCGGAGCTGTATTCATCTGGGGAGGTTCCATCAAACGTGGCTGAACCGGTGTTCCAGCCCCGGGTGCTGCAACCCGGCCTATCTCCGGCGGGTTACTTGGCCTTGCACCGGGTGTATGGAAGAGGTTTCGAGGATTGTAGACCGGAGGCAGCCGAGACTGAGTCTTCTGGTACCTTCTCCTCATGACCTCATTGGATGCATTCTGATCCATCGTGAGCCGGAAAGTCTGCGCCTGAATCCGCTGAGCCTGAGTGTCCATAGCCGCCCGCTCTGCGGTCATCCTGACATCTTCTGCTGCCAGGTCTTCCTTAGCCTACACTATATCTTGTTTTAACTGTGCCACTTCCGCATCACGTTGAGCTTGATCCGCCGGGTTGATTGCGGCGGCTAACAGAACGGTCATCTTATGCATGAGATTCTTCAGTACCTAAGCCGGCGGGCGCACAGGGCCTCCTGCCCTGGCTGCCGCTGACCCGGAGGTTATCGCTGCCGCAGTCGTAGAATTTTGAACGGGCTACGTGCCAGCCATGAAGATACCAACGCTACTCAGCGGCTCAAGGAGGTCCGAAATACTGCTGCCATCCGAAAAGCCCCCAAGCCAGCCGTCTTGCAATTGATACAATGAATTCGTCTCACATGTGGACGGCTCGCCATCAGAGTAGATGGCCGTCTTACCGGCAAATGCGGATCCTTCAGAAAGTCCTCCGTGGATGCATCCCACGAAGGCATTCTTCACGGCAGGCTGAGCCCGGGCGGGTCTCACACGCTGAGCCGTCTCGACGAGGTCGGTGCAGATGTCCGACTTAGGGCCCGGCTCGCCGATCTTGCCGAGGAAGACGTGGATTCCGCCGAAGGGGACCCGGTTCCCGTACTCAATTGAGCCAGCATCGGGGCCCCAGCCTGCATCATCGATGTAGAGCTTGCCACGACGACTCTTGGTCATCCGACCCACAGCATATCCCTTGATCCCTTCGAAGCTGCCCTTCAAGAACTCAAATCCACCGTGCGCAGGCCCCATGGTGGGCACCAACTATCGTGGAATTGTCACGTAAGATGTCCTAGTGGAAGGACTTAGTCGTGGATCCATCGCAACTAGGAAGCTTAAAGGGGTTAATCGGGACAAAGGACACGGGGTTTATACTCGTTCGGCCCCTTATGGTGAAGGTAAAACCTACGATCCAGTTTTGAGTGGGATTGCTTATGTCTCGATTACCAGGGAGCGAAATCGCTTGACCTAGCTCTCGATCTGATGTTACTTGCCCTGAACCGCCGTCGGGTCGTCCCTTTATATATAAAGGTCGACGCCCAGCTGCTGACAGAGTCTCGGCCGGCTCATAAACAGCGTCCGGCTCAGTCTCTAACTATTCTTGCCTTACGATACAAGTCATGTACTATTGGAGAACGTAGTAATTTCAAAATTTTCCTACGCACACGCAAGATCATGGTGATACATAGCAATGAGAGGGGAGAGTGTTGTCCACGTACCCTCGTAGACCGAAAGCGGAAGCGTTAGCACAAAGCGCTTGATGTAGTCGTACGTCTTCATGATCCGACCGATCAAGTACCGAACGTACGGCACCTCCGAGTTCAGCACACGTTTAGCCCGATGACGTCCCTCGAACTCTGATCCAGCCGAGTGTTGAGGGAGAGTTTCGGCAGCACGACGGCGTGGTGACGATGTTGATGTTCTGCCGACGCAGGGCTTTGCCTAAGCACCGCTACAGTATTATCGAGGTGGACTATGGTGGAGGGGGGCACCGCACACGGCTAAAAGATCAACTGATCAATGTTGTGTCTATGGGGTCCCCCCTGGCCCCGTATATAAAGGACCAAGGGGGGTGCGGCCGGCCAAGGGATAGAGCGCGCCGGGAGGAGTCGTACTACCACCGGGAGTAGGACTCCCCCCTTTCCTAGTTGGATTAGGACTTGGGAGGGGGAAGGAGTGGAGGAGAAGAAGGAAGGGGGGGCGCCGTCCCCCTCTCCTTGTCCTATTCAGACTGGGGGGAGGGGCGTGCGGCCCAGCCCTAGCCGCCTCTCCTCTCTTCCACCTAGGCCCACTAAGGCCCATTATGTTCCTGGGGGGTTCCGGTAACCACCCGGTACTCCGGTAAAATCCCGATTTCACCCAGAACACTTCCGATATCCAAACATAGGCTTCCAATATATCAATCTTCATGTCTCGACCATTTCGAGACTCCTCGTCATGTCGGCGATCACATCCGAGACTCCGAACAACCTTCGGTACATAAAAACATATAAACTCATAATATAATTATCATCGTAACGTTAAGCGTGCGGACGCTACGGGTTCGAGAACTATGCAGACATGAACGAGACATGTCTCCGGTAAATAACCAATAGCGGAACCTGGATGCTCATATTGGCTCCCACATATTCTACGAAGATCTTTATCGGTCAGAACGCATAACAACATACGTTGTTCCCTTTGTCATCGATATGTTACTTGCCCGAGATTCGATCCTCGGTATCTCAATACCTAGTTCAATCTCGTTACCAGCAAGTCTCTTTACTCGTTCCGTAATACATCATCCCGCAACTAATTCATTAGTTGCAATGCTTGCAAGGCTTAAGTGATGTGTATTACCGAGAGGGCCCAGAGATACCTCTCCAATAATCGGAGTGACAAATCCTAATCTTGAAATACGCCAACCCAACATGTACCTTCGGAGACACCTGTAGAGCACCTTTATAATCACCAAATTACGTTGTGACGTTTGGTAGCACACAAAGTGTTCCTCCGGTAAACGGGAGTTGCATAATCTCATAGTCATAGGAACATGTATAAGTCATGAAGAAAGCAATAGCAACATACTAAACGATCGAGTGCTGAACGAAATGGGTCAAGTCAATCACATCATTACCCTAATGATGTGATCCCGTTAATCAAATGACAACTCATGTCTATGGTTAGGAAACATAACCATCTTTGATCAACGAGCTAGTCAAGTAGAGGCATACTAGTGACAATCTGTTTGTCTATGTATTCACACATGTATTATGTTTCTGGTTAATACAATTCTAGCATGAATAATAAACATTTATCATGATATAAGGAAATAAATAATAACTTTATTATTGCCTCTAGGGCATATTTCCTTCATGTACATATGGCGGTTTATCTCTACGGGCCTTAAGTCGCCTCTGGACTTTGGGCCCTTAACTGAACCGCCATCTTCAGGCCTTGTCTTGGGCTTCAAGAGTCTTCATAGGTATAACCCGGCCCCTCCTGGGCGGGTCATACCTAACAGTTATATCCCCAACAGTACTCGAACATGAGTTAAGCAGCTGCATTAGCCATTCCTTGCGGGAGTCGACGAGGATATCATCGCTGGGGAGTGGCCAGCGTCTTCGCATGTTACCCCATAGGGTCCTCGCATGAGTGCAGGCTGTCAATGCATGGAATGTGCTCTCCACCTCCACCCCATAGAGCGGACATAGGGAGCACGTGGCCAAGTGTTGATAATTTTTGCATTGTTGCGTAGCTTGAATTCCAGTCACAACCCTCCAGGCGTTGATCTTTATTTTCTGAGGCACTTTGGCCAACCAAAACGAGTTCTTGGGAGGGACCCAGGTACATGATACCAACAAATGATCGAGCAGCGAGTGACCACCCATGATCATCCAAAGAGCGTCACGTATGTCTTTGGGAGGGAACCCAGGTCAGCATGATGAGCCCGGTGGCGTCAACGCACCAAGCTGGCTAGATTTTTTTGAGAAACATGGAGCTGGCTAGCTATGTGCGCCAGTGCAACGCACGAGCAAACCCAGTGGCCCGCCAATCATAAGTCGGCATTAGAATCGACTCAAAAAGAGTGCCCGCGCGCGCACACCGCTAGTACTTTCGGACTCGTCCCGTTGCGTTTCCACGGGCCACATGTCTGCCCGTCGCGCTGCCCACTAATACGTCCATTTTGCATCATGCTTTTATATCAATATTTATTGCATTATGGGCTGTTATTACACATTATGTCTCAATACATATGGATATTCTCTCTTATTTTACAAGGTTTATCATGAAGAGGGAGAATGCCGTCAGCTGGGATTCTGGCTGGAAAAGGAGCAAATATTGGAAAACCTATTCTGCACAGCTCCAAAAATCCTGAAACTCTGCGGAAGTCACTTTTGGAATTAATAAGAATTATTGAGCGAAGAAAATACCAGAGGGGGCCCACACCCTGGCTAGGAGGGTGGGGCCCCCTACTAGGCGCGCCCCCTGTCTCCTGGGCCCCCTGTTGGCCCTCCGGTGCCCATCTTCTGCTATATGAAGCCTCTTACCCTGGAAACAATCGCAAGCAAGCTTACGGGATGAAACTCCGCCGCCACGAGGCGGAACATTGGCGGAACCAATCTAGGGCTCCGGCAGAGCTGTTCTGCCTGGGAAACTTCCTTCCGGGAGGGGGAAATCATCACCATCGTCATCACCAACGATCCTCTCATCGGGAGGCGGTCAATCTCCATCAACATCTTCACCAGCACCATCTCCTCTCAAAACCCTAGTTCATCTCTTGTATCCAATCTTGCATCAAAACCACAAATTGGTACCCGTGGGTTGCTAGTAGTGTTGATTACTCCTTGTAGTTGATGCTAATTGGTTTACTTGGTGGAAGATCATATGTTCAGATCCTTAATGCATATTAATACCCCTCTGATCATGAACATGAATGTGCTTTGTGAGTAGTTACGTTTGTTCCTGAGGACATGGGTGAAGGCTTGCTATTAGTAGTCATGTGAATTTGTTATTCGTTCGATATTTTGATGAGATGTATGTTGTCTCTCCTCTAGTGGTGTTATGTGAACGTCGACCACATGACACTTCACCATTATTTGGGCCTAGAGGAGGGCATTGGGAAGTAATAAGTAGATGATGGGTTGCTAGAGTGACAGAAGCTTAAACCCTAGTTTATGCATTGCTTCGTAAGGGGCTGTTTTGGATCCACTAGTTTCATGCTATGGTTAGGTTTACCTTAATACTTCTTTTGTAGTTGCGGATTCTTGTAATAGGGGTTAATCATAAGTGGGATGCTTGTCCAAGAAGCAGTACCCAAGCACCGGTCCACCCACATATCAAATTATCAAAGTACCGAACGCGAATCATATGAGCGTGATGAATACTAGCTTGACGGTAATTCCCATGTGTCCTCGGGAGCGCTTTTCTCATTATAAGAAATTGTCCAGGCTTGCACTTTGCTACAAAAAGGATTGGGCCACCTTGCTGCACTTTATTTACTTTCATTACTTGTTACCCGTTACAAATTATCTTATCACAAAACTATCTGTTACCTACAATATCAGTGCTTGCAGGGAATACCTTACTGAAAACCGCTTGTCATTTCCTTCTGCTCCTCATTGGGTTCGACACTCTTACTTATCGAAAGCACTACGATGGATCCCCTATACTTGTGGGTCATCACCCACATGGTGATTCTGCCTGCTTGTTTTTTTTAAAAAAGACTGCTTGTTGTTTGTTTAAGGTGTTGTTGGCGCAGGACCTGCACGGGATAAACAAAGGGTAGACTTACCAAGGATCATATCTCCAGCCCCTGCTGTTAATTGGGGTTGCCGTGTCGATCAGTTCTGTAATAATAAAATGAAAAAAGGGGGCAGTCGCTTGGAGCACACCGACAAGCAGTTCATGCCAGCGACATTTTCTTTTAGAAAGAAAGGGGATTTCCCTTGATTTCATTAACAAAACCATAGATCTGTTATTACTATACAACCAAAATGCAACCCACCGTCATCTAACAAACACCCATCAACACTTGAATCACTCCAGTCCTCCGTCTCACAAGAAGGAAAAACAAAAAGAAAATAAGGACAATTCAGGATCCCACCATTATATCAACTACATTTCTTAGCACACCACATCCTTAACGGCTAATCAATCTGCAATCTCTCCAGACATCAGCACTTTACCCCACAGTCATCTTCTTTCCTTGTCGATCTTCATTTCACCCTCTGATCCTTGGAATCTAGGATGCCCAGCTTCTTCGCGCCTGAAAAATATCACTCAGGACTCGTTCCAGCAGTCTTGCGCCCTGCTATAGCTCCATTTTTGCGTTCTCCCTCACCTGCAAGTCACTCCAGTGATTAATGCAATGTGTCATTTTAAACATCACCACACTCGGATCAGCAGGCCAGACATGTTGAAAACAAGCTAGGTTTCCGGTTTTCCAAATGCTCCATATTAAAGTAGCCACCCCTACAAAGATCAATTTCTTCTTTTTAGCTCGAAAGTTTCCTAACCAGTTATCCAGGCATGTTTCCATGTTGTAAAAATCACATTGGACCCCTGCAATGTGGCTAACCACACTCCACATGTATCTGGCTAAGGGGCATTGGAAAAAGAGATGATTGATAGATTCATTACTACCACAAAATAAACACCATTTCTCAAAATCCCCCCCCCCCCCCGTTTATGAAGTAAAACATCTCTGGTTAGAATACTTTTCTTAGTAATAACTAACCATATAAACTTTTTAATTCTAGGTGGTATTTTGACTTTCCATAAAAATCTATTTGGACATTTTTCCCCAACCTGCAGCATAGAATAAAAGGATTTGACGCTATATTCTCCTGATCCCTCTGGGGATCCAGGAGAGTTTATCTTCTTCTTTATCTAGAACAACTCATTCGCATATCGTTAGCAAATCCTGCCACTGAGTTGCCCTATTTCCCACCAAAACTCTTCTGAATTTTAGTAAGGTAGGATTAGAGGGCGGAACATCAGATACAGTAATATGTTGATCTAGAGAGATACTATAAAGATCAGGGAAAGTATCTGACAGGCTTCTGGTTCCAATCCAGTTATCTTCCCAAAATCTAGTGTTCTCCCCATTTCCTATTTTGAATTTGCAACAGGTAAAAAATAAATTTTTTCATTTCATCACACCTTGCTAGAAGTGTGAATCCCCTTGCTTTTTTTCATGCTAGCGACACATATGTTGGAATTTTCCTAGTAGGATTTTGGCCCAAAGCCCAACTAAAATTCTGAAATTCTCTTGGCCCATTCATGCACACATGTGAGTGGTGTGAGTGAGACTAAAGTTTAGTTCCACCCAGAAAGTTGAGAGGGAGTTGCACCTTTTTATAAGGTGAGCTCTTCTACCACTTGTATGAGCATGAGAAGAGGAGACCTACATGCACGCTCCTCCTCCTCCTTGCTCGCCTCATCACGACGCGCCGCGCCGCGCCGTGGGTTGCGGGGTTGAGCCGAGCCGAGGATAGAGCTATGCACGTTGTCTATATTTTTGCTGCTCGAGAAAATTAATGAGTCATTAATTAATAATTAATGGAAACATTAATTACTGAACCTTTTTCGATTCTTGTGGAGTGCAACTCGGATGTGGGGTTTACTCCCACAACCTACCCGGCCCGCACTATATAGACAGGCAGACGTCTACCCTAGCCGCCGCCAATTCGTATGGTTTCGCACCACTGTTCCAGATCAATGCACCACCATGCAAGTCTTCTCCATCCCTCCTTCCGGCGTGCACTTCGAGAATGGACAGCAAGCCTCCAGAACCCCGCCACTCGTGATCCTGTACGGGAGAGGGTGATCAGCTTTTTGGGAATCGCACTTGCACGACTGCTCGCAGCGACGACTTCGCCAACGACGACTTCTTCCCCAACCTCGGTAACCTCATCCTCAATGACATGGGCGACAAAATCAACGCCGGCGGTGCTGCTCCTGCTACACCATATGTGATTCTATCCTTCTTGTTCGAGATTGTGGTAGAATTCATGTTTCTAGTATGTGCCCTAGATGTGATTTGTTCATTTAATATGCTAGTTCGCACGATTAGTTTAATCTCTGTAGTGCTGTCATGATTTACTTTCTGTTTATTTGGATTAAAACTCATAGTAATTTGCTCATATATTCAACAATATATACTACTTACACTAATACTCCGTGGAACACCACTGATGGCTGTGCTGCCGAGTGCCGTGTACTACACCGGTCAGTGCGTTGGTGCCGATTATTATTGTGCTTGCGGGAATCCCCCACGGTGACGCGCCTCTGACCTGGCTGGCTTGTAGTTGCAGGCCCGGAACTCGCATCTGGCATGGTGTTTTTTATGGGCATCGATGTACGCCAAGAAAGACAGGTACGTGTACTGCTTTCCACACCGAGAAAGTAGAACGAGACGAGTAGATCAACAAGCGAAAGCCAGAGTACGTTGCAGCTGTACACTTAGGGCGTGTTTGGTTGCCCGCATAGAGCCCAACCAGGCCTGCGCGGAAAGCCAGAGGCCTGTTTGGTTGCCGGGTTTCACTACTGGGCCTGCATCGCACGGTTCTTAAAGCAGCCTAGAGGCTGGCTCGCTGGAAACACTCGAATCGGTAGTTTCTCGCGAACCAGGCTAAGATGAGCGCAAGCGGGCGGGCCCTTGCACGAGTGGAGACGGGAGGGATGTGAGGTGATTACGTGAGGTATTCTTCAACCTCCAGTAAGCTCCTATCTAATCTCCTCCCTCTGATCTACACAACGGTGCTTCAGTTCGAGGTAAGCTCTACACGAAAAAGATGCACCTCGATGCTTCCATTCAGGCGATCGGTTCGTAGTTTTGTCAGCCGTAAGTTCTTAATTCCGTCTTCCCATTTGGAGCTATTTTGTATGAACTTTGTTATATTCATTGTGCATGGTTGATCATTTGAAATTTCCTTTGACCAGTAACCTAATCTCGCAGTTCCTCACAACATTCGTGTTGTAAGTTTTTGGTTTCGATGATCGCAGATTCATCTCTCTTTGAATAGCAGTGTACTGCATTGACGCCGCCTTGTCGAGTTCCTTTGTCCTTTGCTCAAACCCCTCCAATTCATCCCTCTAGACGTCGAGGCCCTCCCCCTTGATCTCCTTGCCCTCGTCCTACTACACTAGAGTCGTTTCCGGCGTCGCTCATCTCGGCCTACTCTCTGTCGTCCTCCTACTACACTGACGATGCAATAGCGCGCACACTGCAGTTCGCCGCGCCGCCGACTGGGTCGATCATCTTGGCCTCCTCTCTCTCACCCAACTACACTGGAGTCGTGTACAGCGTCGATCATCTCGGCCTCCTCTCGCGTCCACTGCACTGACGATACCATGACGTGAGCATTGCATACTCCTCCTCCGTCACCTGTCTTTGCGCGAGCACCGCAACTAGTTCGTCGACGGTGTCGCTCATCGTGCCGCCGACGGGGTCTCTCGCCCACGACTCCATGCTCGTCTTGTCGGACCCGGCGCCATGGCCACTATCCACCACAGTTGCCATGGTCCGGCACACACTGCATTTCTTCTCGCCCTTCCTCTGCTAGCTCTTAACCCTGTGTGCTAAGTGCAAGTGCTAGCTCTTAATCATACCCCATGCAGGCAACCAAACAACGTGTACCTGTATGCGCCGAGACAATGCATGCAACCAAACAACATGCCAAAGTTGATCCCCTAATGCAGGAAGTCCATATGCAGGCAACCAAACAACCTATAGATGTCGCATATGAGGCTGTTTTCCATAGCCAGGCTGGGCTGGGATGTGTATGCAACACAGGTACTATTCACTAGTGCAACCAAACACAGCCTTGTCGTGGCCACGAGCAAGGGGATGCACCGACGGCTGCACCAGTCCACCTATGTACCCAACCTGGCGACTCGTGCGTCGCGAGCTCGCGGACGTACACCAGAGAGGGAGAGCAACCGAGAGACCGAAGGAGGCACAGATGGTAGTGTTAGAATACAATGTATGTATATACAGTTGGATATAAAACTGTATATACTCTTTAACTTGCGTGTGTTACAATTCTGTAATCTGGTAGTTAGGTTGATGGCTTTGATCCTCATCTTATGGTTAGCTAACTTGAGGATCAAGTCTAACCTAACTACCGAATCTTGTAAACCCTAGCCTATGGATATATATAACACGTAACACATCCCTACTAGGCATACGCTTCATGCCATCTTTCATGGTATTCAGAGCCTATCTCCTCTAAGCACATCTCTCGTAGCCATGGCCTCCTCAAGTTCCGCTATCGCCTTGCCCGCCCTCATCCCATAGCCGACCGACTCCATCGCTCCAACTTCCTGGTGTTGCGCGCGCAAGCTATGGCGGACATCTGTGAAGCGCAGCTCGTCTCCTACCTCAATCCATAGAGGGAGCAGCCAACGCAGAAGCTCCTCGACAAGGACAACAAGCCCACTGACGTGCCCAACCTTGCATACAACATCGACAATGCTCGAGATTCTCAGGTGTTGAGCTTCATCTTCAACTCCATCTCAGCCCATGTTATGCTTCAGGTTGCACACTGCGAAACGGCGGCCGAAGCATGGGCCGCCATTACGGAGATGTTTGTAACATCCCAAAATTCTAAATTTTGGAATGTTATAAACAAATAGATAGATTTGATTGATTGTTTGATTGATTGACTGAAAGTGAGTGAATTCGAAACTTTTGAAAGTTAAATGAGAGGGAATAAAAGGACTTTCCCAAACTTTCATTTTGCTTTTATGAACTTCGGGAATTCAAATTCTTTTCATCACAAAACCCTGGAGAGAAGATGACATGACTTCTTCCATTTATTTAAATGACAAGGGGTGTTGAAAATATTTGAATTTCATTTGGAAAACATTTCCAATTCTGAAACTTTATGCAACTCGATGATTTTCACGAGCGAAGATAAAATGACTTCTTCAAAACATATGAAATATGAGTTGGGAGTTTCAAGAATTAAATTCAAAGTTCCTTTGAATTATTTTCAATTGGAGTTATTTGAGTTTTATTCAAATTATTTTTCTCCAAAAATAAAATACATGGAAAATAGGGTAACATGATTCCTACAACAGAAAATTGAGAGAAATTAATTTGAAATCATTTTGGTATTTTTAAAATGATTTTCAGTGGATTTTATTAGGGCAGTAGCACTGTTTGTTTTATTTAAATTTTTGTATATTTTATTTGAAGCTAGAATAAAGTTCATCATGTAGGAAATCTTTTTCTGAAAATTTTGATATATTATATGCCTATATAATATATTTATTTATTTGATTTTATTATTTTATTTGTCTCTGTTAAAAAATTAAAAAAACTGCAGCACCTTGGGCCAAAGGCCCAAGCCGCTAGCCGTCGGCCGGCCACAAGGCCAACGCCCACGCGCGCACGCACCAAGGGAGGCAGGAAGCCGCTCCTTTTCCCAAGTCCTAGTAGGACTCTTTTCCTACTTCGTTTATTCCGTATCTATTCCTAGATCTATTTCCTAGGATTCCTAATCCTAATCTATTTCTTGTCCCCTACCCCAAGCAAAACCCTCCCTCCCCAATATAAATACCCAAGCACCCCCCTTCAACACATCAAATCAACTCTCTCTCCTCTCCTCCACAGCAGCAGCAGCAGTGCCACCACCGCCTTGCCGCCGCCCACATGCCGCCGCCGCCGCCATAGCCAGCCGCCGCCGCCGCCCTCGCCGCCGCCCCTCACCGCGCCTCACCAGCGCCGCCACTTGCCGCCGCCGCCCCACGCCGCCACCGCCGAGCCCTCGCCTCTTGAGGTACTAGCCTCAGCCAGGCCACGTTTTCTAGATCGGTTTTCTAGATCGGTTTCGCCCGTTTTCTAGATCGGTTTTTCGTTTGGTTTTCTTTCGAAATTCTAGATCGGTTTTTTCGCGGTTTTTCTTTCCGGTTTTGTTTAGCGGCGTTAAGCTCGATAGATTTTTCTTTTATTTTAATTCCGTCATGGACATATCCGTAGTCCCTAATCTTCAAACGGCTATAACTTTTTACTGTAAGTCGGAATCCAACGAAACCAACGCCCACTTCTTCGTTATGATCTCCTCTATCCAGTAATACAACTCAAACATGTTTTTGAAAGTTTTAAAATTTGAATTTAAACAGATTTGTATTTGAACTTCGTTTGATCATAACTTGAGTTTCGTAACTCCGATTTAGTTGATTCTTTTTGCAAATCGAAGCTCTTGACCTAAACATTCTGATAAGGCCAAATTCACATAATTTTGGTACTGTTAGAAATTGTTTTATGCTGCAAGAGTTATTTGATTTGGTTTTGACGTTTTCCGAATTGTTTTCTTCGATCCTTCCGATCTTTTGAGTGATTTCTTATGTGTGGTTACTATTGCTTGATTTCGATAGATTGACCGGAGTGTGACGAGTAGATCTATCAAGAGTTTTGAGTGCGAATCATCTTCATCAACTTTGCAGGCAAGTAACACTTGATCATATCCTTTCTACTACCCAGTTTTTATGCATTAGATCAATCCTCAAACACTTGCATGTTTAGGATCTAATTAAATTGTGGGATTGAGAAGTAGATTGAGGTAGTACCTATTACCTGTTTACTTATGAAACCTTGGGAGTTACTTCTACGTTTGCTTGTTCATGCCGTGCTATGCTAGTAGATGTGGATTGGGTGAGTGAATATCCATGACAGATGTGAGATTGTTAATTAATGGTTTATCTAAGGTGGCAACCTAAACACACATCTGGGTGGATCGAGGCACCTGGTTTCCATCAGGACTTGCCTGTATTTCTTCGGACCGCCACCCAGTGCTCTAAGGGATCATAAGATTATTCAAACTGAAACTTCCGTGTGCAGCCACAAGCCAATTATGGGCTCTGGCGTAGTTGACTAAGTTGTGCGAACTCTTACGGGTAGGCTAGCTGATGTAGGGGATGTAGGTTGGTACGGTCTACCCACATGTAAGGTGCTAGCGCTTCTGAAAGACTATGTCTCGGTCATCCGTTTCTCAAACACCATGTAGTGCGAGAACCAAGCGGAGGCGATCGAGTCTTGTGGGGAAAAGTGCGCAAACCTCTGCAGAGTGTATAAACTAGTCATGATTAGCCGTGTCCCTGGTTATGGACAATTTTGAGTATCTAGTACCTGGATATCCTGTTGATCTCATCACGTTACTTAATATAATTTGTTGGGTTTAATGAGTACTTTTAATTGGGATTGAGGATGCTGTCAACCATTCTCAATGTTTCACAACCACCATGATAGTTAAATAAAATTTATTCCTTTGCAGTAGGGAAAAATTGGCTTTTCGCAAAAAACTGTAACCATAGAGCTTTCCACCAGCCATATATGCATGTAGTATAGCCTATTCTTTCATTACTCTCTATGTGTTACATTGCCAGCATATTCCATGTGCTGACCCGTTTCGGGCTGCAACGTTTCATGTTTGCAGACTTTTCAGACGCCGAGTAAGTGATACGTTAGGGTTACGATTTCCTATACTCAACTTTGCCGTTGGTGTTGATGGGAATCCACAACCTTGTTGCTTCCGCTTTATTATGGATCGAGGTAATAGTATTTACGTTACTTTATACATGTGATTTACCTCTGTTATAAATCCTTCGAGTACTGTGTGTGTCAAAGATACCGATCCGTGGATGACACGAAAGCACAGAGACTGATCCATTCGGTCGGGTCGCTACAAGATGGTATCGAGCACATGTTGACTGAGGACGTGACCCTAGAAACCGATAAGCCCATAGGAAAGATTTTCTCTACAACTTCTTTTTCAAAAGATCTTTTACCTCTCTTCTCTTCGAGCTTATTCAAATATTCCTTTTAGTGAGACCATACCCTTTTCCTTTTGACCACTCAAGATTTGACTGGTGAGACCACTCCAAGGAGACAAGATATCGGACAACTAAGACCATTTGGAATGAAGATGATTTTACCGTGTAAACGGAAACTACAACGGTGAAGACTCCGGAGACTAGGAGATTTGAAGGCTCCAAATAAATTCCGTATTTGTATGACCTAGGAAGGTTACGCTTATGGAACTTGGCAGACTATGGAAGTTATCAATAACCGAGATCAAGGTGTATCGGAGAAAGACTGGAACATGGAGCATTAGAATTCAAAGCTTTGTCAGGAAAACCCTAAGGCAGGAGATATCAACTATGGAATGATAGCTCATGAAAATGACAAGAGCAGAAACACGCTATCCATGATGTTATCGCCCGCCTATGCTATTGTCACCGTGCGGAGTTAAGCATGCAGATGCATGGAAGGATTGGATGGTAGAAAGCTGATGGAGCATCTATCTGCAAACGTTGGAGTTTTAACCTTAGCTGGTGTATCACCAGGATCTGGAGTATTACATGAAGAAGTTTAAGGTGGATCTGCAGAAGCAAGATTTGATAAGGAAGCAGTTCATGAAGAACTCGGGACCCGAAGCTGAAAGTAGACAAGATGAAGGAGCAAAACATCGAGATACCGGAGATTTGGTCATGGCGAAGGACAGTAGGATCATGGATCATGTCAAGGATGTTGAAACCGGCAGTTGGAACGTAACTCCAGAAATATTGAAGGACGTCGCGAGAGACTTCGCGTCAACAGAGATGATCTGGCAAAAGAACATGAGAAGGACAAGCATGATCAGAAGGAGCCATCAGAGACATGATCAAGATTGGAAGAGTTTGACGACTTTGAAGATCTATTGACCTTTAGAAGACCAAACCCCTGTTACATACCTACGTTAGATGCGACGATTGTGATCTGTCATTTGTTTGATGTTTTCTGACAGCCACAATAAAATCTGTCTTTTCAAAACTTTGTTTGTATTGTGTGCATCCCTCTCGATCTCTCTTATCCCACCCCAAACCCATGGACCCATTAGAGGATGGATGGAGATGAGCTTGTATTGTCTGGACCAATGAGTCAATTGGAGACAGACCGATGGATTCAGAACATGGAGGATCACATGGAGAATAACCCTATAGCCGGAAAGGATATGACCCAGCATGCTCTTCAGTGCTTTGAAAGAGGTTCTGCTATCTAGTGGAGGATGTACCAAACCATCAATGTGGCCAAGAGTAACCACTTGGGAAGAATTTAAGTTGACTTTGGTAAAGTCTCGGTTTGTGACCCAGAAGTTGAAGCCTTATGGAAAGGATATGAAGAAACCTTGTGCGTGCAAGCCTTGTGGAGAAATAGGATATAACCATAAATAAAACAAGGACGAATACCCTCATAATCGAAGGATTACCAAAGGAGTTAGCCGAGGATCTCAAGGAACTTCAGTTGGAGATTGTTCCCAAAGGTTTCGTTGCAGTAATGGAAGTCCAGTTTACATTGTTGGAAAAGATCCGTGAAGCTCAGAAGGATGACAAAGAGATTGCTGAGGTAAAAGAGAGGATGAGCAAAGGAAAGGCCAAAGGTTTTCGTAAGGATGAGCACGACACCTTATGGTTTGAGGACAGTGTACATATACCCAATAATGCAAAGATCAGGAAGTTAATACTTCAGGAGGCTCATGACTCACCATACTTGATTCGCCCTGGAAACACCAAGATGTATTTGGATTTGAAGGAGTGTTTCTGGTGGACTGGTATGAAGAAGGATATTGCGGAGTATGTAGTCGTAAGTGATGTATGCCAGAGAAAGTAAAAGTAGAACATCAGAAGCCAGCAGGATTATTGCAGCCTATGCCGATAACCGAATGGAAGTAGGATAAGCTTGGCATGGATTTCATTTCCGGATTTCCCATAACCCGATTGGGATATGATTCTATCTGGGTAGTAGTTGATTAGCTTGACCAAAGTGGCTCACTTTATCCCAGTGAAATACGAGTGTGAAGTTGGCCAAGATATATTTGACAAGGATCGTATGTCTGCATGGAGTTCCGAGGACCATCATAGAGGAACACAGTTTACCTCAAAGTTTTGGAATCAGCCGCACCAGACTTTAGATGCTAGGCTAGAGTTCAGTACAACCTTTCATCCGCATACATATGGATAGACCGAGAGAGTCAATTAGATTTTGGAGGACATGTTGAGAGCGTGTGCGCTAGATTATGGATCTAGTAGTGATGATAATCTACCCTACGGGGAGTTCTCATACAACAACAGCTACCAAGTCAGTTTGAAGATGGCCCCTTTTGAAGCTTTGTATGGGACAAGGAGCCAGACACCGTTGATGTGGGATGAAGTTGGAGACCGTCAGTTGTTTGGACCAAATATGATCAAGGAGTCAGAAGAGAATGTTAAGTTGATTCGAGATAGATCAAGATAGCTCATCCAGCGGTAAGAGTTATGCAGACTCAAAAATGCAAGGAGGTAGTCTATGAAATCGGAGATAGAGCATATCTTTGTGTGCCACCTCTGCGAGGAGTTAAACGATTTGGAGTTAAGGGAAAGTTAGCCCCGAGATTTGTAGGACCATACCGAGTTTTGGAGCGTATGGGAGAATAGGCTAACAAGTTGAAGTCACCCGAAGGACTGTCAGGAGTTCATGATGTGTTTCACGTATTCCAGTTGAAGAAGTGCCATGCAGAGATGGCCAATATTTCCTTGTAAGAACGCTTGACCCTGGAAAGGATAATGAGGTTCCACGAAGTGGAGTATGGATTTCATAAGTATAAGTTTTTTTTCACAGTAGGTGGGATATCCCACGAGGATGAAGAGATGAAGTGTTATTGGATATAAAGGAGGTATGATGTTGGAAATATGGATCAATGGAAATTCCATGATGAGTCTGAGTAATCACGTCTTAGTTTGGTGCAAATATAAGGAAAAGAGACATTACAATTGGATGGATTTAAGTATGCCAGGGAGTTGGATGTTGGGATAACGATCAGTTGCCCCGAGGATGTGTTCAAGGATTGCAAGTGATGAGATGGGCCATAACCCACAGGCCCCAGGACCTGCCAAGAAGCAAGCACACTCTTGCTGAAGGAAAAAACCTAGAAGAAGTTACGACTTTTATCAACCGACGATTCTATAGGAGTTTACGCAAAACCTGAGAATTGTTAAGGAACGATAGATGTTTGTTTGGCTTGCAGAATCAATGGATTTTCCGGACTTGGTTCGTCGACAAGAGAAATTCTGCAATGCTTGTGAGGGTGACCGAGTGTTAGAATGCGAGATTCGCTAAACCATGTACAAGGTAATGATTTAAAAGGGATGGATTGATCACCATACCGACTTACTCTTATTATTCGCTTTGCTATATGGGATAGTAAATCTGAGTGACTTACCTATAGTAGAGAGACGACGATCAAAACCTTGTTTAAACCTTAGAAAGGTATAGGTATTTTTTTCCCTTGTACACGGCAGTTGTTGCCAACCGTAGGATATACGGTGAGGTTCAACCCAGACCCGTTTTCTGCAGGAGAAACCATAAATCGTTGACCACCATGAGATATCGATAGTTGTTTAATATTGGCGCCAGACCCGTCAGCTAAGAAGACCCAATTTCGGGATAACCTTATCAAGATGAAAGGACAAAAGAATTGAGGAAAAGGTTATGCCACTACCGGAAGAGCCCAGAGAAGGAATTATCCTTAAGATCTGGGAAGACCGACATTGTCAGTAATAAGGATGGAGTATATAAGTTTTGATGGAACCGTAACCATACTTCTAAGGGTGGTAGCACCCGAGACCCGGAGACGATCAATGGATTTTTGAGAAGACCCCCAAACCCTAACCTATTTCTTTCTAGCCTCTCCGAATCTCGAGGACGAGATTCATTTTAAGGGTGGTAGTTTGTAACATCCCAAAATTCTAAATTTTGGAATGTTATAAACAAATAGATAGATTTGATTGATTGTTTGATTGATTGACTGAAAGTGAGTGAATTCGAAACTTTTGAAAGTTAAATGAGAGGGAATAAAAGGACTTTCCCAAACTTTCATTTTGCTTTTATGAACTTCGAATTCAAATTCTTTTCATCACAAAACCACGAGAGAAGATGACATGACTTCTTCCATTTATTTAAATGACAAGGGGTGTTGAAAATATTTGAATTTCATTTGGAAAACATTTCCAATTCTGAAACTTTATGCAACTCGATGATTTTCACGAGCGAAGATAAAATGACTTCTTCAAAACATATGAAATATGAGTTGGGAGTTTCAAGGAATTAAATTCAAAGTTCCTTTGAATTATTTTCAATTGCAGTTATTTGAGTTTTATTCAAATTATTTTTCTCCAAAAATAAAATACATGGAAAATAGGGTAACATGATTCCCTACAACAGAAAATTAGAGAGAAATTAATTTGAAATCATTTTGGTATTTTTAAAATGATTTTCAATGGATTTTATTAGGGCAGTAGCACTGTTTGTTTTATTTAAATTTTTGTATATTTTATTTGAAGCTAGAATAAAGTTCATCATGTAGGAAATCTTTTTCTGAAAATTTTGATATATTATATGCCTATATAATATATTTATTTATTTGATTTTATTATTTTTATTTGTCTCTGTTAAAAAAAAATTAAAAAAAAAACTGCAGCACCTTGGGCCAAAGGCCCAACCGCTAGCCGTCGGCCGGCCATAAGGCCAACGCCCACGCGCGCACGCACCAAGGGAGGCAGGAAGCCGCTCCTTTTCCCAAGTCCTAGTAGGACTCTTTTCCTACTTCGTTTATTCCGTATCTATTCCTAGATCTATTTCCTAGAATTCCTAATGCTAATCTATTTCTTGTCCCCTACCCCAAGCAAAACCCCTCCCCTCCCCAATATAAATACCCAAGCACCCCCCTCCAACACATCAAATCAACTCTCCTCTCCTCTCCTCCACAGCAGCAGCAGCAGCAGTGCCACCGCCGCGCCGCCGCCCCACATAGCCGCCGCCGCCGCCATAGCCGCGCCGCCGCCGCCCTACGCCGCCGCCCCTCACCAGTGCCGCCGCCGCCACTTGCCGCCGCGCCGCCCTCGCCGCCACCGCCGAGCCCCTCGCCTCTTGAGGTACTAGCCCAGCAGCGTCACGTTTTCTAGATCGGTTTTCTAGATCGGTTTCCGTTCCGTTTTCTAGATCGGTTTTTGTTTCGGTTTTCTTTCCGAAACTCTAGATCGGTTTTTTCGCCGGTTTTTCTTTCCGGTTTTGTTTAGCGAGCGTTCGCTCAATAGATTTTTCTTTTTATTTTTAATTCCCGTCATGGACATATCCGTAGTCCCTAATCTTCAAACGGCTATAACTTTTTACTCGTAAGTCGGAATCCAACGAAACCAACGCCCACTTCTTCGTTATGATCTCCTCTATCCAGTAATACAACTCAAACATGTTTTTGAAAGTTTTAAAATTTGAATTTAAACAGATTTGTATTTGAACTTCGTTTGATCATAACTTGAGTTTCGTAACTCCGATTTAGTTGATTCTTTTTGCAAATCGAAGCTCTTGACCTAAACATTCTGATAAGGCCAAATTCACATAATTTTGGTACTGTTAGAAATTGTTTTATGCTGCAAGAGTTATTTGATTTGGTTTTGACGCGTTTCCGAATTGTTTTCTTGATCCTTCCGATCTTTTGAGTGATTTCTTATGTGTGGTTACTATTGCTTGATTTCGATAGATTGACCGAGTGTGACGAGTAGATCTATCAAGAGTTTTGAGTGCCGAATCATCTTCATCAACTTTGCAGGCAAGTAACACTTGATCATATCCTTTCTACTACCCAGTTTTTATGCATTAGATCAATCCTCAAACACTTGCATGTTTAGGATCTAATTAAATTGTGGGATTGAGAAGTAGATTGAGGTAGTACCTATTACCTGTTTACTTATGAAACCTTGGGAGTTACTTCTACATTTGCTTGTTCATGCCGTGCTATGCTAGTAGACGTGGATTGGGTGAGTGAATATCCATGACAGATGTGAGATTGTTAATTAATGGTTTATCTAAGGTGGCAACCTAAACACACATCTGGGTGGATTGAGGCACCTGGTTTCCATCAGGACTTGCCTGTATTTCTTCGGACCGCCACCCAGGCTCTAAGGGATCATAAGATTATTCAAACTGGAAACTTCCGTGTGCAGCCACAAGCCAATTATGGGCTCTGGCGTAGTTGACTAAGTTGTGCGAACTCTTACGGGTAGGCTAGCTGATGTAGGGGATGTAGGTTGGTACGGTCTACCCACATGTAAGGTGCTAGCGCTTCTGAAAGACTATGTCTCGGTCATCCGTTTCTCAAACACCATGTAGTCACGAGAACCAAGCGGAGGCGATCGAGTCTTGTGGGGAAAAGTCGCAAACCTCTGCAGAGTGTATAAACTAGTCATGATTAGCCGTGTCCCTGGTTATGGACAATTTTGAGTATCTAGTACCGGATATCCTGTTGATCTCATCACGTTACTTAATATAATTTGTTGGGTTTAATGAGTACTTTTAATTGGGATTGAGGATGCTGTCAACCATTCTCAATGTTTCACAACCACCATGATAGTTAAATAAAATTTATTCCTTTGCAGTAGGGAAAAATTGGCTTTTAAAAAACTGTAACCATAGAGCTTTCCACCAGCCATATATGCATGTAGTATAGCCTATTCTTTCATTACTCTCTATGTGTTACATTGCCAGATATTCCATGTGCTGACCCGTTTGGCTGCAACGTTTCATGTTGCGACTTTTCGACGCCGAGTAAGTGATACGTTAGGGTTACGATTTCCTATACTCAACTTTGCCGTTGGTGTTGATGGGAATCCACAACCTTGTTGCTTCCGCTTTATTATGGATCGAGGTAATAGTATTTACGTTACTTTATACATGTGATTTACCTCTGTTATAAATCCTTCGAGTACTGTGTGTGTCAGCATACCGATCCAGGGATGACACGAAAGCACAGAGACTTGATCCATTCGGGTCGGGTCGCTACAATGTTTATCTCCCAAACCCAAGCACATGTCGTCAACACCAGAATCGCCCTCTCCACCACCAAGAAGGGCAACTCGACGATGGCCGAGTACATCGGGCGCATGAAGGCACTCGGTGATGAGGTGGCCTCGGTGGGCAAGCCGCTCACCAACGACGACATGGTGTCCTACGTCCTCGCGGGACTCGAGTACGACTACATGTCCTTCGTCTCCATGATCTGTGCTCGGAGTCAGCAAATCAAGGTGAGCGAGCTTTACCCGCAGCTGATCAGCTTTGAAAGCAGATTGGCTATGTTTGAAGGTGGAGGGCAATCCTCCCACTCCTCTGCCAACACCGTCTCTCGCGGCGGGCGTGGTGGATCCAACCGTGGCGGTGGCCGCGGTGGCAACGGCGGCCGCAATGGAGGCGGCCGAGGCAACAACGGTGGTGGTCGTGGTCGCGGCAGCGGCCGCGACAATGGAGGAGGTCGCAATGGTCTCCCCGGCATCTTCTGCCAAATCTGCACCAAGCCCAATCACACAGCCATGGAGTGCTATCGCCGTTTTAGCATCTTCAACAAGGAGAAAAGTGCAGTAGCCATCAACACCAACCCCTCCTATGAGGTGGACACAAACTGGTATGTTGACTCTAGTGCAACATACCACATTACCAGCGAGCTCGACAAACTCACTGTCCGTGACAAGTACAATGGACACGATCAAGTAAACATGCCAAACGGCGCACGTATGAAGATTTCCCATATAGGTCATGCATATGTTTGTACCCCTACTCGCAATCTTCATCTTTAATTTTTTTTGCGTCTGCCCTAAGCCACCAAAAACTTGATCTTTGCCCATCGTTTATCTTTTGACAATCATGTTTTTCTTGAAACTCATCCTCATTCTTTCCATGTCAAGGACAAGGCAACGAGGAAAACCATCCTCCATGGCAGGTGTAGAAACGGGCTCTATCCCCTATCATCAGCTCCAATAAGCTCGGGAAGACATGCACTTGGCGCCGCCAAGATCTCTTCGTCAAGGTGGCATAATCGTTTAGGACATCCATCCTCGGCAATAGTTCAACATGTTCTTAGACATAATAAAATTTCTTTTTCTAGCAAAGAGTTGAATAAAGAGGGAGTGTGTGATGCTTTCCAACTAGGCAAGAGCCATCAACTTCCCTATGCAAATTCTAGTAGTACCTCAAAAGCTCATTTAGAGCTAGTTTTCTCTGATGTATGGGGGCCTGCCCGAGATTCAAACAATAGGAAAAACTATTATGTGAGTTTCATCGATGATTTCAGGAAATTGACATGGATATATATCCTCAAACATAGGTCAGAACTTTTCAAAGTGTTTCATGAGTTTCATGCACTAGTTGAATGACTTTTTGATCGCAAGATTATCACCATGCAAATAGATTGGGGCGGCGAGTATGAGCGCCTCAACTCTTTTTTCGTCAAGTAGGGATTACACATCACGTGTCATGCCCGCATGCCCATCAACAGAATGGGTGAGCTGAGAGAAAACACAGGCACATTGTAGATGTGGGCCTCTCGCTTTTAGCTATGCTTCCATGCCCTTAAAATTTTGGGATGAAGCTTTTCTAGCCGCCACTTATCTTATCAATCACACTCCTAGCAAAGTGATCAATCTTGATACTCCCTTGGAAAAATTGTTCCATGAAAAACCCAACTACCAGGCCCTACGCACCTTTGGTTGTGCATGTTGGTCGAATCTTCGACCCTTTCATGCTAAGAAGCTAGAAGTCCGTTCAAAACAATGTGTTTTTCTTGGCTGTAGCAATCTTCACAAAGGGTTCAAGTGTCTTTATGTCAAAGAAGGACGTGTTTATATCTCTCGAGATGTCATCACTACAAAAAAATACACTTCCGTGATGATACGTGTTTGTCACAGTAGGTCACATTTTCTGTCCAGCATGTACATCCATGACGATTTTATGACAGAATCAAGATAGTCATACATGTGCTGTCGTAGAAGTGTTCCATGACATTACCAAAATTATCATCATGGAAGTGTCCACTTCCATGACGATAAATCACGCGTCACAGAAGTGCTTTCGTCAAGGGTGACTAACACGTGGCATCCACCATAACGGAACGCTGTTAAGCTATCGGGTCAGGTTTTGCATCCGATAACCCATTAACAGCCCCGACCAATGGGGATTTTCCACATGTAAAATCATCATTGGCTGGAGGAAACATGTGTCGGCTCATAGTTGGGACAGATGTCATCCACTCATTGGATAGAAGACGCCTATGATACGTCGACACGTGGCACGGCCCAACAGAGGCCCATTCCTGTGAAAAGGCCGGCCCGTTTGACTTGGTCAAAAGGTGGCGGGCCGGCCCATGGAAAGCCTGTTAACGGCATGTTCACATATAGCCCATTTATAGCCCGCTAACACAAGGCCCGTTACGCCCTATCCGAATTAGGCCCAGTAGCGTCATCTGGGCCATCCAATATGATTCCAGCCCGTTTTCACTTCTGGCCCATGACGTCTTTTGGCCCATATGAGGGCCTACGTAACTCTTGGCCTTTTAACGACCCTTGGTGAAACTGGCCCGTGATCAACAGTGTATCACTTTACACCCATTAACGGCCCGTGGTGAATCGGCCCGTAATGAATGAAAGTGTAAAATTTATACCCATTAACGGCCCGTTATTCCGCTGGGCGCTTCAGCCCATGTTATCTTTCGGCCTTCTCAGAGCCCATTTATTCTTGGGCTCATTTCCAGCATTTGTTTACTTACGGCCCGTTACTGTCATTTTCTGCTTGTGGGCCAAATTCAGCTCGTGGTTACAGTCGGCCCATTTGTGGTCCGTTAATACGTTGGGCCGTTTTCATAGCGTCATCAAATACGGCCTATTAACGATGGCCCGTTATACTCGGCCCATGAACGGACGATTCCAACTCTAGCCCGTTTATGGCCATAATGCGGTCTGTTTGGCCCATGTTTGGCCAATCGATCATACGGCCCATATAAGGCTCATTGATGATATGGCCCGTAGAAGGCCCATTGTATCTATGGTCCGTAGAAGGCCCATTGTTTCTACGGACCGTAGAAGGCCCACTGTTTCTACGTGAAGGAAATATGCCCTAGAGGCAATAATAAAGTTATTATTTATTTCCTTATTTCATGATAAATGTTTATTATTCATGCTAGAATTGTATTAACCGGAAACATACATGTGTGAATACATAGACAAACAGAATGTCACTAGTATGCCTCTACTTGACTAGCTCGTTAATCAAAGATGGTTAAGTTTCCTAGCCATAGACATGAGTTGTCATTTGATTAACGGGATCACATCATTAGGAGAATGATGTGATTGACATGACCCATTCCGTTAGCTTAGCACTTGATCGTTTAGTATGTTGCTAATGCTTTCTTCATGACTCATACATGTTCCTGTAACTATGAGATTATGCAACTCCGTTTACGGAGGAACACTTTGGTACTACCAAACGTCACAACGAATCGGGTGATTATAAAGGAGTACTACAGGTGTCTCCAAAGGTACTTGTTGGGTTGGCGATTTGAGATTAGGTTTTGTCACTCCGATTGTCGGAGAGGTATCTCTAGGCCTTCTCGGTGATACACATCACTTAAGCCTTGCAAGCATTACAACTAATGAGTTAGTTGTGAGATGATGTATTACGGAACGAGTAAAGAGACTTACCGTAACGAGATTGAACTAGGTATTGGATACCGACGATCGAATCTCGGGTAAGTAACATACCGATGACAAAGGAACAACGTATGTCGTTATGCGGTTTGACCGATAAAGATCTTCGTAGAATATGTAGGAACCAATATGGGCATCCAGGTTCCGCTATTGGTTATTGACCGAGAATAGTTCTAGGTCATGTCTACATAGTTCTCGAACCCGTAGGGTCCGCACGCTTAACGCTTCGATGACAGTTCATTATGAGTTTATAAGTATTGATGCACGAAGCTTGTTCGAGTCCCGGATGTGATCACGGACATGACGAGGAGTCTCAAATGGTCGAGACATAAAGATTGATATATTGAAGCCTAAGTTTGACTTGAATGGTTCCGAGTGAAAACAGGATGTTATCGAGCACCGGGGTTACGGAACCCCGGGGTATATGGGCCTTCATGGGCCTCAAGGAGAAGGAGAAGGGCCAGCCAGGTGGGCTGCGCGCCCCCTCCCCTCTGGTCCGAATAGGACAAGGAGAGGGGGCGGCGCCCTTCCTCTTCCCCTCCTCCAATCCTAATCCAACTAGAGAGGGGGAGTCCTACTCCGGTGGGAGTAGGACTCCTCCTTGCGCGCCTCCCCTTGGGCCGCCACCTCCCCTTGCCTCCTTTATATCTGGGGCAGGGGCACCCCATGACACACAAGTTGATCTACGGATCTTTCCTTAGCCGTGCGGTGCCCCTTCCACCATATTCCACTTGGTCATATCGTCATGAGCTTAGGCGAAGCCCTGCGCGGAGAAGTCATATCGTCGCGGAGCTTAGGCGAAGCCCTGCGCCGGTAGAGCATCAACATCGTCACCACGCCGTCGTGTTGACGGAACTCATCCCGACACTTTGCTGGATCGGAGTCCGGGATCGCCATCGAACTGAACGTGTGCAGAACTCGGAGGTGCCGACGCTCGGTGCTTGGATCGGTCGGATCGTGAAGACGCACGACCACGTCAACCGCGTTGTTATAACGCTTCGCTTTCGGTCTCACGAGGGTACGGACGGACACTCTCCCTCTCGTTGCTATGCCATCACCATGGTCTTGCGTGATCGTAGGAAATTTTTGAAATTACTACGTTCCCCATCGATGGTATCGAGCCTGGTTTTATGCGTTGATGTCATGTGCACGAGTAGAACACAAGTGAGTTGTGGACGATACAAGTCATACTGCCTACCAGCATGTCATACTTTGGTTCAGCGGTATTGTGAGATGAAGCGCCCGGACCGACATTACGCCAGACGCTTACGCGAGACTGGTTTCACCGCCCGAGCACTCGTTGCTTAAAGGTGACCGGCGGTGTCTGCTCTCTCACTTTAGTTGAATCGAGTGAAAGGCTACGCCCGGTCCTTGAGAAGGTTAAACGGAGTCTATTTGACGAAGTATCGCTGTGGTTTTGATGCGTAGGTAAGAACGGTTCTTGCTCAGCCCGTAGCAGCCACGTAAAACTTGCAACAACAAAGTAGAGGACGCCTAACTTGTTTTTGCAGGGCATGTTGTGATGTGATATGGTCAAGACGTGATGCTATATTTTATTGTATGAGATGATCATGTTTTGTAACCGAAGTTATCGGCAATCGGCAGGAGCCATATGGTTGTCGCTTATTGTATGAAATGCAACGCCATGTAATTGCTTTACTTTATCACTAAGGAGTAGCGATAGTCGTAGAAGCAATAGTTGGCGAGACGACAACGATGCTACGATGGAGATCAAGGTGTCGCTACGGTGACGATGGTGATCATGACGTTGTTTGGCGATGGAGATCACAAGCACAAGATGATGATGACCATATCATATCACTTATATTGATTGCATGTGATGTTTATCCTTTATGCATCTTATCTTGCTTTGATTGACGGTAGCATTATAAGATGATCTCTCACTAAAATTATCAAGAAGTGTTCTCCCGAGTATGCACCGCTTGCGAAAGTTCTTCGTCTTTGAGACACCACGTGATGATCGGGTGTGATAGGCTCTACGCTCAAATACAACGGGTGCAAAACAGTTGCGCACGCGAATACTCAGGTTAAACTTGACGAGCCTAGCATATAACAGATATGGCCTCGAACACGGAGACCGAAAGGTCGAGCGTGAATCATATAGTAGATATGATCAACATAGTGATGTTCACCATTGAAACTACTCCATCTCACGTGATGATCGGACATGGTTTAGTTGATCTGGATCACGTAATCACTTAGATGACTAGAGAGATGTCTATCTAAGTGGGAGTTCTTAAGTAATATGATTAATTGAACTTTAATTTATCATGAACTTAGTCCTGGTAGTATTTTGCAAATTATGTTGTAGATCAATAGCTCGCGTTGTTGCTTCCCTATGCTTTTATATGTTTGTTTTGATATGTTCCTAGAGAAAATTGTGTTGAAAGATGTTAGTAGCAATGATGCGGATTTGATCCGTGATCTGAGGTTTATCCTCATTGCTGCACATAAGAATTATGTCCTTAATGCACCGCTAGGTGACAGACCTATTGCAGGAGCAGATGCAGAGGTTATGAACGTTTGGCTAGCTCAATATGATGACTACTTGATAGTTTAGTGCACCATGCTTAACGGCTTAGAATCGGGACTTCAAAGACGTTCTGAACGTCATGGACCATATGAGATGTTCCAAGAGTTGAAGTTAATATTTCAAGCAAATACCCGAGTTGCGAGATATGAAGTTTCCAACAAGTTCTATAGCTAAAAGATGGAGGAGAATCGCTCAACTAGTGAGCATGTGCTCAGATTGTCTGGGTACTTCAATCGCTTGAATCAAGTGGGAGTTAATCTCCCAGATAAGATAGTGATTGACAGAATTCTCTAGTCACCATCACTAAGTTACTAGAACTTCGTGATGAACTATAGTATGCAAGGATGACGAAAACGATTCCCGAGCTCTTCGTGATATTGAAATCAACGAAGGTAGAAATCGAGAAAGAGCATCAAGTGTTGATGATTGACAAGACCACTAGTTTCAAGAAAAGGGCAAAGGAAAGAAAGGGTAATTTCAAGTAGAATGACAAGCAAGTTGTCACTCCCATGAAAAACCCAAAGCTGAACCAAAGCCTGAAACCGAGTGCTTACATTGCATAGGAAATGGTCTTCGAAACGGAAATACCCCAAATATTTGGTGGATAAGAAGGATGGCAAAGTGAACAAGAGTATATTTGATATACAGGTTATTGATGTGTGCCTTACTAGTGTTTATAGTATCCCCGAGTATTTGATACTTGTTAGGTTACTAAGATTAGTAACTCAAACAGGAGTTCTGAGAATAAATAGAGACTAGTTGAAGGGAAGTGAAGATGAGTGTTGGAAGTAGTTCCAAGATTGATATGATCATCATCGCACACTCCCTATACTTTCGGGATTAGTGTTAAACCTAAATAAATGTTATTTGGTGTTTGCGTTGAGCATGAATATGATTTGATCATGTTTATTGCAAAACGGTTATTCATTTAAAGTCAAAGAATAATTGTTGTTCTGTTTAAATGAATAAAACCTTCGATGGTCATACACCCAATGAAAATAGTTTTCAAAACGGTTATTCATTTAAAGTCAAAGAATAATTGTTGTTCTGTTTAAATGAATAAAACCTTCAATGGTCATACACCCAATAAAAATAGTTTGTTGGATCTCGATCGTAGTGATACACATATTCATAATATTGATGCCAAAAGATGCAAAGTTAATAATGATAGTGCAACTTATTTGTGGCACTGCCGCTTGGGTCATATCGTGTAAAGCGCATGAAGAAACTCCATAAAGATGGATTTTCGGAATCACTTGGTTATGAATCATTTGATGCTTGTGAACCGTGCCTTTTGGGCAAGATGACTAAAACTCCGTTCTCCGGAACAATGGAACAAGCTACTAACTTATTGGAAATAATACATACCGATGTATGCGATCCAATGAGTGTTGATGCTCGTGGCAAGTATCGTTATTTTCTGACCTTCACAAGATGATTTGAGCAGATATGGGTATATCTACTTGATGAAACACAAGTCTGAAACATTTGAAAAGTTCAAAGAATTACAGAGTGAAGTGAAGAATCATCGTAACAAGAAAATAAAAGTTTCTACGATATGATCGCAGAGGAAAAATATTTGAGTTGCGAGTTTGGCCTTCAGTTAAAACAATGTGAAATGGTTTCACTACTCACGCCACCGAACACCACAGCATAATGGTGTGTCCGAACGTCATAACCGCACTTTATTGGATATGGTGCGATCTATGATGTATCTTACCGATTTACCACTATCGTTTTGGGGTTATGCATTAGAGACAGCTGCATTCACGTTTAATAGGGCACCATCTAAATCCGTTGAGATGACACCGTATGAACTATGGTTTAGCAGTAAACCTAAGCTGTCGTTTCTTAAAGTTTGGAGTTGTGATGCTTATATGAAAAAAGTTTTCACTTGATAAGCTCTAACCCAAATCGGAGAAGTGCGTCTTCATAGAATACCCAAAGGTGACTATTGGGTACACCTTCTATCACAGATCCGAAGGCAAGTTTTTTCGTTTCTAAGATGGATCCTTTCTAGAGAAGAAGTTTCTCTCGAAAGAAGTGAGTGGGAGGAAACTAGAACTTGATGAGGTAATTGTACCTTCTCCCTTATTGGAAAGTAGTTCATCACAGAAATCAGTTCCAGTGATTCCTACACCAATTAGTGAGGAAGTTAATGATGATGATCATAAAACTTCAGATCAAGTTGCTGCCAAACCTCGTAGGTCTTCCAGAGTAAAATCCGCACCAGAGTGGTACGGTAATCATGTTCTGGAAGTCATGTTACTAGACCATGATGAACCTACGGACTATGAGGAAGCGATGATGAGCCCAGATTCCGCGAAATGGCTTGAGGCCATGAAATCTGAGATAGGATCCATGTATGAGAACAAAGTATGGACTTTGATTGACTTGCTCGATGATCAGCAAGCCATGTTAAATAAATGGATCTTCAAGAGGAAGACAGATGTTGATAGTAGTGTTACTATCTACATAGCTCGACTTGTCGCAAAAAGGTTTTTCGACAAATTCAAAGTGTTGACTACAATGAGATTTTCTCAACTGT
The DNA here is from genome assembly GCA_021605205.1 of Aegilops longissima. NCBI lineage: Eukaryota > Viridiplantae > Streptophyta > Magnoliopsida > Poales > Poaceae > Aegilops > Aegilops longissima. Next base: position 612,031,476 of record CM038676.1, on the reverse strand, counting down.
AGTGATGCTTAAGTCTGTCCGAATCATGTTAGCAATTGCCACATTTTATGAAATCTGGCAAATGGATGTCAAAACTGCATTCTTAATGCTTTTCTTAAAGAAGAGTTGTATATGATGCAACCAGAAGATTTTGTCAATCCTAAAGGTGCTAACAAAATGTGCAAGCTCCAGCGATCCATCAATGGACTGGTGCAAGCATCTCGGAGTTGGAATATATGCTTTGATGTGTTGATCATAGCATATGATTTTATACTGACTTTGGAGAAGCCTGTATTTACAAGAAAGTGAGTGGGAGCACTACAGCATTTCGATAAGTATATGTGAATGACATATTGTTGATCGGAAATAATGTAGAATTATTCGCAAAGCATAAAGGAGCATTTGAAAGGAGTTTTTCAAAGAAGGACCTCGGTGAAGCTGCTTACATATTGAGCATCAAGATCTATAGAGATAGATCAAGACGCTTGATAAGTTTTTCAATAAATATATACCTTGTCAAGATTTTGAAGTAGTTCAAAATGGAACAGTCAAAGAAAAGTTCTTGCCTGTGTTGCAAAGGTGTGAAATTGAGTAAAGACTCAAAATCCCGACCACGGCAGAAAATAGAAAAGAGAATGAAAGTCATTCCCTATGCCTCACCATAGGTTCTATAAAGTATGCTATGCTATGTACCAGACCTATTGTGTACCTTGCTCTGAATTTGGCAAGGAGTACAATGGTGATCTAGGAGTAGATCTTTGGACATTGGTCAAGAACATCCTTAGTAAGGACTAAGGAAATATTTCTCGATTATGGAGGTGATAAAAAGCCCGTCGTAAAGAGTTACATCGATGCAAGCATTTTACACTGATCCAGATGACTCTAAGTCTCAATCTGGATACATATTGAAAGTGGGAGCAATTAGCTAGAGTAGCTCCGTGCGAGCATTGTAGACATAGAATATTTGCAAAATAGATACGGCTCTGAATGTGACAGACCCGCTGACTAAGCTTCTCTCACAAGCAAAACATGATCATACCTTAGTACTCTTTGGGTGTTAATCACATAGCGATGTGAACTAGATTATTGACTCTAGTAAACCCTTTGGGTGTTGGTCACTGACGATGTGAACTATGGGTGTTAATCACATACAGATGTGAATATTAGTGTTGAATCACATGATGATGTGAACTAGATTATTGACTCTAGTGCAAGTGGGAGACTGAAGGAAATATGCCCTAGAGGCAATAATAAAGTTATTATTTATTTCCTTATTTCATGATAAATGTTTATTATTCATGCTAGAATTGTATTAACCGGAAACATAATACATGTGTGAATACATAGACAAACAGAATGTCACTAGTATGCCTCTACTTGACTAGCTCGTTAATCAAAGATGGTTAAGTTTCCTAGCCATAGACATGAGTTGTCATTTGATTAACGGGATCACATCATTAGGAGAATGATGTGATTGACATGACCCATTCCGTTAGCTTAGCACTTGATCGTTTAGTATGTTGCTAATGCTTTCTTCATGACTCATACATGTTCCTGTAACTATGAGATTATGCAACTCCCATTTACCGGAGGAACACTTTGGGTACTACCAAACGTCACAACGAATCGGGTGATTATAAAGGAGTACTACAGGTGTCTCCAAAGGTACTTGTTGGGTTGGCGATTTTGAGATTAGGTTTTGTCACTCCGATTGTCGGAGAGGTATCTCTAGGCCTTCTCGGTGATACACATCACTTAAGCCTTGCAAGCATTACAACTAATGAGTTAGTTGTGAGATGATGTATTACGAACGAGTAAAGAGACTTACCGTAACGAGATTGAACTAGGTATTGGATACCGACGATCGAATCTCGGGTAAGTAACATACCGATGACAAAGGAACAACGTATGTCGTTATGCGGTTTGACCGATAAAGATCTTCGAGAATATGTAGGAACCAATATGGGCATCCAGGTTCCGCTATTGGTTATTGACCGAGAATAGTTCTAGGTCATGTCTACATAGTTCTCGAACCCGTAGGGTCCGCACGCTTAACGTTTCGATGACAGTTCATTATGAGTTTATAAGTATTGATGCACCGAAGCTTGTTCGGAGTCCCGGATGTGATCACGGACATGACGAGGAGTCTCGAAATGGTCGAGACATAAAGATTGATATATTGGAAGCCTAAGTTTGGACTTCGGAATGGTTCCGAGTGAAAACAGGATGTTACCGGAGCACCGGGGGGTTACCGGAACCCCCGGGGGGTATATGGGCCTTCATGGGCCTCAAGGGAGAAGGAGAAGGGCCAGCCAGGTGGGCTGCGCGCCCCCCTCCCCCCTCTGGTCCGAATAGGACAAGGAGAGGGGGGGGCGGCGCCCCTTCCCTCTTCCCCCCTCCTCCAATCCTAATCCAACTAGGAGAGGGGGGGGAGTCCTACTCCCGGTGGGAGTAGGACTCCTCCTTGGTGCGCCTCCCCCTTGGGCCGGCCACCTCCCCCTTGCCTCCTTTATATACGGGGGCAGGGGGCACCCCATGACACACAAGTTGATCTACGGATCTTTCCATAGCCGTGCGGTGCCCCTTCCACCATATTCCACTTCGGTCATATCGTCATGAGCTTAGCGAAGCCCGCGCCGGAGAAGTCATATCGTCGCGGAGCTTAGGCGAAGCCCTGCATCGGTAGAGCATCAACATCGCCACCACGCCGCCGTCGGTCGACGGAACTCATCCCGACACTTTGCTGGATCGGAGTCCGGGATCGCCATCGAACTGAACGTGTGCAGAACTCGGAGGTGCCGACGCTCGGTGCTTGGATCGGTCGGATCGTGAAGACGTACGACTACGTCAACCGCGTTGTTATAACGCTTCCGCTTTCGGTCTACGAGGGTACGTGGACGGACACTCTCCCCTCTCGTTGCTATGCCATCACCATGGTCTTGCGTGATCGTAGGAAATTTTTTGAAATTACTACGTTCCCCATCACTACGTCCCGTAGAAGGCCCACTATTTCTACGGCCCGTAGGAGGCCTAGTGTCACTACAGTAAATATTAGCCCATGGCTATTGTGGCCTAGTTTTAAAAAATAGGTTATTGCAGCCACTAGTTAACCGCGGAAAAAGAACTGCACTGACTACAAGCAAACAAATAAACAATACAACAAGGAAATAAATAAGTAAGCAACTTATGCTAGGCTATCACGGCTATTACACATATTACATTCACTAGGCATCAAAGTTTGCCACCAGTGAAAATATAGGGAACAAAGCAGCATATAAACGCCGCAGAAAAACAAGTCCAGAACTGAAACCACTTCAAAAGAGTTCAAGAAACAATATCCTGGGAACCCATAATGCTGGCAAGATGCTTAGCAAGCTTATTAACTTTCTCTTTTTGGCGCTTAAATCCTCCAGCGCTTAGTGTTCCACAAGAAAGTACGCATCTGAATTCTGCAGGGACTTCCTCGGTCCTTCGGCTTCTTGCCGCAGCACAGCTGACTGATGCCTTTCAGCCTGTAGCTGAGACTGAAGAAGCCGAAGTGATTCAAGAAGCGAGTTCGAAGAGCTTGTGCCAGTGGTATCGCCAAGAACTCAACACTACATCAACGCAGGACTGTTGGGTTTTCTCACTGTCTACAAGATCGTTTTTATCACCTTTCTTGGAGACCAACAGGGTTGTCTCACTATCTTGAACCTTAGCTGCATTACTTTCTCTACCATTGCATACTGGGGTGCTCTTCTCCAATATTCTGTTTGCATACTACAATAGAAACAAGCAGACACATCACAGGTTTAGCTTGTAGTATACAAAACTCATTTTGGTAAATTGGTTCAGTAGTAAGGTGGACAGGATAACAGCATGAAACAAGCATATATCTATGTACTATGGTCACTGTATTGTCCATATCATTCTAGTTTATGTTCCCTAATCAAGATAGAGACACGGTTCAACTCATATATTTTTAAGACACAGCAGCAAGACAGAATATAAGTGTGAGAAACTACACAGCATTGGCAGCACTTGTAATGTGCATCACATGAGAACATAACTGTTTATACAACTTAAGCTGAAATCAACATAGAGCAAGAAGTTAGAACAACAATCCAGTTAAAGAAATAGGTTTAAAACATACCTGTTGCACCATTGGAGTTTCAATTGGATCCTTCAAATTCGAAAGTAGTTGGTATGAGTAAATACAGTGATGCAACAACAAAGGAGTATGGACCATAGCTACGGAATCTGACCTGAGAATAGTTGCTTTTCTGCTTTAAACGTGGAGTTTGGGTTAGCTGTGGTGGTCTTCGTGCTTTGGGCACTGCAGTAGCTTTACAAACTGCTGCTCGTGTGGGGGCCCTCTGTGGTGGACATGGTGCTTTGTCAACTAGAAGTGGGTTACTATCCGCTGGGGTTGCGGTTAGATGGGTTGTAGCTGGTTCTCTGCCCAATGTTGTAAGCGTGCAATCTGGAAGAGTCTCGATTATGTGTGGTGGGGCTAGTTTGTGGGCCAGTACAACCATGGTTCTATCTACATCGACGGGTAGCATTGTCTTCTGTGAAGAACGGGGTTTTGCCCCCCTTAGATACTGCCATCACCCCCTCCAATTCAAATGGCCGATAAACAGGAAAAGAAATTGAACATACAGACATTGTATGATAGACAGATGTGGTAATTCACATATATGTTTTCTAACCAAACAGGACAGCATGACACAATTTCACATATATGATGCCTAACTAAACAGGATAGCATGACACAGTTTCAGATATATGATAGATAACTTAGCAGGATATAATGGCATAATTCAACATATGATGAGTACCTAAACAGGATGACATGACAAAACTATATGATGTCTTTCTAAAATAGGTTGGGATGAAATAATTCACATACATGTTGTCTAAGTATACAGGATGGCATGATATAATTGACATAATTGATTCATATACTAAGCAGCTGGCACTCGCATGTATGATCTCTAAACTAAGAAGATGGAATTCAATATTGTGCATATGATGTCTAAACTAAGCAATGCAAGACACCATATGCATCAAATGAGAAATATAAACATTGCAACTTAGAGCATACACCTCAAGTGGGATATAGGACTGGTCATCTGTCTCTGAATCCTCCTCCGAGGAGCTCCTCAGAACCATCGAGATATATGCTTCAACAGTACCATTGCTCGCTCAAGACCTTGTTTTCACTCCGAATTTTCCATAACCGCTCAAATGGCTGATACACATGAAGAGTAGTTCAATATACACAGATTGTCGACAAATGGAATACGTAATTAAAAAAAGATGGCATGAGATAATTCACATATATGATGCCTGGCTCCATGGCGATGCATAATTAACATATATGATAACTGGCTGAAAAACATGGCATTGCATAATTCACATATCTGATATAGAAAGCAAACAGGAGGCATTCACACAAAGCATGTCTAATCTAAGCAGATGGCATGGCAATGCAAGACACCATATGCATGACATGAGCAATATAACCCAGCCAAGTTAGAGCATGCACCTCCGGGGGGAATACAACTGGTCATCTGTCTCTGAATCCTCCTATGAGGATCTATCTGTAATCAGCAAGAAATCTGCATCGACATGTAGCACTGACTGCTCAGAAGACCTTGTTTTCACTCCAGATATTCCCATGACCGACTCAAATGGCTGATGCACAGGAAGAGTAGATGAATATATAAACATTGTTAACAAATGGAATACATTATGGAAAAAATATGGCACGATACAATTCACATATATGATGATTGGCTAAACAGGATGGCATTGCATGATTCACGTATATGATGCCTGGCTAAAGAAGATGGCATTGCATAATTCCCATATACTCCCTCCGTTCCTAAATATTTTTATTTTTAGATATTTCAAATGGACTACCACATACGGATGTATATAGAAATATTTTAGAGTGTAGATTCACTCATTTTGTTCCGTATGTAGTCACTTGTTGAAATCTCTAAAAAGATAAATATTTAGGAATGGTGGGAGTATGATATAGAAACCAAACAGGTGGCATTCAAACAAAGCAAATCTAAACTAAGCTGATGACATATAAGATGTACTCCCTCCGTTCCCAAATAGTTGTCTTTCTAGGCATTTCAAATGGACACAACATACGGATGTATGTAGACATATTTTAGAGTGTAGATTCACTCATTTTACTCTGTATGTAGTCACTTGTTGAAATATCTAGAAAGACAAATATTTGGGAACGGAGGGAGTATAATGTAAGCAATGCAAGGCGCCATATGCATGATATGACCAACATCAGCATGCCAGGTTAGAGCAAACACCTCAGGTGGTAAACAGGTGTGGTTGGCTCCTTCTGAATATCCATCTGAACAGATATCTTCCTCTGGAATACAATCTGGAAATGCAGGAGGGGGGCCCACTTCGCCCACCATGGAGCGGCGTCTGCATGACATTATATTCCCACGCAACGGTCTTCTCTTTTTCTCTACATGTTCAATACGATTGTGTACAATATCTGACATGCATAATAAAAAATAGTTAGATTTTGTAAGGCCTAAGGGATGCATGCAAAAATCGAGACTGATGGTAGAAAACGAGTGGATGGATCCAAAACTAATGATAGCAGGTAGATTATAGCTTCAGTTTAAAAAGATAGACAATGGATCATCTATTGTTTGTTGCCCACCCAACATGAACCACATAGAAGACCCCAGATGAACCAGATAGTAGACAGATACTATTCGTTGCTGGCCTGATATGAGACCCATGGGCATTTCAAAACTCAAGTTTGAACGATAAAGTAGCAGGTAATAATAACCGATGTATAATGTAAGCAAACACGAAAGACTGCGACCTCTCTTCTGGAATTGTGTAGTCCTCAGGTTCATCTGCTTAGTCAATGATGGTAATGCAATTGGCGTGGCTGCCGGCAACGGGGAAGATGATCTGAGGCGGCGAAAGAAAGTCTGCAGGGGGATCTCATTGTAAAGTGAACGCTTATCGATGGTGCACCTCAATTGTGGGTGGATGACGCACGGGAGCAGGACATAACACATAGTTTTCTTTGACGCCTATCTGAAAATGAAGTAAATCTGTAAGGGCTCCTTAGAATTGGAGGATTCTATAAACGTAGGGACAGGAAAAACACAGGAATAGGATAGGAATGCACGTGCAAAACAGAGCATTTGGAAACATAGGATTTTAGTCAACCTGGGTGTTTGGTTCACATGAATTGGAAGAACAAAGGAATGGAGAAAGGTGGTCAAATTAAACTCAAACAACGTGAAAATGAAAAAAATAAGAATCTTATTATGCCAGTAATGCAATTAGTTCTGTTCTTCATGCATATTAATTTGAAAAGGACGTCCAAGTGAATAAAATTCCTACGTAGTTTTTTCCTCGAAAGAGACACCAAAGGAAAAAATCCTCCAGTTTTGCTTTGCTCCACACCTTCTAACAGATTTGCACGAATAGTAGTTCCATAGCAAAGGATCCCTGAGGGATCGACATGAATGCAGAGTAACAAAGTGATGCGACGAGTGTACAACCTCTTTGGCATAGCCTTGTAGACCTCAGCATCATTGGGTTTGACATGGAGGATGGTGATGATGTTGGTGTGACTGTCGGAGGCGGGGAAGAAGATCTGAGGCCTCTGAAAATGGCACCGAGGGTACTGCTCTGCTGTGATGGACGGTTCTGTCGTTGGAGCAGCTCCGCTAAGGTGTACGGTGACGAGGCTGAAGCAGGACAAGACAAACAACATTAATCTGAAGTGGGACCCTAATATCATCTACAATAGATGATGTAAAATACATCACATAAGAGTTCTAGATGTAAAACGCATCAGCCGCGCCACGGCCGCTCCGATAGATGCTGTAAGTACTGTTCACTCTGAATTTAACTGAAGAAAATGAACTTTACAGTTGATACTGAATTTTAATGTCGAAACTGACTGAACTAGTAACAGAGCATTGCAATAGATGTTTAGGGCATTCGAGCACTAGTAGAAGAGAAGCAGTGATCTAAATCAGCAGATGCTCGAGCAGGGAACGCACTAGCATAGAGCAAGTCGTGCAGTAGCACCGTGAGAGAGTGCTAAAGCAGCAACTCCTGTAGCTACCGGAGGTCGTGCAGCAGTAGTAGCACAAGCGAGAGTAAGAGCAGAGCAGCAGCATGAACAAAAGCAAGAGCAGTGCAGCAGCGCAACCGACAGCAAGAACAGAGCCGCAGCGTGAGCGAGAGCTGGAGCAGCTGTAGCTAGTGCCATTGTGGAAGTCGTTGCCGAGGAAGCAACGACATGGGGGAGAGACGCCGTGGATGATGTGGCCGGCGACGGCGCCGCCGATGGAGACCCGCCATGTCTGCTCGGTATCGAGCACCGGCAGCCCCATGAGATTGAATAAAAGATAAAATGCAACAGTGAGTGCAGAACCTCCTCGGTGGCGCCGAGTTGGCCTCGGCTTCATCGGAGGAATTGGTGAGGGTGCTGCTGTTCCGGTGGGGCAGGTCAAGACGGTGCTGTGGGGATTGAGGTGGCGCGATAGACGAGGCGAACGTCGGGGAAGCTCCTTGGAGGTGGAGGACAGGGCGGCTGATCCTGCGGGACGACGAGATCGACAACGGATCCTCATCCGTTGCGGTGGATGAGGGACGACGAGCTGTTGCAGTGGACGACATAGTCGGGGAAGAGTCTCCGGCTGGGCGGCGATCGGGAGGCCGAGGAGGAGCATGGGGTTTCGCGGGTTTTGGCGGCCTCGGTGTACGAATGGGGGGGGGCGGGGCAGGGGGAGCCAAGCTTAGGGACACGCTTGTCCGAAATGTAGGGTAAGTTACCAGCGTACACCCACCGGTTTTGACACCGCGATGTGGAGCTTCATTTTCGGCTGAGGGGTAGAAGGGGATTTCATGTCTGGGCTGCGGGACCGATTTGGATGAGGAGGGAGTTTCTGGCCCAAATTCGGGATAACAAAGCGCGCGCGGGTTGAAGAGGCGGGAGTTTCAAAGCAGGTGAGACAAAAGATACTCGAGCTTGAAAATTTCAGGATAACAAGGTGTGGATTCCTTGTTCGGCAAAACAAACTTAACTTGTAAAAAGACAATTCATACAGGACACAAGAGAGTCATGTCCCCTTTAACTATATTGCTATAGATGCCATTGAAAAAACTACAGTAGAAATGTAAAAAAATTCGGGAGAACAAGATTACCCTGCACAGTACCAAATTGATTCGCACTTCCCTCAACAACAACAAAAATCAAATCAATTCCCACCAAAGAAAGAGTAATGTCCCTTTTCATATGATTACAAATGCCAGGATCTCGAATTTCAATTTTTGAATCCACGTTATGTTGAATTCGAATATATCGTTAGGTGACCTTGCGGTTTATAATTGATGTAGTCGTACATTTTGATCTTCCATCATATATGAACATTTTATTCCACCATATGAACATATATATTATCGTCTACCATATGAACTAAATTTGAATCAATTTTCTTTATTTGAATATGATTGTTGTCAAGTTATACAATAATTTAAATATTATCTTGATAACAAAAAACATGCATATAGCAGTAATCATATTTCACTATGAACTATATGTACCATACGCTCTCCAATTCAGATATTTGTATCCATTTTATGTTGAATTCAAATCATAGTACATTATTGGTGTAGGTAGCGAGATGTTCGGGATAATCTAAACCCTGTTTTCATATGTATATGTTTTGGCTGAATTGGGACAAGTTTTGGTATAAGCTTCTTGCAAAACCGGAGATTCTCTCAACAAGCCTCGTGGTTCCGAGAGGGAACGTGTCACCTTTGTGTGCGAAACAATATACGCTGCCTCCCCCTTGATTTTCTTTACAGAGGCAACATAGAACTATATGAGTGCCCTGTTAAATTTTTGGAATTATTTCAGGTTCATTTGGCCTTTTTATACATTAATTGAGTTTCTGGACTTGTAATGTGCATAATCTAAATATGAATTGCATGCACATGCTCCGGTGCACCAAAGTAGGTTGAAAAATCACATGTGTGTCCTTGGTTGAATTTCTAGGTCCAATGGAAGAAATGAGAATGAAATTCAAACATCTGGGCGTCATGATCGGCCGAGAACATCGAGAAACTTAGATTTTAAATTCATGTAAATCCAAAACTCGCCTGGAAATCATGAAACTTGGCATGGTGTCATGTCATGGCACTAACATGTTGTGGTAAAAAAATTGGGCCGATTTGGAAGCTCGTGGTTCTAAGAGGGAACGTGCCACCTTTGAGTGTGAAACGATATACGCTGCCCCCCTTGAGTTTCTTAACAAAGGCAACATAGAACTACATGAGTGCCCTATTATTTTTTGGAATTATTCCGGGATCATTTGTCGTTTTTTATACATTAATTGAGTTTCTGGTCATTTAATGTGCATAAGTCAAATTTGAACTACAAGCACATGCTCTCGTGCACCAAAGTTGGTTGAAAAATCACATTTGTGTCCTCGGGTGAATTTCTAGGTCCCATGCAAGAAATGAGGATTAAATTAAAACATCTGGGTATTGTGGGTCGGCCGAGAACATTGAGAAACTTGGTTTTAAAATTCTTGTAATCCAAAACACGTTGAAAATCATGAAACTTGGCATGGGTGTCATGTCATGGTACTACCATGCCGTGGTAAAAAAATTGGCCGAATAGGAACAGATTTTGGTATAAGCTTCTTGCAAACCGAAGCTTCTCTCAAGAAGGCTCGTAGTTTTGAGAGGGAACGTGCCACCTTTGAGTGTGAAACGATATACGCTGTCCCCCTTCAGTTTATTTACAAAGGCAACATAGAACTACATGAGTGCCCTGTTAAATTTTGGTATTATTCCGGCTTCGTTTCGCCTTATTTACACATTAATTGAGTTTTTGGTCATTTATTGTGCATAATTCAAATTTGAACTACAAGCACATGCTCCCGTGCACCAAAGTTGTTTGAAAAATCACATTTGTGCCCTCGGGTGAATTTTTAGGTCCCATGCAAAAAATGAGAATAAAATTCAAACATCTGGGCATCGTGGCTCGGTCGAGAACATTGAGAAACTTGGTTTTAAAATCATGAAAGTTGGCATGGTTTCATGTCATGGTAGTACCATGCCGTGGTATAAAAAATTGGCCGAATAGGAATAAATTTTGGTATAAGCTTCTTGCAAATCGGAGCTTCTCTCAAGAAGGCTCGTGGTTCTGGGAGGGAACGTGTCACCTTTGTGTGCATAATTCAAATTTGAAATACAAGCGCATGTTCCAGTGCACTAAAGTTGGTGGAAAAATCACATGTGTGTCCTCGGGTAAATTTCTAGGTTCCATGCAAGAAATGGGAATGAAATTCAAAATTCTGGGCGTCATGGCTGGGTTGGTAACATTGAGAAACTTAGTTTTTTAATTCCTGTAAATCCAAAACACACATGAAAATAATGAAACTTGGCTTGGTGCCATGACATGGCACCAACATGCTTTGGTAATTTTGCAGTCCGATTTGCGAAGGCGCACACATTAACAATCAACAAACTCATTTTCGAACAAGTATTGTCATGTTACAATCGGAAACACAAGTATTATTGAAACCGTGGGCATTCTACTTACTAGTACCATTTACGTGCCGCCACGCGTCCCCATTTTTTATTAGCTAGGAGGCGCCATGCAGGGTAGCTATTTGAGTACGAGAGGCGTGCGATCAGACCCCTGCGCGTGCTTATCAGGAGGAGAGCCCTTTGACCTCCATCTGTCGTCCACCTCTCGCCCAAGGTCTCCATTAATGGCGCCCGAGCCTATATTTAATGGCGTGGCTAAGTCTCACTCGACTGAGATTTAAGAGAGAAAAAAGGAAATCTGAAAGCACGGATCTTGATGTAAGATCCGACGGACCTATATAGCATCTACTGCGACTTATAGCAAGACTGATGAATATATAAGGACGATTAATTGACTTACATAATTAGAAAGATAATTAAAAAAGCCACATGCGGCTACGCCCGAAATACACAAGGGCAAAGGATCTAGCTCGCTGATCTCTACTTGATGCATTGCTGCCGGCCGCGGGAACTAGTCTCCGCGGTGAGCGGCGATGAGCTCTTTCGTGTCCTCAAGACACTGCTTGAGAACATCCACGAATTCCTCCACCAGCCTTTGGCGCTCGTTGCGCAGCATGTCATTCTCGTCCATAAGTTTCTTGACGATGACGCCGGTCCTCTTCAACAAGGCACTGGTCTCCTCCTGCTGGTCTGCACTTCGGACGATCTTCTCCTCAAGAGGTCGCGCCGCCCGGAGCCTCTCATTGCCCTCCCTTAGTTGCCGGATGACGCCGGTAGCCTGTTCAAACGAGGCTTTCATGTCTTCCTGCAACCTCGCCCAGCCAGAGATCTGATCCATCTGGCTATGGACGATCGCATGCATGCGCCTGTAACAGTCGTCGCCTGCCCGCGAGAAATTTTCCAAGGCAACAGCGGCGCGGCGGGACATCTCTGCTGCATTCACGGTGCGACGGGACATCTCTGCTGCTTCCGCAGCACGGCCGGACCAGTCTGCTGCATCGACGGCACGGCGGGACCTCCGTGCTGCTTCAGCGGCACGGCGGGACCTCTGTGCTGCAACTTCCGCGCGGGGGGACATGTCGGCTGCTCTCGCAGCGAGGCGGGACATCTCTCGTGCTTCCGCTTCCATGCTCGCCTCTCCCTGGTGGCAATATCTCGACCCAGAACTCACGCTGGCCATGGCAGACACAAGGGAAGGATGTTGAATGACTTGTTTGTTTTTGTGGATGAGGAGTTGAGGAGGAATGTGCAGTCATCTTGGCATACTAGTATTTATAACCGAGTACTCATACGCTCCTAAGTGGGAAATCGTTTAGGTTGTGATCGGTGTGAACAGGTTTGCAATTCAATATAGCGTGGTACTAATACGCTCCTAAGTGGGAAACCGTTTAGGTTGTGATCAGTGTGAACAGGTTTGCAATTCAATATAGCTTGGAGTAATTTGGAATGTGACGAAACGCAAGCTCAAAATTTATTGACGGTTCTAGTTTCGAAGTGCAGCACTATTCCCGGATGGAGTAGTTCTTTTTCTACTCCCTCCTTTCCGTTTCATAGGGCTTATCTCAAAATTTCAGTTTTTCCATTTTATAAGGCTCAATTTGGTTGTTCCCCATCACATGTTCAGATTCCAAGGTGCATTAAATCATAGCATGCAAGTATTAAGAGAAAATTGACCAATGCATGTACTTTATGCATGCATGCATTGCAATTAATGCATTGATAAACATAATTTTTTGAGAAAAACAAGAGCACTAATTAGGTGCTTTTGCAAACTACAAAAAATATTCCACCACTCACCATCTTGGTTGGTGAGATTTTTGAATTAAGCCATATAAACCGGAAAGGAGGGAGTACTGCTGTGTACGTGCAATAACTGGCACCGTCGTATACATATCTTACGGTTAATGGGGCGTTCGACAGGAATAGACACGTGGCGAGCTCTAGGCTAGTCTTTTTTTCAGACGCATTAAACCTATCTCTCGGGACTTCTCGCACGCACCATCGTGCCACCCACAAAAAATTGTACTCTGAGTTTAGTACATTATACAGGAATAGAACATGTGCACGCACGCACTCGTCCTCTCACACACACGTCTGTTTTTTCTCGAAAAGGAGGATGATGACCCCCAGCCTCTGCATCTGGGAGTCACACACGCATCTGTAACTACGAATTGTAGTGTTCTCAACCATCCGATTGGCTCTATGATGGATGTACCTATATACTAAAACATGTCTAGATACATCTATATTTTGACAAATGGAAGGCGTGTATTGTGGAACGGAGGGAGTGCTTGTCATCAAAATGGATAAAAAGGGACGTATCTAGAACAAAAATACATCTACATACATCTCCTTTTATCCATTTTGATGACAAGTAGTACTTCTTACCCAAAGGAACTTTATATCCAACAGACACAAAATATCCGTTCGACTGTTGGAAATTACTGATCTGATGTCGACGTAATTGCTGCATCGCCACCAAAACCCACCATTTCTTAAGCTAAAGTAGACCGAGGTAATCCCTATATTAGCATATTACTAAGATAAACAGAAGGCATTGTAGAAACATTTAGGACGTGGGCTTGTCAATCTGAATGTGGAGGGACACCAACTTAGCCCCGGCCAGCAGCTTGGGCGGAACTGTGAAGAAGGTCAGCTCCTGCACGTCGACGTCGCCGGGATCCTTACTACTTGTCACCTCCATTTGCACCTTAACGGTGTCGGTCATGCCTTTGGGCTCCCCCGGCGGGCCGTTCGCCCATAACTTGGCCACGTAGTGCGGCAGTGGGGACGCCCCCGCTCTGATGCAGACGACCGACACGGCGTTAGGCGCGCCGATGTCGAGCACGCCGCCGACCAAGAAAAACACGCTGTCGTCCTCCTCCGCGAACAGCAAGAGCCGTGGGTTCGGCAAAGGGCACTTGCAGATGGAGCACCTTGCCGCATGGATCCCGTGCACGGCAGGGATGCGCGGTGCTGATGTGGTGGTAGAGCGCTAGCGCGGCCTTCGTAGTCGCAGACGGGCATGTGGCATTTGCGGGCGCGAGTGAACACACGCCCGGTGATCGGCGAGCTTGTGGTAGGTGACGAGAGACCACAACCTTCGTGCGGGCACTCCACCTCACCGACGAAAGGACGGAGTCCACCCGCCGTGTTCCGCATGTCGGCCACCGCAGCGCCAGACTTCGCATCGCCGCTGGTTCCTGTGGCGCCGACGCGGCAGTTCGCAAGAGCCGTGCCCTCCCTTGCATTGCAGAAATCAATCGAACAACACATCAATCAAGAAACCTGCACCTTGCTCAATCAGCCGAATGGACGAGGTGTATTCGAACCTCATACACTGGTGGCGTCAAGGGGCGGAGGCACAAGGGGCAGTGGAGCACGGTGAGGTCCACCAAGACCTTAGAGAGCTCCATCATTGGGTCCTGTTCGGTCTGCATGATCTCGCCCTCCTCGTGCACAACGATCTCTCGACTTGGGCCGGGGCATTACAAAGCTTTACCGTCACATATTTTATAGTACTTCAAGGTGCATTAAATCAACACATGCAAGTATCAAAAGGAGAGTCACGGCATGCATGCATGCATTGTAATTAATGCATCGGTAAACGCAAATTATTGAAATATATCGAGTGCAGTGCTTTGATGTGTCGCGTCAACTCGTACATCAACGAGAAGTTTGATTATCCTCTCCCTCGCGGACTTAAATGCACCTGCCTTTGGCTGTATGACAGGTTGGCCACACACCTGTCGGGCCACCTGTCATACACACAAATGCAGGAGCGTCCCTCCCTCGCTCATGAGTGTGGTGGCTGGGAAGACTAGGAGAAGCTTTCGCTACACGCTCTCCCTCCCGTACGCGGCGGACATGCAACAGTTCAATCGGTGTCAGATGGCCAGAAGCGTACTGTAGTACTCCTCCGGTGTAGTAGTACTCCATCATTGTTCGACTTCCCGAAGAGGCAAAGATCCAAGCGCAGCCCAGATGCTCGTGTGGCAGTTTCATGTGTAGAGTAGTCTAGGATAGCGTGTACCGTGCCTATAAGCTTAAAATCGTTGGGGTCGGCTCCATGTCATGTGGCCGTCTCAAAGTTTTTTAAAAAATAATTAAAATAGTCTTCTAGCCCTACCTGTCAGCCTGGTGATTGTAGTTTGCACGCTCATCGGGTCAAGATAGGAATATATATTTTAATTTGTTTTTTTAAAGGGGGAACTCCCCGGCCTCTGCATCAGAACAATGCATATGGCCACATATATTTTAATTTGTGGTGGGTAAATGTTAGAGGTTGCAGCAAATATATTGTACACTGCGGTTCTTTCAGCCAAGTTTAGAGGCAAGCATGTGGGGCCAGTGCTACGATGTGTCGCGTCAACTCGTACAACGAGGAGAAGCTTAATTTTACTACTACACGCCTTCTCCCTCGCCCATGCGCGCGGTTTCTCGCAAACGAGGATAGGCTTTTGCTTAGTAGTACTTCTACAACAAGCTATCCGTCCCACTCGCGGTGGACGGACATGAAGCAGTGGATTCGACACTGTAGAAGCAGTAGTAGTTACATCATTGTTCGTCTTCTCAAGAGGCGAAGAGCCAAGCGCAAACCTAACATTGCAGTTATGTAACATTGAGCACGATATAGCCAGGCTCTTGCATGAGACAAAATTGCTATGTGAGCCCACTATTGTACTAGTACGCATAACTACTTGCTGGTATAGCCTCAGTAAACCGTAAAGAAGTATTTTCCTTCTAGAGATTTCAACAAGTGACTAGACTACACCGAGACGGAGTACATATGGAGCAAAATGAGTGAATCTGCACCGTAAATAAATACGTATATTGAGTATACTGACTAGTCTCCGAGGTGCACAATATTGAGTATACTGACTAGTCTCTTTTTTACACGCATTTATGTTTTTTTGACACAGTACAGACGCAAGCGCTCATATACACGCGCATACACTCACCCCTATAAACGCACACACGCACGGCACTATCATCTTGAAATTTATGAAGTCACCATAGGCACCTCGTCGTCGATGGGTCCATAGGTGCTTGAATGCCAAGGAGGGAGAAGGTAGCGGTTCCCGAGACGTTGAACGGTCAATGATGCATCCTCAATTACATGCAGAGGGAATTAATTGGAGAAGCATAATAGAGCCAGCACAATGTGAATGCAACAGAGTTTGGAATCTCATATAATAAAGGCACCCCACCACTCCAATCCATCTACTCCCAAGTCTCTGCGCAACACTGCTCACTCCAATCCAAGACCAAGTGACCAGAAGCCACAAGCACCTATGGAGGCGATGGACACGAGCGGCAGTCGGCTGTGCCAAATCATCCAAGGCGCTGTCCTGCGGCCCCACACCGCGCAGCGTTTCCAGACGGTGCTGGCGA
Organism: Aegilops longissima; assembly: GCA_021605205.1. Lineage (NCBI taxonomy): Eukaryota > Viridiplantae > Streptophyta > Magnoliopsida > Poales > Poaceae > Aegilops > Aegilops longissima. Next base: position 612,014,541 of record CM038676.1, on the reverse strand, counting down.
CCACCAGCATCGTAGCCCTCACCGACGCCGGCTTCGCCTCTCGCATGTACGACATGATGGTCAACTCCATCCGCAAGTTCACCGCCGTCAAGAAGCGCGCGGACGACCTTGCCGTACTGCTCCAGCCCGCGCGCCCAGGCTCCCCCCTCATCGGCCTTCATGGTGACGAACTCTTTCAAGCCCTAGTGGCCCTGCAGGTGCTGGAGGTCGCGACGAAGAATGTGCACCTCGAGACCGCGCTCGCCGCACAACGCCTCGCCTTGCAAGAAACCGTCGACCTGCACATCCACCTCTATGAGGAAATCGTCTACATAGGCCACCACAAGGCAAGCGAGGACTGAAAGACATTGGCCTACTTCAAGCGGCTGGAATCTTTGGACGCCATTGTTCAGAAGCACGTCGACCTGGCCACGAAAGCCGCTGCTACTTAGGCGCAGTTCGGTGGGCCGGTGCCCTGAGTCGAGGAGGTGGACGTCGTCGATGGATGCATCTCTTCTTCTTGCCTCCTGTAACCAGCACTGCATCGCCTCGTGGCCTTAATGTTTTATTAGTTTAGTACTCCCTCCGTTCCCAAATATAAGTCTTTCTAAAGATTCCGGCAAGTGACTACTACATACGGAGCAAAATAAGTGAATCTACACTCTAAACCATGTCTAGATACATCTGTATGCTGTATTCCATTTGAAATACTCCCTCCATCTCAAAATTCTTGTCTTAGATTTGTCTAAATACGGATGCATCAAGTCACGTTTTAGTATTAGGTACATCTGTATCTAGACAAATCTAAGACAAGAAGTTTGGGACGGAGGGAGTAGTATCTAAAAAGGCTTATATTTAGGAACGGAGGGAGTATATGGCATTTTTATTCCAGTCGTAACATTTTCACTGTGAGGTGGGGCCGCAGTTGAGCAAACCCACCCCGCGTCCCCCACCGGGCGTCGGCCGAGTTTAGAATTATAAGAGAGAAACGAGGGAGGAGAGCTAGCTGTAGCACGGACGCTGTTGTCAGATGGGACTCGTGTTTATAGAATAGGAGTATTGAGCACTCGTGCCTCTTTTTTGAGGGAAAAATTAGTCGTATGTCTAGTACCACTAGTTGGGTGCGTGCGACCTATAGCTATCATCACTTTAGGTCTCCTTTTCGAACCGCGGCTACGCTTCACAGTACATATTTTTTCACGCATTTATCCTCCTATATGTGCTCCTAGGCTATTTCCATGTGCTCCCATTCGCCGACATGTGGGACATAGAGCATCTGGGTCGTAGTGCATGCACGACTCGGAGCATATGTCGGGGTACTTTACATTTCAGACCTCAGGAATTACATGCAAACCCCCCCATGGAAGAATAAATAAATGAAGGAATTACTACATGAAACCAGCTTATTTTCATAGAGACCGGAACACGTTCATTAAATTTTGGACATAACACGTTTATAAAAAATGACTGGACCTAAACCAGTCTAAGGGCCTCTTTGAGTTTTCCCGCAAAAAAGGGCCTCTTTGATTCGCAGGATACTGAAAACACAGGAATGGGGAAAGTATGATGGTGATGAACCGAGACGAGGAGAACTCTAACTCAGTTAGAGGTTAGAGTTAGATTCTAACCCTGAACTAACTCTAAACCAAAGAGGTGTATGGATGGCAGGGTTAGATTGACAATAAATGCTCTTTCTCAATCATTTGACTACTTTGGACCCTATTTTCTACCGGATTTGGTGTGGCCGGCTCTTCTGTGGCCTCCTCCCGCTCACAATTTACATAAACGAACCATCTATACAAATCAAGCATGCAAAACATGATAATTTTTACTTTTTCCATACAAATGAGATATCCCACTTAAACATACAAGTCGTCAATCAAGCTTCACAAAATAAAAAAACACTTCATGAAAAAAGCATGAGCTAACTCATCACGGAAGTAATTCACGATAGGGAGGGAGCCCGGATCCCCTCACGCACTGAGGGAGGAGCTCGCCATCGTCGCTCTGGAGGAAGGCTCTGTAGAGCCCAAGCCCCAGGAACCCCTCCGACGCTGGCCCTTGCGAGTTGAGGTCGACACCGGCGTGGGTAGCAGGGCCGCTTGCCGCCGACTGGGAACTTAATCTATGGGCCTCTAGAAATAATGCAAGCCTATAACTAAAATACCTAGAAAGGTGAACTGAATATTTGGGCCTCTAGAAATAATGCAAGCCTGAAACTGAAATACCTAGAAAGGTGAACTGAATCTTTGGGCCTCTAGAAATAATGCAAGCCTGAAATTGAAATACCAAGAAAGGTGAACTGAATCTTTGGGCCTCTAGAAAGATTTATTACCTCCTCAAGCAGCATCAAACAATTCCATGCGTGCACCACAAATCTATACAAAGTTTGATCAGGATCTACTTTTCCAAATCAGAATTAGCGCTAGAGCAAGCAAGATCAATGATATGGTCGTGAGACAGAGAAGGAACCAACAAACTCACCCCTCTCGCGACCTCCCTGGTAGATGCGCCACCACCACGCATGACAGAGGGAGAAAAATGAATGGTGAAGGGGGAGCGGGGCGACCTTCCAAGGCCGGAGGGAGAGGGTGGCCGGAGTAGGGCGGCGGAGGCCGGAAGGAGAGGGCAGCCGGAAGAGAGAGAGGGCGTGCGGCGCTTGGGCAGGCGGCCCTATGGGGAACAAAGAGGAGTCGTGCGAGAGGGGGGGCGATCTGGTGCGGGCAGGGGAGATTGAGGGAGTCCTGGACTAGGGGGTGTCCGGATAGCCGAACTATCACCTTTGGCCGGACTCCTAGACTATGAAGATACATGATTGAAGACTTCGTCCCGTGTCCGGATGGGACTTTCCTTGGCGTGGAAGGCAAGCTTGGCGATACGGATTTGTAGATCTCCTACCATTGTAACCGACTCTGTGTAACCCTAACCCTATACAGTGTCTATATAAACCGGAGGGTTTTAGTCCGTAGGACAGAACAACAATCATACCATAGGCTAGCTTCTAGGGTTTAGCCTCTCTGATCTCGTGGTAGATCTACTATTGTACTACCCATATCATCAATATTAATCAAGCAGGAGTAGGGTATTACCTCCATCGAGAGGGCCCGAACCTGGGTAAAAACATCGTGTCCCTTGTCTCATGTTACCATCCGCCTAGACGCACAGTTCGGGACCCCCTACCCGAGATCCGCCTGTTTTGACACCGACATTGGTGCTTTCATTGAGAGTTCCTCTGTGTCGTCACCGATAGGCCCGATGGCTCCTTCGATCATCAGCAAAAACGCGATCCAGGGTGAGACTTTTCTCCCCGGACAGATCTTCGATTCGCAGCTTTGCTGCGGGCCAATTCATGGCCATCCGCAGAGATCGAAGCTACGCCCCTGGCCATCAGGTCAGATTTGGAAGCTTGAACTATACGGCCGATGTCCGCGGAGACTTGATCTTTGACGGATTCGAGCCACAGCCGAGTGTGCCGCACTGTCTCGATGGGTACGATCTAGCTCTGTCGCCGAATAGTACCCCGGAGGCCGCACCAGTGCCCGCTCCGACCCTTAATCCGGAGCCGGTTCCCCCGATCGAGAACGAGTGGTTGGACACCGCCTCGGGGGCTACGATCTCAACGGCGATTGAGCCGAACTCCATCCCTGTCCTTTGCGAAGATCGTGATTCCAAGGTGCCGGACTCCTCTCCGGACTGCGAACCCTCCGCGCCCCTGCCAATCGAATCCGGTTGGGCGCCGGTCATGGAGTTCACTGCCGTGGACGTCTTTCAGCGCTCGCCCTTTGGCGACATACTGAATTCACTAAAGTCTCTCTCTTTATCTGGAGAGCCCTGGTCGGACTATGACCAGGAAGGTTGGGATGCGGACGACGAAGAAATTCAACGCCCACCACCACCCACTTTGTAGCCATTGTCGATGATTTAACCGACATGCTCGACTTCGACTCCAAAGACATCGACGGTATGGACGACGATGCTGGAGACGACCAAGAACCAGCGCCTACAGGGCACTGGAAGGCCACCTCGTCATACGCCATATACATGGTGGACATCCCAAAAGATGGGAACGGCGATGGAACAGCGGAGGATGACCCCTCCAAGAAAGAGCCTAAGCGCCGACGTCAGCGGCGCCGCTCTAAATCCCGCCACAGCAAAAATGGTGATTCCGGCACGGGAGACAATAACACCCCGGATAGTGCCGAAGATGACCCCCTCCAGCAGGACTCAGCGCAGGAGGAGGGAGAAGCAAGTCCGCACGACAGTGCGGCAGAAAGAGAGGTAGAGGACGATAACTATGCGCCTCCCTCCGAAGATGAGGCAAGCCTCGACGACGATGAATTTGTCGTGCCTGAGGATCCCGCCGAACAGGAGCGTTTCAAACGCAGGCTTATGGCCACGGCAAGCAGCCTCAAGAAAAAGCAGCAACAGCTTAGAGCTGACCAAGACCTACTAGCTGACAGATGGACTGAAGTCCTTGCAGCCGAAGAGTATGAACTCGAAAAGTACCAAGGCACGGGAAAACGCGCCGGACTTGCGAGATATATTGGAGGATAAGGCAAAGCATACAAGATTGATCTATAGATCGCATGGGTGCCCAACGACTCGGGATGATTACCGTCACGCCGGATACATCAAACCCGGCCGGGCCGAACACAATAGACAAAGCTCATATGAGCTACGTCGTGATATAGCCCAATACAGAGGCGCCGCACACCCACTATGCTTCACAGATGAAGTAATGGATCATCAAATCCCTGAGGGCTTCAAACCCGTAAACATCGAATCATACGATGGTACCACAGATCCTGCGGTCTGGATCGAGGACTATCTCCTCCATATCCACATGGCTCGTGGTGATGATCTACATGCCATCAAATACCTCCCACTAAAGCTTAAAGGACCAGCTCGGCATTGGCTCAACAGCTTGCCAGCAGAGTCAATCAGTTGTTGGGAGGACCTGGAAGCCGAATTCCTTGATAACTTCCAGGGCACATATGTGCGACCACCAGATGCCGATGACCTTAGCCATATAATTCAGCAGCCAGAAGAATCGGCCAGACAATTCTGGACGCGGTTCCAAACAAAGAAAAATCAGACCTCGACTGTCCGGATGCAGAGGCGCTAGCAGCCTTCAAACAAAACATCCGCGACGAGTGGCTAGACCGGCACCAAGGACAGGAAAAGCCGAAATCCATGGCAGCCCTCACCACACTCATGACCCGCTTTTGCGCGGGATAGGACAACTGGCTAGCTCGAAGCAACAACTTGGCCAAACACCCTGGTAGTTCGGATACAAAGGACAGCAATGGAAGGTCGCGTCGCAACAAGCATAAACGCCGCATTAACGGTGATAATGCTGAAGATACGGCAGTAAATGCCGGATTCAGAGGCTCTAAACCCGGTCAGCGGAAGAAGCCATTCAAAAGAAATATCCAGGGCCTGTCCAACTTGGACCGAATACTCGATTGCTTGTGCCAGATACATGGCACCCTAGAAAAACCAGCCAACCACACCAACAGGGATTGTTGGGTCTTCAAACAGGCAAGCAAGTTAAATGCCGAACTCAATGACAAGGGGCTGCATAGCGATGACGAAGAAGAGCCCCGGCCACCGAACAGTAGAGGACAGAAGGGGTTTCCCACATAATTTCGGACGGTGAAGGTGATATACGCAACCCACATACCCAAAAGGGAGCGGAAGTTCAACCCATGGTCCTCCTGTCCGATCACCTTTGATCGAAGGGACCACCCCACTAGCATCCGTCACGGCGGATTCGCCGCATTGGTTCTTTACCCAATCATCGACGGATTTCACCTCACTAGAGTCCTGATGGACGGCGGTAGCAGCCTGAACCTGCTTTATCAGGATACAATGTGCAAAATGGGCATAGACCCCTCAAGGATTAAACCCACAAAGACGACCTTTAAAGGAGTCATACCAGGTGTAGAGGCCAATTGTACAGGCTCAGTTACACTCGAAGTGGTCTTCGGATCCCCGGATAACTTCCGAAGCAAAGAGTTAATCTTCGACATAGTCCCGTTCCGCAGCGGCTATCACGCACTGCTCGGACGAACAGCATTCGCAAAATTCAACGCGGTGCCGCACTACGCATACCTCAAGCTCAAGATGCCAGGCCCTCGAGGCGTAATCACGGTCAATGGAAACACCGAACGCCCTCCGAACGAGCATACGGCCGCCTTGCGCGTAAATGCGAACAGCCTCTTAAGGCAATTCTCCATCCGACAATAAACAATCGGACACCGCAAAGCGCGCCGGAGTAACCTACAACAAGACCGCTGGCACGATCCGAGCATCGCCAGAGTAATCCGCCCCAACCCCAGCCCTCGTGAAACCGCTGCGAAAAGATTACTACGCGTACATAACTACGCCCGAGATACCATGGGCATAAGGGAGGGCACGACCACGCCACGCCTGCACGCGCTCAACCGCACTAGGGGCTCCCGATTGTGTCACTCTTTTTTTTTTCTTCCTTTTTCTTACTTTCAGGAATCCGTTTTCCAGAAGTCCTGTCCGGCACTATAATTGCCGAACTCACGATGCAACAGCCAGGGAAGCTGAAAGCTACGTCGAGTGTCCAGGTGGTCTCTACTATGATCATTATACCTGTTTTACATACCATCCCGCAGCTTACCCCTGGAGGGGGACATGTTAAATAGTCCCATCCCTTGGTTATCGCACTATTTGTATCTTTCTGCTTCCATTGCAGTTCCCTTTTGAATAAACAATACATAGCTTTTGCCTATTATTGCACTCCTTTCTTTATCTATATATATATATATATATATATATATATATATATATATATATATATATATATGTTCATTTCATGACATGTTGCACCTGTACACTTTGGTACGGCCAATACACCAGGGCTTAAGTTCCCTGAATATGGTGTTAGAAGTCCTAACACTCTCACAAAAGCGGCACCCCAAACTTATAGCATTATATGCATCGGTTCAATCATGTCTTGGGTCAATAGTTGGGTTTGCCTGGCTCCCATGTTTTGGTACCTTACATTCCGTTATATCGGCTAAGGTAGCGCTGGGAGAACCACTGCGATTATGCCTCGGTTGAGCTGGGTTGAGCACCTCAGTGGAGAAAGCTAAAACTGACCGTCATGATAGGGCGAGAGCCGGTCACTGTTCGAGAGGTTTTTTCGGGTCCCTAAAGACTTATGCCGCTTAGAGCGAGGAGCCGGCATTGTCCGCCAAGGCGTGGATAGCGCCCGAACTCGGTCCTCTCGAATACTAGGGGCTTCGACGAAATTTAAAATTATAGAATTCTATGGCTAAGTGAGAGTGTTCAAGCATTATAAGTCCGGTTGCCTTGTTCGTTGCGTTGAGCGCCTCCCTCGACGGACCCAAGAATGGGAACAAGAGCGCTCAAGTTTATCCCGAACACCCCAGCACTCGTGGCATGGGGGCTGAAGCCAACGACTTACCATCCCTCAAATTTGATAAACGGCCGCACAGAAGGTAATATTTTAAATTAACAAGCGTTGCTTAGCGCATATGAACAAGTTTTCAGCGTACAGGATAACAAATGCGAGTCTATTCAAAAATTACATCCTTGGAGCACTCGTGATAGTGCAGTGCTCCTCGTCAATGGAGGCGCTCCTCCTGCTTCTCTCGCTCGGTGCGCTCCGCGGCCGCTTTGCTTTCGGCCGCAAACACCGCTTCCTTCAGGGTCGCCACCTCATTCGTGGCCCCTACAATACCCACGTTATTCCTGTCATTTTTTGCAACCGAATCCTTTCTATAAGGTATTTCTTTAATAAGGTACTACTTACCTTCCTTGTCCTCGAGCTGCTTCTTGGCTTGGCCGAGCTCGTTCTCGGACCGCTCGAGGCTCTCCTTCAATGAATTGACCTCCGATCGGTCAAGGGCAGAGGTCAGCAGGCAGCCTGCATTCCCATATTGACATAATTATGTTAGACTCCTGCGTATATCTTTTTAGATCCTCATCCGCTTTTCTTTCCGAACACCGAACTAAGCATCAGGGGCTACTATCTATGCGGTAATCTTCTTACATATATTAAAAACTTACCTCAAAGCCTGTTAGAAGGCTGGTGCAGGCTTCAGTCAGCCCGCTCTTGGCGGACTGAACTTTCCGGATCACCGCACTCATGATAGTGCAGTGCTCCTCGTCAATGGAGGCGCTGTTAAGCGCCTCCAACAAGCTATCCAGTGCCTCCGGTTGGACGGAGGTCACCGGTGTCGCAGTCTTGCCCTTCTTACGAAGGGGCCGCCTGCCGGTCTTCGGAACCATTGCTGGTTCCGGCACGGAGTCCGGCACAATGCCGGACTTAGAGCCCTCTGGGATTTTGCCCCCTTTGCGCCCGGCGTCCGGGAGGTCGCCCTGCGGCGCCTCTAGGACCACCTCCTCCTGGTTCGGCCCCTTTTGGGACTCCACCGCAGTGTCATCTGCGTCACGAGGAGAGGAGGCAGTCGGAAGTGAAGTGCTATTCACATCCGACGTATCCAGGGAGCCGCTCGACGAAGTGGCAAGATCGTCCCTGGGCGGGCTACATGGTTATATTCGGCGTTAGAAGACACTATGCGACAAATGAAAATCCATGAGTTATTCTGGAATCCGGACACTTATGATCTCGCCAGGGGATTGGCCCTTGTTGGCCACTCCTCCTCGTCGCTGTCGGCGTTGGTGGAGAAGTCCGGAGGAAGGGTCCTTCCCTTCTTGGACCCTCCGACCTCCCCAGTTGGGGCGGCCTTCCTTTTCTTCTCTCCTTCACGGGGAGAGGCTTTTTCCTCCTCCTATTCCTCAGAGGAGGATTCCGCCTCAGGGTCGTCGGGCGATGAGTCCGACAGCCCCTGGCGCCGGGAGCTCCATCGAGTTCCCATGGCCTCCTTCTTGGCCTTCTTCTCCGGCACCACGTGAGGTGCCGGAACCTGCAGCCCCGCCAATCGGGCGTCCGCTGGGTCTTCTGGCAAAGGGGCCGGACAGTTAATCTGTCCGGATTTCACCAGCCGATCCTGTCAAAGGTTAGGGAGTTTTAGATCCCGCATAGAGTCAAACTATGTAAAAAGAGTCCCATAAAGGGTAAAATAACTTACCTCGCTGGCTTGACGCTGCGAGCTGAATCCGCGATCTTCGGTAGCGGATGTGGGAGCCTCGGCGCCCTTGAACAGCAGCTTCCAGGCATCTTCGTACGTAGTATCGAAGAGCCTTTTCAGAGTTGGGTGTTGTGCCGGATCGAACTCCCACAATTTGAAGGCCCGTTGTTGGCATGGGAGAATCCGGCGGATGAGCATCACCTGGATTACGTTGACAAGCCTGAGATTCTTGTCCACCAGGCTTCAGACGCAGGTTTGGAGTCCGGATAGCTCATCCGAATCCCCCCATGTCTGGCCCGTCTCTTTCCATGACGTGAGCCGTGTGGGGAAGCCAGATCGGAATTTGGGGGCCGCCGCCCATTGAGAGTCGCGCGGTTCGGTGATGTAGAACCACCCCGATTGCCACCCCTTTACGGTCACCACAAAGGAGCCCTCGAGCAATAGGACTTTGGCCATCTTGCCAACCATGGCGCCTCCGCACTCCGCTTGGCGGCCGCCCACTACCTTCGGCCTGACATTGAAGATCTTCAGCCATAAGCCGAAGTGGGGCTGGATGCAGAGGAAGGCCTCGCACACGACGATAAACGCAGAGATGTTGATGATGAAATTTGGGGCCAAATCATGGAAATCTAGGCCGTAGTAGAACATGAACCCCCGGACAAATGGGTGAAGTGGAAACCCTAGTCCGCGGAGGAAGTGGGGGAGGAACACCACCCTCTCATGGGGCCTGGGGGTGGGGATGAGCTGCCCCTTGTCGGGCAGCCGATGTGCGATGTCGTCGGACAAGTATCTGGCCTTCCGCAGCTTTTTTACTTGGCCCTTCGTGACGGAGGAGACCATCCACCTGCCTCCCGCTCCGGACATGGCTGGAGATGGTTGAGGAAGGATGTGCGGACTTGGGCGTTGGAGCTCAGAGTGCGCAGAAATGGATGAACCAGGGAGGAGGAAGGCGTAGGTGAAAAGGGTGGATCCTTATCCCCTTATATGGACAGACGAAGCTATGCGTCCCCCACCAGCCTGATAAAACTCGCTTATCTCCCAAGCGCCGCAATCAATGGCGCGGTTGGGTTACCCACGTCCGTATTGATGAGAATCCCGGAATAAGGGGGCACGATCTACGCTTTGATAAGACGTGCCAAGGAAACCACCTCGCTGAACGTCTGAGGTGAGACAGTAAAAACAATTCAATAAAGGCTGGCCGTGGTGTGATGTCACGCTGAATACGCCAGCAGATCTGTGCAAAAGGTTATTCTCTACGGTGGTATGTGGAACTTGTTTTGCGAGCCGACACTATCCTTGTGTTCAAAACATTCTATGAAGTATTCGGAGGAGGAACCTCCTTGCAATGCCAAGACAATATGGGCGCCGGACTCGTCGTCATTGAAGCCTGGTTCAGAGCTACCGAGGAGTCTCGACTAGGGGTGTCCGGATAGCCGAACTATCATCTTTGGCCGGACTCCTGGACTATGAAGATACAAGATTGAAGACTTCGTCCCGTGTCCGGATAGGACTTTCCTTGGCGTGGAAGGCAAGCTTGGCGATACGGATATGTAGATTTCTACCATTGTAACCAACTCGTGTAACCCTAACCCTATTTGGTGTCTATATAAACCGAAGGGTTTTAGTCCGTAGGACGAACAACAATCATACCATAGGCTAGCTTCTAGGGTTTAGCCTCTCTGATCTCGTGGTAGATCTACTCTTGTACTACCCATATCATCAATATTAATCAAGCAGGAGTAGGGTATTACCTCCATCGAGAGGGCCCGAACCTGGGTAAAAACATCGTGTCCCTTGTCTCCTGTTACCATCCGCCTAGGCGCATAGTTTGGGACCCCCTACCCGAGATCCGCCGGTTTTGAAACCGACAGAGATTTTTTTAGTTCTCTTTTAGTGGGCCCGAGGATAACTAACCCAATTAGAACCTCTCCACCGGGCTAGTTTTCTTAGCTGGGTTAGAGCAAACTAGCTCAAACTAACCCCTCTTGTTTCGATAATTTGAGGCTATTTCAACCCAAACTAGCTCTAACTGTACATGCTACAGTGTGGACCGTAGCACATTGTTTTTTATGGCCATATCACCACATTGTTTTCTACTGCTGGTTCACTGGGCTACCGTGGTTCGCACTGCTGGTTCACTGGGCTACCGTGGTTCGCACTGCTGGTTCACTGGGCTGCCGTGGTTCGCACTCCTCTGACCTGAGTAGTATTAGTACTATATACCGCATCATTCTTTGCTCCTTCTTACTACTCCGACATGTGGGAGAGCCAGCATCCGGGTCGACTTGTCATGCACCAGAATAGAGCGCGGAACGGAAGGGGGGCATCACCCCGGTCGGAGCGCCAGTAATTCATGACTATAGTGAGTGGTCATATCACAAGTCGTTCCAGCAGTAACGCGCTGTCAAATCACACAGCCCGACCTTTCCAGCAGTATGTTTGAGAATCCGCCACTCGCTCACCCTCCTCGCCTCTCACAAACGCCACCCAAAACTGCCACAGATTATCCGGGAAAAGCCCCGCCCTCAACTTTTAACTACGAGAAAATAGTTCGAGCTTGTTCGTTCTATATAAATACAGTACTTACTTTATGTTTATTCACTTGTGGGGTTGTTCAATGAATGGAGGGCGGGGAGCACAAGTGAACAATACCGTAGTACTACTAGTAGTAAGTTGGCGTCGTACAGTAGTCACCTTAAATAGAGAGTTTCTTTTCTTTAATGCCATGTACACAAATTGAAACGCTTGTTGTGGAGAGAAAAAAGATAATCACTCCACTATATATATGGATGCAGGGGCATGAGTGCTTGCTTTACTAGGGTTGCTCTCTTCATTCTCTCATCCTCTCTAGATATAAACAAGACAGCGGTAGCGACATTTTCTCCCTGCTCACCACTGGTCACAGATCTGGCCGGATCCCTTCGGCCAGTGTGTGTAGAGGACTAAAAGGTGCATCGTTCACGCGGTCATCACCACCGAGGGAGGAAACCCACAGCTGCCAGAGGGGCCCGATCCTCTGCCTGTGCCGTTCTCTCTGACACAGCGCCAGCTCGGGAGGTCCTCCGACCCTTCTTCCTCCCTGTCGTATTGTCCGCAGATCGGACCTGCCGCCGTCGACATCACGGCGACCCTCGGGTATAAGTTCTTCGAAAGCGGCCTTGCTCTACTGCCCTAGCTCCCCACGTGTCTGCATGTGCATCTTTTTCTACTCCCATCAGCTCTTCCAAAGCCACCTAAGTTTTTAGTATTATTAGAGGTAAAGCTACTTCATGCATTCGAATCTAGGGCTTTGTTCAAACAACGAAGAAATGGGGAAAGTTGTAGCATGAATCTAGGACTTGATTCAAAGAGGAAATAATATGCTGAAAGTAGTAGAGACTGGATACCCAACCGGTCTCTTGGTTGAAAAGAGAAATAATGGGAAAACGCAGTACAAACTTGATAAGGAACAGATCTATTATTGGTTGAAAAAAGGATAGAAAGTGGCGGCTGATGGACAAGTCAACAGAGTATGTCCAGGATTAGATTTGCTGCCATCACATAGTAAAAGGTCTCGAGGATTAGATTTGCTGCCCTCACATAGCAAAAGGTCTCAGGATTAGATTTGCTGCCCTCACATAGTAAAAGGTCTCCAGGATTAGATTTGTTGCCCTCACATAGTAAATGGTCTCCAGGATTAGATTTGCTGCCCTCACATAGTACAAGGTCTCCAGGATTAGGTTTGCTGCCCTCACATAGCATGAACAAACTCGGCATCACCACTTTATGCCTCCCTGTAGGTACATTGTGCTGATGCGTCCACTGTCACATGTCCTTATACCAACCTTTTGCTGTTGTTAATGTAAGGGCGCATGTAAAATGAAGCGATCACACTGTTACCTTAGGGACATGTCTAACAAGTGTTATTGTAAATCTAATGCCTCCAGTGATAAGATGCAATTAAACTGTGTTACAAATGGCACTCCTGATGTTTTCCCCAGTATGATAATTAAGTTGCTCCTTTACGCTGAGTGTCCTGGTGTCCCCACGGTCCCATGCCCTTAAACCAACTCTTTAGCTGTTGTTGATTTACTGTGTCTCGTAAACAAGCAATGCCACCATTAAAGTAATCCCATATTTGAGGAATCTCATTGTTGATCGTAATGCTTCTGGTAACATGAAGCATTGCTGACGTTTTAAAATTTCTACTGTCCTTGCGCGATTTCCATGAACATAATTAAGATGCTTCTTTTCATTTCGTATATGTTTTGTATATTCTTATTGACCAGCAACTGTTTACTTTTTATCTTTTTGTGCAGATAGGGATATCCATTTCACCTTGTTGCTATTGTGACCTTTTGGTGAACTGCACAAAACACTTTTTTTTGGAATGAGTGTCTTGTGCAGTTCAACTAAAATGTCACGTGGGCAACATCTCTCAATTTTGGTGAACTGCACAAAATGGTGATTGGAGTTTCCAAAATCACCGTCAAGTTCTGCTGGTAAGCTCGTGCAACATTTTATTAGCCTTTGCAAGATGGAGCCGTCACTGTCACCACAATGGCACTTTAATTTAGTGGAAATGCACAAAAGGATAATAAATTTATAGTTGCACCTTACATGAGCCGGACAGCCAACCTTAATGTTCCTCAATTTTAGTGCAACTACTAAAGAAGAACCTGCCAGCTCACGAGAGCAAGTACTTCTTGCTAGCTGAATGATGCAATCTTTGCTTCATTTCAGGTGAAGTGTAGAAAAAGGCGCATGAATTGAATCATGGAACTCTAGGCAGACCTCATCCTAGTGGAGCTGCAGGTTGAGTTCAAGGAGGCCACTACTAAAGCGAAATCATGCTCTCCTGTCTCCTTGTTTGTGTTGTGCAAACAAGAATACTCAATTACAGATGTTGTGACGGTCAAGAGCATTCGCCAAGTTCTTCGATTGTATGACATGGCTAGCCAAGATGGATTTAATCCCGATATTCACTTTATCAAAAAGCTCTAATGGGTTGGTTCTGAATCTTGCAAGCTGGGAATCAATGAGATGTGTAGGCATCTTTGTTGTACTTATTATTTGGATCTTATTTGTTGGTTCCGAATCTTGCAAGCTGGGAATCAATGAGATGTGTAGGCATCTTTGTTGTACTTATTATTTGGATATTATTTGTTGGTTCTGAATCTTCCAAGCTGGGAAACACGGCATGATGATGCAGAGGACAACAACCATAACAAACAGTTCAAACTTGGTAGTATTATATTTGTGAAAGTGCGACAAATGTCCTGATCATGGGTGTCCTGAGAATAATAATTCTAATTGTTGTGCATGTTGATCCTGTGGCACTGATAGAATGAGCCAATGCATTGCTTCTTTTAAGTATAAATTTCTATTAAAGCTAATTAAATTCAAGTAAAGTGACCACTAACTCCTGTTATTACAGTACCAATACAGACCCGCTCGTGAACCGACGTGTGGCTGGAGTAGGTTTCTTAATGGAGGTGTTTGAATGCGCCGAGGGTTCATCTTCTGCCGGGCATGCAGCGAACGAGGGAGGGGTAGTAACTGTTGTCGCCTGTACACACTCAGCCATCGTTGAATCCAGTTCCCAAGAGCTAAAAATGAACCGATGCCGCCGCCTACACACTCGCTCACTCAAGAGACTCCAATGGCGATCCGAGGGGTGAGCCTGCTGGATATGGACTTCAGCAAGGAGTTCCCCTTTGAGTTCGCTGCTCAGTCCTATGGCTGCACCAAGTTGAATGTGATGTACACCAACGATATGGACTCGGTCAAGCTCGCCTGCCTCAGTCCTATGGCTGCACCAGGTTCTAGAGCATTTGCCCGTTTCATCAAGCAGCGCCGATCGCACCTTCGCCACGGTGGAGAGAAGGAAGAACGCGACGATTCGCCATCGGTGCAACAAGCTTGTCGACATCCGAAGCAATACAAGTTCATCAAGAACGAGCAGGAGAAGGACTCGTGGTTGACCTCGCCGAGACCATCATCGATCCCTGATACGCCAACATGAAAGAAGACGACCTGAACACGTGGGAGGTACCTCTGAATCTAGCCTACTTAACCTACGCGGCCAAGGACGCATACGCGTGCTACGACATGTACAGGCAGATATTGGACATGAGGGCGTGTCTGCTTCCCGTAACTGACGAGTACACGGACAGCCGCAGCGTCATGATCAAGCATGCCAGGAAGGTCTAGATGTTGTACTTTATCTGCTTATAAGCACCTTTATCATGTGAGTGTTTCATGCATTAGCCTATGTGTCGTAATTACCTGTTTTGTCCGAAATATTTCTTTTAAGAACCCATTAACCTGATTGCTTTTTTTAGTGGCTATTTGCTTATGTATGTAACTAGTTCACTTGTCCGTTAAAAAAACTAGTTCACTCGGCTTCCGTGCTTTGAATCTCCGTCCTCCCAACATATTCCCCTCCTCGGGTGGACCCAGCAGGTCTCTGAATTTTCTCCCACTTTCTTTTTCGATGTAAACTGAGTTTTCTCCCAGTATTTTTCCTTAGAACCAACTCAACTGTCCCACGTCTAGCCTAAAAAATAATAATACCCCACGTACTAATAACTCATCAAATTTAAATGATATTTTATTTCGTAAGTTGAAAGTTCTTGAAAAATAATAATAATAATTGTTTATATATAACTTGGCAAGTTAACTCCTAGTGATAGCGTACATAAGCTTGCAAAGATTTTACTGACCAATGCAGTAATAGACGTGCAATCATGTGTTTATGTTTTTATAACATTTCTCCGTCTAGCCCAACATGATATTTTCACCCAGCCCAGCAAGTCCGCGGATTTCGAGAAAAATGCAAATGGGATATAAACGGGCTGCATAGATGATACATCATTGTTTCACCCAGCCCACCAAATGGATTAAAAAACAAATGGACTGGCTGACATGTGGGCCAGTAGGTCAAAGCCTAAGAAGGCGTTGGATTTACATCCAACGGTCGGCATTCTTCTTCAATCTCTCGTCTTCTTCCGCCAGCGCTGCCGGAACCGCCTGCTCCAGCGTTCGGCATCCAGGAGCGTTGTTTTGCGCTCCTCAACCAAACGCTACCCCGCCGACGGCCAGGCCATCCCTCCACTCCGCACCTCCTGTTATTCTCTGCCGAGTGTAGGCCCACCCCGCACCCGAACCAGTCAAGTTTCCCACTCCTCTCTGTCTGCGACTCCATTGCCGTGTCTTCCCCATCTCCGGGTCGTTCCAGTCTGGAGCCTCACCGTTGTCCACCGACTCGGTGCGCTCGGCGCGACGTGGTCAACATACGAGAGTCGTGGGAAGAGGAATGTACGTGGAGAGCCTGACGGCTGGGACCCACGAGGTCCATGGTTGCACGCAAGGAAAGTTCCTCCTTATTACGTGACCAGACGTGGGAAGGGCTTCAGATTTCGCGAAAAAATGTTCCCCCACGATGGTCGGACCCACCAGCTATATCTTCGCACGCAAGGAAGTGCCTCCTTATTACGCACAAAAAAATGAATACCCCCTGCTAGCTGGGACCCACCATAGTGGGTGGCTGACTTGTAGGCCTACTAAGTTGACGAGGATGGAGGGCTTTGTCAACTTAGTCAATATGAACGATTCTAGCTCCAGTGACCGTGCGATGTCCATCCAACGGCCATAGTGCTTCTTCAACCTCTGGTCTTCTTGCTCCAGCCGCCCAAAGCAGCGCCGGTCGTGTCGCGTGCTCCTGCCTCTCGTAACCGGCTGTGAAGCCGCGGAGGCATCACCACCCCCTACTACTCCCACCGCTGGCCCTGGGCATCCCTCTACTCACCCACACCCCCTGTTATTCTGCGGCGACGGCAGCCTCACGCCGCAGTCGAACCTGTGAACCCTCGTAATCCTCTCCGTGTGGGCATCCACTTCCGCGTCTTCCGCGGCTCCGCGTCGTCCCCTTCGTAGGCCTCGTCGTCGTCCACCGCCTTGGTGCTCTCGGCGCGGCGTGGTCAATGTGGTCAACGACCGACTTTCATCGGAAGAGTACTATACGTGGAGAGGCTGACAGATGGGTCCATGGCCACAGCCCGGTTTTTTGTGATTTGCCAAGTAAGTCGCTTTGTTAGGCCTGTTGGGCTGCAAATCTTTCAAGACGAGCAGAGCTTAATTCGGATGGCCGAGAAAATCGCCTATCAGTAATGACAAATTGGTTGTACATTTTTAAAACACATCAAACCGGCAATTAGTTTCAAATATCTTTTTTTCATTTCGAGATTTTAAATTGCATTTATTTTTATGCACGGACAATTTCTTGGATTTTATATTGATATACATTTATTTTTAAAATCATTTTGGATTAAAAATAGTTCGAAATATGCAAAATTTCGTATAATTTTAGGATTAAAAACAGTTTGGACCGCACCGAAATATGCAAAATTTCGTATAATTTTTTAACCGTGGCCACAATATGGTCTGTAATGCTAACAAAAAGAATATGGGCTCCAAGAAAAACCTTAAGAATTAGCAAATGGGCTGTAAATTATTAGAAATAATGGTAGATGGGTTGTATGCTATTTTCCACAGATATGAGGCTTTCCTAAAAAAAAGGTTGGCGCACAAGCAGTGACCGTTGGATTTCGATCCAACGGCCGTCGTGCTTCTTCAATCTCTACTCTTCCTGCTCCAGCCGCTCACACAAGCGCCAGCAGGACTTCCTGCTCCCTCCTCCCCGCGGCCGGTTGTGCTGCCGCGCAGGCCTCATCGCCCCACCGTAATCCCATCGCTGGCCTAGCCATCCCTCTACTCACCCACACTTGTTGTTACCGCCGCTGACAGCTTGGACCCACCAGCTATATCTTCGCACGCAAGGAAGTGCCTCCTTATTACGCAAAAAAATGAATACTCCTCCTGCTAGCTGGAACCCACACTACTGGGAAAAGGGCTATAGATATGATTGACACTAATGGCGCACCAGGAAGTGGTGCGCCACTACTATATACTAATGGCGCACCTGTTGGTGATGCGCCATTAGTGTGGAAGACACTAATGGCGCACCACACAAAAGGTGTGCCACTAGTTATAATTTTTTTTCATTTTACATACATACTAATGGCGATCGAGATCGGTGCGCCATTACTAGTTCTAACTAGTAACGGCGCACTGTGCAGGAGTGCGCCAAGATTGAATTTTTTTTGCAAAACTTCTAATGGCGCACCGCAGCTGGGTGCGCCATTAGTAAGCTTCCCCCCACTCCACCTATTCCCCTCCCTCCCTTCCTCCCCAACCGTACACCGCCGCCGCGCCTGCACGCCCCATCCGTCCCCTCCGTCCCCTGCCGCCGCCGCCCGACCCCCGCCGGAATCCACCCCGCCGCCCGCGCCCGCCGCCCCACGCCCCACCACTGCAGCTCCCCGCGCCGCCCCCATGCCCCCGCGCCCTGAGCCGGAGGAGGAGGACCAGGACGAGGACGAGGACGAGGAGGAGACTGCTTCCAGTGCCGCCGAGCAGGACTCCGTCTCGCTGGTGCGCTGCGTCGCCCGGGCCCTCAACCGCCGGATCTCCGACCTCGTCGCCCTCCTCTTCCGCCACAAGGAAAGCGCGCCCGCCCGCCCGCCGGGCTCCCCTTCCCCTCCGCCCTCCCCGCGCGCACGTCTAACCCTAACCCTAGCTGGCTCACTTGGCAGAGCGCGGGGTCCTTCGGCACCGTCGCGGGCTTCGCCATCGCCGTCGTCTTCGCGTGGAAGTTCCTGTGCTCCTCCTCGACGCCCCGGCCCTCGCCCGCCGCGCCTGCCCCCGTCCTGCTTATCTAGGGGTTCTGGTAGCTGCGAGGTTAGTGAGACTGTTTAGATTGCTCATCATCTCAGTTAGTAGGTAGTACAGTAATCTGAAAACATACAAGCTGCTGGGAGCACTTTCAAGTCATGGGTAGATTGATAGTAGATTGATTGCTTGTAATGGTTGGTCGCTGGCACCTGTGTTTGTCGGTTCCATTCTAGTAGTTCAATATCAGTGGATTCGTCGCCAGATAGATTCGGGTCGGGATTCCTCGCTAGATAGTGTGTCGATCGTGTCTTCTGTTTTTTCTTAGGTTTTGCTGTACAGCCGTAGATTGGATGTGGGGATACGCAATAGTTTCCCAAGATTTTGGCTGCCCGGGGGTGTCAATTAGGTTAATCCTATGTATGTATGCGAGTTTGTGGTTTGTTGTCAAGAAATCAGGATGCGCCGAGGCTTGAAAGGGCGGGGGCGTAGCGCTGAGTTGCATGGGGTTTCCCTGCGCTGGCGTGGCTGTGACTTGTGCTGGTTTATATTTGTTGTTCGGATATTGGGATGTGTTTCTCTGATCGTAGTTTTGGAGTCGTGCATGTGGTTGCTTACCATTGGTAGAAATTAGTTGCATGGATTTTAGCACGCTGTCATCGGAAATTGGTATGTCTTGCCCTGGTGTAGTTTGGGAACATTGGATATAGCACATAGTTTTGGTGAAAATTAGCTTGTGCGTGTTTTGACCTGCCAGTGTGTCGGCAAGGCTGTCGCACCATAATATCTTTGTTGTTATGCCATAATTAATTTTTGTGTCCACAACGTAAACATATGACATATTATAAACAATGTATTCTAGACAATGTTACCAAAAAAGTTTGTGCTTAAATCATTATGATAGTGTGTCTGTGTCCAATTGTTATGTATATTGAAAGTAATTGGTGGGCATGAAAGCTGTGAAACATTTTACATGCCAAGGATTGGTGGTAGCCAGTGTCCAAAATGAAACAAATTGTTCAGACTTCAGACTTAGGGGGTGTGTTCTTATGATTTGTGATGCTGATGATTTCGCTAGTTTGCTCGGTTTTGTCTCCGACCATCGTGTCGTGATGATTTTGCAGGTACCCCGAGAGGTCCTTGAGTTTGCCGGAATGTCGATTAACTTCCGTTCCGGCAAATTCGGGTACTCCATATGTCCTATTTTCAGCAAAGGTCATGCTGAAATTTTCCGTGAATTTTAGCATGACTTTGCTAAAAATAGGACATATGGGGTACTTGCGACTAATGCCTGTTATCATGCATGTTTTATGATATGTTGTAAGGGTACTAATTGATCTCTTCTGCTGCTTATCAGAGATGGCGGGAAGCAGCCACCGCCGCTCTGTGACACCGCAGTACGAGTTGGATGCTTCCGAGTTCTTCACTATCATATTTGAGACTTCAGTATCATCCATGACGCAGGTATATAAAACGAGAGATCTCCCCTTCACCCATCTCATTATGATATCTGTTGTTTGCTACATCACTCATTGTCCCAAACTGCAGAGGCTGCCTGACAGTTTTATGAACATGCTGATGGGTGAAGATCCGCCAAATAATGTGAAGCTGCGACAGGCCGACAGCGGGTTTCGCAGGCAGTGGGATGTGGAGTTGGTGATCAAGGAGGGCCACATGTACTTGTCTCATGGGTGGGAGAAGTTCTATCGTGCCTACGACCTGCGGCTGGGGTACTTCCTTCTCTTCAGGTACGACGACGACACCACCATGCTCATCGTGAAGGTGTTCAACACGACTATGTGTCGCATGCGCTACGCTGACGATGATGATGCCGGTATGTTCTGCCTCTTCTTATTCCTCTACATTTGGC
This sequence comes from Aegilops longissima, assembly GCA_021605205.1. Lineage (NCBI taxonomy): Eukaryota > Viridiplantae > Streptophyta > Magnoliopsida > Poales > Poaceae > Aegilops > Aegilops longissima. Next base: position 611,993,889 of record CM038676.1, on the reverse strand, counting down.
TTTGTCTCACATCGATTGTTAACGGTCATTGTTGCATTTTGGACAGGTAATGGGAGCAGCAGCAGCGATTCTGGCTGTAGCGAAAGCAGCAGCGATTCTGGCTGTAGCGAAAGCAACAGCGATTCTGGCAGCAGCATAGACAACAAGAAGGATGATCCGGACTGGAGTGCGGGAGAAGAGGAGCTGAGTGGGGATGAGGAGCTGCAGGATGACGATGGGCATCAAGGTGAGGATGACCTAGCGCTGGTGGTGGCTGACCAAGGGCAAGAGATGGTGGTGGCTGACCATGGGCAAGAGATGGTGGTGGCTGACCATGGGCAAGAGATGGAGGTGGCTGAGGATGACCTAGCGACGGTCATGCCTGAAGGTGGCCTCGCGATGGTGGTGGTGCCTGACAATGACCACGCACCGGTGGTGGCGCCGGCGATCCCACAGCTGGGCGACATGACCACGCCAATTGTGGTAGAAGACTACATCCCACTGCCTCCACTGCCTCCACCGCCTTGCCGCTCTTCGCGCATCAGTCTGATGAAGGAGAAGGAGAAGAACAATGCATGAGAACTGAACTTTGTCAGGTATGTCAGATCTCCAAAATGATATATATATATATACTTAGTTACCTATGTTATCTCTAATATGCTTAGTTTCCTATAGGTTAGCTTCATTTTACCTAAGTTGGCTCTAATATGCTAACTTAGAGCTTATATGCTTAGTTTCCTATAGGTTAGCTCCAAAATAACTTATGTTAGCACAAAATGATCAAGTTTACATAATAAGCTTATAGTCTTTTTCTTATTCTTCTTTTCCAAAATGACATAGGTTAGCTTCATTTTACCTAAGTTGGCTCTAATATACTAACTTAGAGCTTATATGCTTAGTTTCCTATAGGTTAGCTCCAAAATAACTTATGGTAGCACAAAATGATCAAGTTTACATAATAAGCTTATAGTCTTCTTCTTATTCTTCTTCTTTTCCAAAATGACATAGGTTAGCTTCATTTTACCTAAGTTGGCTCTAATATGCTAACTTAGAGCTTATATGCTTAGTTTCCTATAGGTTAGCTCCAAAATTACTTATGTTAGCACAAAATGATCAAGTTTACATAATAAGCTTATAGTCTTATTCTTATTCTTCTTCTTTTCGAAAATTCTTCTTATTCTTCTTCTAGTGTTCTTCTTCTTCTAGTATTCTTCTAGTCTTCTTCTTCTTCTTCTTCTTCTTCTTCTTCTTCTTCTAACTTCTTCTTTATCATTTTGCAGATTTGATTTAATTCACGGAAGCTTGCATGGATGGAGTGCTTCTTTTCCATTTGTGTTTTTATTTTGTATCAATGTGAAACTTTTGTGAATTGATGGATAACGGTGTTGGATGAACAATGTGAAACTTTTGTAATATGTAACGATGGAACTGTGTGTTGGCTATGTATGTATATATGATGGAACTTGTGTGTTGGCTTTGATTGTTATATGGATGCTTGTTGTATATATATGTGTTGGATATCTCATATGTGAAATAGTGACCTGAGATTAAGAAAAAAAATTAAAAAAATTGTTACTAATGACGCACTACCATGTGGTGCGCCATTAGTATAGCAGACTCTTGTGGCGCACTATGGGCAAAACTAATGGCGCACTGCATGGTGCGCCATTAGTATACCAGATACTAATGGCGCACCCGTGGTGCGCCATTAGTAAAAAATACTAGTGGCGTGCTACTAATGGCGCACCGGTAGTGCGCCATTAGTAGGCAAAACCGGTGCGCCATTAGTAGGCCTTTTCCTAGTAGTGCCAGTATAGTGCCAGGTGATGTCTACTACGCAACCTTCTTCTTATAGATGTTGTTGAGCCTGCAAGTGCACAGGTTTGTAGGACAGTAGCAAATTTCCCTCAAGTGGATGACCTAAGGTTTATTAATCCGTAGGAGGCGTACGATGAAGATGGTCTCTCTCAAGCAACCCTGCAACCAAATAACAAAGAGTCTCTTGTGTCCCCAACACACCCAATACAATGGTAAATTGTATAGCTGCCCTAGTTCGGCGAAGAGATGGTGCTACAAGTGCAATATGGATGGTAGAAATAGGTATTTTTAATCTGAAATAATAAAAACAGCAAGGTAACTAATGATAAAAGTGGGCGTAAATGGTATTGCAACTCGAATAACACCTTAAGACACAAATCAACCAAAACCCTAATGTCACCTAGATACTCCATTGTCACCTCAAGTATCCGTGGGCATGATTATATGATATGCATCACACAATCTCAGATTCATCCAACCAACACAAAGTACTTCAAAGAGTGCCCCAAAGTTTCTACCGGAGAGTCAAGAAAACGTGTGCCAACCCCTATGCATAGGTTCATGGGCGGAACCCGCAAGTTGGTCACCAAAACATACATCAAGAGGCACGTGAAATCCCATTGTCACCACATATAAGCACGACAAGACATACATCAAGTGTTCTCAAATCAAAGACTCAATCCAATAAGATAACTTCAAAGGGGAAACTCAATTCATCACAAGAGAGTAGAGGGGGAGAAACATCATAAGATCCAACTACAATAGCAAAGCTCGGGATACATCAAGATCGTGCCATAGAGGGAACACGAGAGAGAACACGAGAGAGAGAAATCAAACACATAGCTACTGGTACATACCCTCAGCCCCGAGGGTGAACTACTCCCTCCTCGTCATGGAGAGCGCCTGGATGATGAAGATGGCCACCGGTGATGGATTCCCCCTCCGGCAAGGTGCCTGAACGGGCTCCCGAGAGGTTTTTGGTGGCTACAGAGGCTTGCGGCGGCGGAACTCCCGATCTATCTTGATATTCGATGGTTTTAGGGTACGAGGGAATATATAGGCGAAAGAAGTCGGTCGGGGGGTGCTCGAGGGGTCCACGAGAAAGTGGGGTCGTGCCCTGTAGGGGGGCGCGCCCCCTATCTCCTGGGCACCTCGAGGGTCTTCTGACTTGATCTCCAAGCCTCCAGGATGATATTCTTCCAAAAAATCACGATGCCAAAGGTTTCATTCCGTTTGGACTCCGTTTGATATTCCTTCTCTTCGAAATACTGAAACATGCAATAAAACAACAATATGGGCTGGGCCTCCGGTTAATTGGTTAGTCCCAAAAGTAATATAAAAGTGTATAATAAAGCCCATAATGATTCAAAACACATAGTAATATAGCATGAATGCTTCATAAATTATAGATACGTTGGAGACTATCAGCATCCCCAAGCTTAATTCCTACTCGTCCTCGAGTAGGTAAATGATAAAGAAAGAATTTATGAAGTGTGAATGCTAGAAGGTGCACAAGTTTGATCAATGATAATTTCAATCACCTTTTCTAGCATGATAATATGTCATAACCGTAGTTCATCTCATAAACTTCTCACTGTAAAGTAACAAGCAATTCACATGTCAAAGCATAGACCATAAACTTTCTTGTAAACTAGCAAACTTCATTCTCAGTCATTCAAACAATTGCAATTCATCTTATTTTTAGGAATATCAAACTCCACATACTCAACGATCATATAGTCTTCTACAATTGCTAACACTCACGCAATACTAATGGTTATGGAGTTTCAATCGGACACTGAGAAAGATAGGGGCTTATAGTGTTCCCTCCCAACGTATTCACCTTTGGGTGATGTGAACAATAATAGTTCATGCTAACTTACATCCAATTGGATATATATATATATATATATATATATATATATATCAGGATCACCCCAGCACATAGTGCTTGCCAAAGGATAAAATGAAAAAGGGAAAGGTGAAGATCACCTTGACTCTTGCATAAAGTAAAAGACGTAAAGTCAAAGATAGGCCCTTCGCAGAGGGAAGCAGAGGTTGTCATGCACTTTTAGGGTTGGATACACAAAATCTTAATGCGAAAGAACGTCACTTTATATTGCCCCTTGTATATGGACCTTTATTATGCAGTCCGTCGCTTTTATTGCTTCCATAACAAGTTCGTACAAAGCTTATTTTCTCCGCACTAATAAGTCATGCATATTTAGAGAGCAATTTTTATTGCTTGCACCGATGGCAACTTACTTGAAGGATCTTACTCAATGCATAGGTAGGTATGGTGGAATCTCATGGAAAAACTGGGTTTAAGGATATTTGGAAGCACAAGTAGTATCTCTACTTGGTGCAAGGAATTTTTGGCTAGCATGAGGGGGAAAGGCAAGCTCAACATGTTTGAATGATCCATGACAATATACTTTAACTGAAATAACGAAAAACATACCCCATTACGTTGTCTTCCTTGTCCAACATTAACTCTTTAGAATGTCATACCTAATGAGTGATCCCAACTATAAAAGATGTCTACAATAGTATATTTATATATGAAATCTCTCTTCCTTCAATATTCTTTCATGAAATTGTTCAAATGACCAATACAATGCTTGCTAACCTCCAATAAATTTACAACCTCTACTTCTTAGACGTGAAGTCATTACTCCCCATGGGATAAGCAAATGAGACATATATAATTTCAGATTTATGACAATTAACTCATTCAACAATTTACTCATAGGATATAAGTGAAGCACACGAGTAAATGACAAACTACTCCAAAAAGATATAAGTGAAGATTGATGAGTAACTAAATAATTATGCAACTATGCGAAAACTCTCTATCATTTAAGAATTTCAGATCTTGGTATTGTATTCAAACAGCAAGAAAAACAAAATAAAATTACATTGCAATGATAGCACAACTCATGTGAAGAAGCAAAAACTTAGGCTCAACCGATACTAACCGATAGTTGTTGGAGAAGAAAGGTGGGATGCCTACCGGGGCATCCCCAAGCTTAGGTGCTTGAGACTTCTTGAAATATTATCTTGGGGTGCCTTGGGCATACCCAAGCTTGAACTTTTGTGTCTCCTTAATTCCTCTCATATCATGGATTCTCTATTTCTCAAAAGCTTCATCCACACCAAACTCAACAAGAACTCGTGAGATAGGTTAGTATAAACCATGCAAAACCGTATCACTTTCTACTGTAACAAATCACTACGATTATTATTCAACATTGCATACTAAATGCCTCTGCATATTTAATACTCCTATCCTCAAATAGAATCATTAAACAAGTAAACATATGCAAACAATGCAACCATAACAGCAATCTGTCAAAACAGTATAGTCTGTAAAGAATGCAAGAGTATCAATACTTCCCTAACTCCAAAAATTATGAAATAAAATTCCCACCGTAATAAATTTATCAGAGCTCAATATGCAAAAATATTCAACATTATATCATTCTCTTACTTTTCTAGGGAATTTTTGCAACAGCGGTAAGCTTTCTGTTTTTCAAACAGCAACATGTATACTAGCAAAATAAGCATGGCAAAGGCTATCCTTGACTTTTTTATTGAAACTAAAGATGCAAAACATTATTATAAATAACAGCAAGCAAAAACTAACAATGTAAAATGACGCTCCAAGCAAAACACATATCATGTGGTGAAAAAATATAGCTCCAAGTAAATTTACCGATGAACGAAGACGAAAGAGGGGATGCCATCCGGGGCATCCCCAAGCTTAGGCTCTTGGTTATCCTTGAATATTACCTTCGGGTGCCTTGGTAATCCCCAAGCTTAGGATCTTGCCACTCCTTATTCCATAGTCCATCGAATCTTTACCCAAAACTTGAAAACTTCACAACACAAAACTTAACAGAAAACTCGTGAGCTCCGTTAGCGAAAGAAAACAAAACACCACTTCAAGGTACTGTAATGAACTCATTATTTATTTATGTTGGTGTTAAACCTACTGTATTCCAACTTCTCTATGGTTTGTAAACTATTTTACTAGCCGTAGAGTCATCAAAATAAGCAAACAACACAATGAAAACAGAATCTGTCAAAAACAGAACAGTCTGTAGTAATCTGTAACTAACGCAAACTTATGGAACTCCAAAAATTCTAAAATAAATTGCTGGACCTGAGGAATTTTCCTAGTAATCATCTGCAAAAAGAATTAACTAAATATCACTCTCCAGTAAAAAGTTGAAGCTAATCTCGTGAGCGCTAAAGTTTCTGTTTTTTACAGCATGATCATAAAGACTTCACCCAAGTCTTCCCAAAGGTTCTACTTGGCACAAACACTAATTAAAACATGAAAACACATATAAACAGAAGATAGATGGATTAATTATTACTAAACAGAACCAAAAAGCAAGAAACTAAAATAAAATTGGGTTGCCTCTCAACAATCGCTATCGTTTAACGCCCCTAGCTAGGCATGATGATTTCAATGATGCTCACATAAGATATAAGAATAGAAACATAAAGAGAGCATCATGAAGAATATGAATAGCACATTTAAGTCTAACCCACTTCATATGCATAGGGATTTTTTTAGCAAATATGGGAACAATAATCAACTAGCATAGGAAGGCAAAACAAGCATAACTTCAAAAATTGAACCACATAGAGAGGAAACTTGATGTTATTGCAATTCCTACAAGCATATATTCCTCCCTCATAATAATTTTCAGTAGAATCATGAATTAATTCAACAATATAACCAGCACTTAAAGCATTCTTTTCATTATCTACAAGCATAGAAAATTTACTACTCTCCACATAAGTAAAATTCTTCTCATGAATAGTAGTGGGAGCAAACTCAACAAAATATTTATCATGTGAAGCATAATCCAATTGAAAACTAAAATCATGATGACAAGTTTCATGGTTATCATTGTTCCTAATAGCATACAAGTAATCACAATAATCATCATAGAGAGCAACTTTTTTCTCATAATCAATTGGAACCTCTTCCGAAATAGTGGAATCATCACTAAATAAAGTTGACACTCTTCCAAATCCACTTTCATGTTCATCACAATAAGACTCAACATCCTCCAAAATAGTGGGATCACTACTTCCTAAAGTTGACACTCTTACAAACCCACTTTCATAAATATAATCATCATAAATAGGAGGCATGCTATCATCATAACAACTTTGCATATCAAAACTTGGGATGCTAAAAATATCATCTTCATTAAACATAGAATCCCCATGCTTGTGGCTTTGCATATCGTTAGCATCATGGATATTCAAGGAATTCATACTAAAAACATTGCAATCATGCTCATCATTCAAAGATTTAGTGCCAAACATTTTAATGCATTCTTCTTCTAACACTTTGGCACAATTTTCCTTCCCATCATACTCACGAAAGATATTAAAAAGATGAAGCGTATGAGACAAACTTAACTCCATTTTTTTAGTTTTTCTTTTATAGACTAAACTAGTGATAAAACAAGAAACAAAAAGATTCGATTGCAAGATCTAAAGATATACCTTCAAGCACTAACCTCCCCGGCAACGGCGCCAGAAACTGCTTGATGTCTACTACGCAACCTTCTTCTTGTAGACATTGTTGGGCCTCCAAGTGCACAGGTTTGTAGGATGAAGATGGTCTCTCTCAAGCAACCCTGCAATCAAATAACAAAGAGTCTCTTGTGTCCCCAACACACCCAATACAATGGTAAATTGCATAGGTGCACTAGTTCGGCGAAGAGATGGTGATACAAATGCAATATGGATGGTAAGAATAGGTATTTGTAATCTGAAATAATAAAAACAGCAAGGTAACTAATGATAAAAGTGGGCGTAAACGGTATTGCAATGATGGGAAACAAGGCCTAGGGTTCATACTTTCACTAGTGCAAGTTCTCTCAACAATAATAACATAGATAGATCATATAACAATCCCTCAACATGCAACAAAGAGTCACTCCAAAGCCACTAATAGCAGAGAACAAACGTAGAGATTATGGTAGGGTACGAAACCACCTCAAAGCTATTCTTTCGGATCAATCTATAAAAGAGTTCGTACTAGAATAACACCTTAAGACACAAATCAACCAAAACCCTAATGTCACCTAGATACTCCATTGTCACCTCAAGTTCCATGGGCATGATTATACGATATGCATCACACAATCTCAGATTCATCCAACCAACACAAAGTACTTCAAAGAGTGCCCCAAAGTTTCTACCGGAGAGTCAAGAAAACGTGTGCCAACCTCTATGCATAGGTTCATGGGTGGAACCCGCAAGTTGGTCACCAAAACATACATCAAGAGGCACATGAAATCCCATTGTCACCACAGATAAGCACGGCAAGACATACATCAAGTGTTCTCAAATCAAAGACTCAATCCGATAAGATAACTTCAATGGGGAAACTCAATTCATCACAAGAGAGTAGAGGGGGAGAAACATCATAAGATCCAACTGCAATAGCAAAGCTCGGGATACATCAAGATCGTGCCATAGAGGGAACACAAGAGAGAACACAAGAGAGAGAGATCAAACACATAGCTACTGGTACATACCCTCAGCCCCGAGGGTGAACTACTCCCTCCTTGTCATGGAGAGCGTCGGGATGATGAAGATGGCCGCCGGTGATGGATTCCCCCTCCGGCAGTGTGCCCGAACAGTCTCCCGAGAGGTTTTTGGTGGCTACAGAGGCTTGCGGCGGCGGAACTCCCGATCTATCTTGATATTCGATGGTTTTAGGGTACGAGGGAATATATAGGCGAAAGAAGTCGATCAGGGGGTGCTCGAGGGGTCCACGAGACAGGGGGGCACGCCCCCTATCTCCTGGGCTCCTCGAGGGTCTTCTAACTTGATCTCCAAGCCTCCAGGATGATATTCTTCCAAAAAATCACGATGCCGAAGGTTTCATTCCGTTTGGACTCCGTTTGATAATCCTTTTCTTCGAAATACTGAAACAGGCAATAAAACAACAATATGGGTTGGGCCTCCGGTTAATAGGTTAGTCCCAAAAGTAATATAAAAGTGTATAATGAAGCCCATAATCATTCAAAACACATAGTAATATAGCATGAATGCTTCATAAATTATAGATACGTTGGAGACGTATCAGTAGGCTGACTTGTGGGCCTACTAAGTTGACAGGACGGAGGGCTTTGTCAACTTAGTCAATACTCCAGTGACCGTACGATGTCCATCCAACGGCCGTAGTGCTTCTTCAACCTCTGGTCTTCGTTCTCTAGCCGCCCAAAGCAGCGCCGGTCATGCCGCATGCTCCTGCCTCCCATGGCCTGCTGGGATACCGCGGAGGCCTCATCGCCCCCTACTACTCCTACCGCTAGACAGGCCATCCCTCTACTCATCCACACCCCCTGTTATTCTACGGAGACGGCAGCCTCACACCGCAGCCGAACCAGTGAACCCTCGTACTCCTCTTCGCGTGGGCATCCACTTATGCGTCTTCCCCAGCTCTGCGTCGTCCCCTTCCTAGGCCTCGCCGTCGTCCACCGCTGTGGTCCTCTCTGTGCGGCGTGGTCAATGTAGTCAACAACCTACTTCTATCGGAAGAGTGCTATGCGTGGAGAGGCTGACAGCTGGGTCCACGGCGGCCGCAAGGAAGTGCCTCCTTATTACGTGCAAAATAATTATTCCTCCACCTGACAGCAGGGACCCACCGGACGGGCCACCGTATTTCACGAAAAAAACGTTTCCCCCTGACTGCTGGGACCCACCAGCTACACCTTCGCACGCAAGGAAGTGCGTCCGCAAAAACCGATTCGCTTCGATCGCCGGGACCCACCAGCTACATCTTCGCACGCAAGGAAGTGCGTCCGGGCAAAAAATAAAAAATTGATTCACCCCCCTGACTACTGAGACCCACCAGCTACATCTTCGCAAGCAAAGAAGTGCCTGGCAGTCGGGACCCACCTGGTCGAAGCATACGTAGCGTTGTCATTCTGGTCACCAATATGTACGTACATATATACTGGTCGATGTAGAGGCGCGCAAGTGTCATAGTAGAGGCGCGTACATGTCATAGTAGAGCCGCGCACGTAGCATGTACACGTACGTACAGCGGCCAGTGTGCAATAAAGAAAATACGGCCACGTATATGTACATACGGGCGGGGTCTCGAACGCCTACTTGCGCATACGTACGGCCAGGGCTCTTGTACATAGCTGGGTCGGAATGGAGAAACAGAATCGTCGTCGTGTTCATGGGGAGCCAACCGGCTGGGTCAGAACGGAATGCGTCGTCGTGTTCATCGGGAGGGCTTGGACGAAACAGGCGATGGAAAAGAGGCCTGGCGTACCGCAGAACGGAGGAAACGGCCTTGTGTTCGACCGGCCATGTTTGAAACGGGATCCTATTCATCAGGAGGGGTCTGGCGTACCGCAAAACGGAGGAAACGGACCTTCTACGGTCGAAATGGGGGTCCTGTTGATTGGGAGGGGTGTGGCGTACCGCAAAACGGACGAAACGGACTTAAGTTGGAGCGCTACGGTCGAAACGGGGGTCCTGTTGATCGGGAGGGGTGTGGCGTACCGCAAAACGGACGAAACGGACTTGTGTTGGAGCGCCTGAATAAACGGGGTCCTGTTCATCGGGAGGGTGTGGCGATCGCAAAATGGGCCTCCACGGATACCGCTCATCTCCACCGTCGACCTCCTCCAGCCTCCACGGGCTCCTGTTCATCCAGCCTCCACCGCGCGCTACTCCACCGGCTACTATTCAACCACCCCTCCACGGGCACCCCTTCACCATCTACTATTCATCCAGCCCACCACGGGGTCGTCCTGTTCATCCAGAGGCAACGCCACGGGTCCTGCATCCACCCCCACCGCCTTTGCTCATCCAACCGCCCGCAACGCCACTGCTCATCCAATCGATCGGCTTCATTAGCAGCAGAGCAAAGGAATCGCTCAATCGGTTTCATTAACAGCCATCGATCGATCGCTCGGGCTCGTGAACGCGTAGCTGCAGCTGTCAATCGCCGAGTTCGATTAGAGCCCAACGCCTCGGTTCGGGTTCGATTATAGCTAACGCCGCACACACGCAGCAGCGACGTGTCACGAGAGAAACGCGCATCGCTCGGCCCCAGACCACCCACCGTAACCGGGAACTCCCCGAAATTTTCCTCGCTCTTGCTTCTACCACGTTTTTTTCCGTCATGGACGTCCCAAAGAATGTCATGTAGCTGCGTCTCCGGCCTGCCCAGGACGAAAAGCCCATTTTCTGTCATGATTTTTTGTCATAGAAGTAGGAGCCCACCACATCTATGATGATACCGGGTTTTGTCACAATTATTGTCATAGAAGTGTCATATGTATGACAGGAAAAAAATTCGTTCGGCCCAAAATGTCACGGATGTGTCTTTTTTTTGTAGTGCATCCTTGACGAAACAATTTTTCCCTTTGCCTTGCTCAATCCAAATGCTGGCGTTCCTCTTTGATCTGAAGTCCTTCTTCTTGCATAAACTGCCCCATTCGAACCTCTTGATCATGGGGACGAACAGATAGCTGATCCTTCGGTTAATCATCATAAAAATCCTGCTATAAATTTTGGTGGAAATTCTGTTGTGTGCCATGATTTTATGCAGCAGCAGACAGGCGCGAAACACGGTGCAAATTCAGGTGTTGTGCCAGATCCAGGCAGCGGCAATCCCGGGGAAGATTTTCCTTCGCTTGTCGCGCCGGATAGCGGGATCCGTACCGCATCCGCCTCGGGAGCGGGCGACCCAGCCTCGCCATGACGCGTGTCTCCTCGTGGGCTCGCGGGCACGGGCGTTGTGGTGCACTCAGGGTCAGGTGGACCCGCAAGCAGCGCGGCGCCGCTCTCCACCCACCAAGTGGTGCGGTCTCCTCCGTACGATCGTGCGGGCCAATCCGGTGCATCGCAGGTGGGCGACAGCATCCGCCTCGGATCTGCTGCTGTCCGGCCAGGCGTGTCCCATCCTGGCACTGGTGATGGCGACATGATCCCTCTTGGATCTGGTGCGGCTGGGTTAGGCTCAGATGCAGCGACCGGATCATCTGTGCAGCCATCTTCTGCAAAGATTCCTCTATCTCCACCAAGAACGAGATCTCAGCATGGTATCTTAAAACCAAAAGTACGTACAGATGGTACGGTCAGGTATGACAAGGGACGTTTTGTTGGTCTTGTTGTCACAGGAGTGCCGGATACTTTGGTAGAGGCATTAGAGAATAAAAATTGGAAGAATGCAATGAATGAGGAATATAATGCTCTTATGAAAAATAGAACATGGCATCTAGTTCCTCCAGCAAAAGGGAGAAATTTAATTGACTGTATGTGGGTCTACAGAATTAAAAGAAAGGAAAATTGAGAAATAGACAGATATAAGGCTAGACTAGTTGCAGAGGGCTTTAAACAAAGATATGGTATATATTATGAGGATACATTTATCCCTGTTGTGAAAGCAGCTATTGTCAGACTTGTTCTCTCTATTGCAGTATCAAACAATTGGAGTCTTCATCAATTGGATGTGCAGAATGCGTTCCTTCATGGCGTTCTAGAGGAAGAAGTGTATATGAGACAACCACCTGGGTATGAGGTAAAGGATAAGTATCATTATGTATGTAAGCTTGATAAGGCTTTATATGGTTTGAAACAAGCACCTAGAGCATGGTACTCTAGGCTAAGTGAGAAACTCCAAAGACTTGGTTTCATCCGTCCAAAACTGACACGTCACTATTCTTCTACAGAAAAGGCAAAATCACAATTTTTATGCTAGTATATGTTGATTATATTATTGTTGCAAGCTCATCACAGGATGCAACCAAAGCATTGCTTGAAGATCTAAGGAGAGACTTTGCTCTATAAGATCTTGGTGATTTGCGCTACTTCTTGGGAATGGAAGTAAAAAAGGTTAAAGATGGCATAGTCTTGAGTCAAGAAAAGTATTTGTCAGATGTGTTAAAACGAGCAGGTTTGATGAATTGCAAGGTTTCAAATATACCTCTCTCAACTTCCGAAAAATTATCCAAGGAAGAAGGTGAGCCTTTAAGTGTCAAAGAATCTACAAACTATAGAAGTGTTGTAGGTGCCTTGCAATATCTAACACTTACAAGACCTGGTATATCTTTTCCTATGAAATAAGTATGTTAGTTCTTTCATACCCCTACTCTTGCACATTGGAGAGCAGTAAAGAGGATCTTGAGATATCTAAGTGGCACTATGAGCATAGGTTTGAAAGTCACAAGGTCGACATCAACTTTGGTGAGTGCATTCTCTGATGCTGATTGGGCAGGTTGTCCTGATGATAGAAGATCAACAGGGGGATTTGCTATTTTCTTTGGACCAAATTTTATATCATGGAGTGCACGGAAACAAGCTACTGTGTCAAGATCAAGCACAGAAGCTGAGTACAAAGCCTTGGCCAATGCTACGGAAGAATTGATATGGGTTCAAACCTTGCTAAATGAGCTTCGTGTTAATCACTCTCATGTCGCACAATTGTGGTGTGATAATATTGGTGCCACATATCTATCAGAAAATCCAGTGTTCATGCCAGAACAAAACACATTGAGGTTGACTATCATTTTGTGTGAGAGAAAGAGAGAGAGACTAGCTAAGAAGCTGCTTGATATTTGGTTCATTCCCACCAATGATCAAGTTGCAGATGGTTTCACTAAAGCCTTATCATGGCGCAAGTTAGGAGAATGCAAGAACAATATTTGACGTCCGGATAATTAAGCTACAGTAACTCTCAACTAATGATGCCACGTCACCACGATTACTGTTCTTAAACTCGCATTGGTTCGAAACGAGTTCAGATTCAAATCTAAAACAAAGTCAAAATAAAAGTTTTCAAATGTCAAAAACTAAAATGTTCACAGTAATCTATAAATTCACCTGATCATTGTCATGTTGAAACCAGCCTCATTTGAATTCTCAGAATGCCCCTAAAATTTAATTTGGTGGTCCAGCAGCAATTAAATTGGCCTTTCCAATTTCTAAAAATGGTTAGGCAACTCCTTTTAACCCCAGACTTTTTGTGCCATCTCAAGGTATTGTGTGAAAATTATGTGTCAAGTTTTGTTCAAAACGAAATCATTTGGTATCCTAACTAAATGCAAAATGGTGAAAGGAAATAGAAACATATTTAAAAAATAATTAAAATAAAAATAGAAGAATAGCCCTTACCTCCCCCCTCACTGGGCCTCGGCCCAGCTGGACCGCCTGGCCAGCCCACCAGCGCCGATCCCCCCGTCTCTGTTCACGGGCGGCTTGTGGCTAGCACCGATGGCAACCACGGCCATGGCAGACGCCATGGCGCCCATCCGCCGACGCCGCCCCCTCTACTTAAGCCGGCGTCACCCTCCCCGCCGAAAACCCTAGTTACTTCCCTATTTCCCTCGCGCCCCCGCTCCCCGATCTGGACGCCTGCACCCCGAGGCTGGCGCCCGAAGCCGAAGCTCGCCATCGTCGCCCCGTCCCAAACCGCCTCCACGACGACTACCCCGAGCTCCGGCGCCTCCCCGACTCCTCCTCGTGCACACTATTGCACACCTACAGGCCCCGGTGAGGCCGCCTCCTCTGTTTTCTCCCTCTCCTTTCCCTCCCGTCGACGTAGGTCGCCCCCGCCGTCACACCCGAGCTCCCGAGGAGCTCGCGGTTACCGTGCCCGTGTGAACCACCGTCGCGCGCTGGCCACCTCCCTGCGCTCCCTCCCCCGTCACGCTCCCGTCCTTTGCCGCTGCACTACGTGTCTGATGCTACCTGGTACTGCCGCCTGCTGCACTGCGCTGCTGCCGCGCCGCTGCTGCCCCACGCCAGCATTGCCCGTGCATCTGCCTGGACGGCGCCACGCTACCCTGTCGCTTGCTGCTGCTGCTCTCACCTGCTGCTGCTACTGTCGCGTACCCTGCTGCTCCAGCCGCCGCAGGCCACCACGCCCACCGCTGCCCGGCTTGGCGGCGCGCCGCAGCGCGCGCTGGCCTCCGCCGCCGCCGCCGCCTCCCGGCCGCCCTGCCGCTAGTCCGCCGGGCCGCGTTGTGGCTGCCAGCGGCTTGTGCCCTCGCGAGCCCAGCCAGCGAGGCCACTGGCCTCTGCCTGGGCCGGCCCCTATTCGGTTAGTGGGGATAACCCCTCCCTGACACTAACAAGTCCCCTAACCGCTCACTGACCCATGGGTCCAAGCCCACTAACTTAATCTGAGGCAATAAATTAATTTAATTAAAAAACCCTATTAAAATATGTATCACTTACACACTGGGCCCACCAGTCAGTTTGACCAGTCAACAGTCAACTGTTGACTGCTGACTGGGCTGCTAAGTCGGCCCCTCCTGGACCCACATGTCAACCTGCGTACACTTATGTATACACAGTGTTTTGTGCACTTAGCAATTTTGCATTTATTTTTGGATTGAAATTAATTCATGTATATAAATAAAACTTTGAAAAATAATATAAAATAAACCGTAGCTTAGATGAAAATGTTTTATACATGAAAGTTGCTCAGAACGACGAGACGAATCCGAATACGCAGTCAGTTCGTCTGCCACGCATCCCTATCATAGCAAACGTGCAACCTTTCCCCTCCGTTCCAGCTGTCCGAAAATGCCAAACTTCTGGGAAACATTCCCGGATGTTCTCTCCCTTTGCCTGTATCGTGTAGCACTGGGTTAGAACACCCCCTAGCACCGGTTATTGTCATTTCATGCATCTGTTTGCTTGTATTTACTGTTTCTCCCCCCTCTTCTCTCTGGTAGACCCCGAGACCGTTGTTGATGCCCCTGTGATCAACTACGTCGACGACGACCCTTCTTTCCTTTCAGCGGAGCTTCCAGGCAAGCCCCCCCCTTTGATCATCCCAATATCGCCCATTCCATTTTCTCATGCTTGCATTAGATTTTGCTACTGTAATTGATTGCTCCTATTCTGTGATGCACAGCCTGCTTTTGTACCTGTTGATGTACCTTACCTGCTTATCCTAAAATGCTTAGTATAGATTGGTTATTGATCCATCAATGACCCCCACCTTGTCCTTGTTGCCCCTGCTTCTTCATCGACGACTCGACCAACGTGATCGACAACCAGAGCCCGACACCTCACATCACATCATGCCCCTTTTGTTGCTCGGCTCTCCAGAGTTACCATCGAGTGCCGAGGGTGGAACCTCATACATCACTCCTGATGAGATCTCTGTAGTGTAGCTATTCGGTCGTGCTCATCGAGGGTGATTCCTCCTTAACCACTTCCGATACGACTCTGTCATGCAACACGTCAAGTGTGAACCTCGAGGGTGGTTCCTCTTACGTTCACCTTGATGATTACATCGAGTGGAATTCACCGAGGGTGATTCCTAGGGTTTTCCCCTTGATGTTTGGACACACGGTTACCTTGACTTTACTTGAGACCTTTGGGAAAGTTGGGCGGGCCCGGAGAGCACCTGCAAGATGGTTACGAGGCACGGCCGGGCAGGCAGGCCACCCCCGAGTGGGCTGGGCTAGCCCTTGTCGTATTTCCTCGAGACGGGGCGACGGGGTCGCATTATCGTGAGTCTCTGCTCGTTATCGCGAGCCCCCAATGCACTAACATAGTTTGGGTATTTGTTCTGAGTTGGCCTTTGGCCATTACGCACTAACCACCATGCGAGAATAGTTATAAGCCTCGACGTCATACTATCAGCCAAAGCTTTGTCAGACGTCCAGTTTAGCATGGCGGCATGGCTGGGCCGGCACCATCCCGTAGTGTGGAGCCTGGACCCGCCCTGCGCGCAACGTCCCGGAGTGCACCGGGCGAGGGGCCCAAGACCCCGGAGTGCTTAGGATGTAGACCGGCGGGGACCTCTCTACTGGGCCTAGGTAGGATTACGACGACGTGATGACCCAGGAAAGTTTGTCCGGCCAGAGTAATCAAGCGTGTTGGAAAACGTGGGGCACCCCTGAAGGGAAGATTATCTATTAATAGTCGTGTCCACGGTAATAGACGTTTAGACTTATATCCTGATCTTTTACAACTAGAAATGGATCCTTGAGATATGTGGCTCCGGGATTGCTTTCTTGCAGGGAGTCGAGGAAGGATCTCTAGGCATTAATGCTACACCATGCTTGTTCATTATAAACTGCTATTCTTTACTCTTCTACACGCTGCAAGACACTTGGAGATGCTGGTCTTCGATAGGCTAGGCCTTCCCCTCTATTCTGGCATTCTGCAGTTCAGTCCACAGATACAACCCTTCCATTTGATACCAATGCATACTTAGTATAGATCTGATGCTTGCGAGTACTTTGGATGAGTACTCACGGTTGCTTTGCTCCCCCTTTTCCCTCCTTCTTTCTTCTTTCTGGTTGTTGCAACCAGGTGGTGGACCCCAGAAGCCAGATGACACCCCTGACGACTACTACTACTACCCGATGATGCCTACTACTACATGGAGACCACCGGTGACCAGGAGTAGGTAGGAGGTCCCAGGCAGGAGGCCTTGCCTCTTCGATTGTTGATGTTTGTGCTAGCCTTCTTAAGGCATCCTTATTTATCTTATGTCTGTACTCAGATATTGTTTCTTCCGTTGACTCTTGTGCTATCGAGCTTGTATTCGAGCCCTCGAGGCCCCTGGCTTGTAATATGAAGCTTGTATTATTTCATTTTGTGTCTAGAGTTGTGTTGTGATATCTTCCCGTGAGTCCCTGATATTGATCGTACACATTTGCTTGTATGATTAGTGTACGATTGAATCCGGGGCGTCACAATTTGGTATCAGAGCCGACTGCCTGTAGGAACCCCCTTTCCAACTCATTGGCCGAAGTTGAGTCTAGTCTTTGAAAACTTGTTTTACTAACATGGTTGTGCGGCTTACGGGCCCACGTCACCATTGGGTGGTATTAGGATCTTTCATTCCTCATCTATAATCTGGGATTCTGATATCTCTTTTATTCAGGGTAAATGATTTTGCTAACTCTAACTCTAGGTTCTCGTAAATACTTTCTTCCGGAGAGCCCCTCACTCCAGATGATTGCTTGGTGCACCAGAATTCTGAAGATACTCTCCGATGTTTCCCTAGACCCTTGTGCCCTTCGTCGTCGCAATCCCTACCACCGATAGTCCTTATACGTAACTACCAACATTTGTCGTTCATACATTCATCCCCAGTTGCTCTTGTTATTACAAGATGCCCTGAAATAATATTTGATCTTCTGAAAATACTCTCTAGCCTATTGCCCTTGTTCCTCCTTATCTGGTTGCATTATGGTTACTTCCATATGTCTGGCAATATTGGTTGTATCCTTTGTCATCGTCATTTTGAACATTTGATTCAATATCTTTTTGAATGCTTGCAATCCTCCATCTCGATTGGAATTCTTCCCTTCGGCTCAGACATCTCCCCGGACATGAGCTGGTGTTCAACAAATCAAGCCTTGATTGATTGTTGATCTATGTCTATTCAACTTACTTGTCTTTGATCGGAGCCTCTGCTTCTGATCCATCGTTTAGGAAATCATAATTCCTTTGCGTTTGAGAATTGAATTAGTCAGTTGTTTCTATAATCTGATATCCTTGCATTCTTTCTTCTTCTGGGTGAGTACCGATACTCACATCAGATCCCTTGTGGACCACAAGGTCCGTTGTTGGATTTTATCCGACTGCGTCCTTCATAGTCAATCACCTTGTGAGCTTTTTATCGGATACATAATGCCTTTGGTAAATTGTATCCTCAGCTTCCTCAACCATGCTATACTTTCGAGCTTGAGTTATTTACTCATGAAGTTTGTGGTCTATGTTCATAAGATGCCCCAGTGGGTTGAATCTATGGTTTCCCTTATTTGTGTGAACCTGAAGATTATGCAGGTTATATCTACTGGCGTTTCTTTGGATAAATTTTCAATTCTATAACTTCATCGAAAGCGAGAAGTGAATGAAAGGTTATGCATTAGAGAAGTGGGAGTCGACCTTGAACCTTTGTGTTCATGCCCACGGAGCCGATGTGGAACTTATCATGGAAGCTTCTTGTTATAATAATAATCCCCTTGTGATAAGTCCATCTTGTATCTATGTTTGATCCTTTGCATCCGTGGTTTCGACCATATTGTTCTTCTTTGATCCCATTTCTCGGACAAGTTAAAGTACTTGTCCTCTTCAGATCATTTCACATGTCCAACCTCTACATTCATCTACCTTCGAGTATTACCCACTGGTATCTCGAGAATATCATGGAACTACGTAACTTCTGATTAGTTCTTCATCAACTATTATTTCTCGCTGATTCAAATTTTCCACGGGTTCTGAGTTGTTAGACACTCGAGGACACCGTTAACTAATTTGAGATTACACTTCCCTTTCCCTTATTTTGTTTAACCTTTCTTGGAACCTAACATAACTGAGCATGGATAATTCCCCACCTATGTAACACCTCGGTGTACTAACTCTGTCAGTAAGACCTTGTTACTATTGTTGATGACATTCCTGTAGCCGCCGATGGACGAGAACTCTGCCTTCGTCTTAACGAGCAGGAAAATGGTTCTCTTCGTCCCTCGCCCTTGGTACCAACGTTGTTGCCAACTTAACTGCCAGGTTGTCCCCTGACCTACCTTGGTATCATGACCGTACAAAATGTTAGCACCCTTCCTGCTTTTAACCCACATGGTGGGCCCATAACCCACAGTTCCACAGGATCGAAACCTGACTCTCCTATACATCCTTGTTTTCTAAGTTATCCCCCGCGCTTGGCTTCGTATGTAATTCAAGAGCCATCTTCCTTGTGATCTATTCTGGTATCAAATGCGATACTTATTCTCGATGCTCTGAGCCTCTTTCGCACTCTATTTGAGACATCAAACAATTGCCTACCCGGCTGAAGCTTCTTATTGCACCTCCTTACCTTGCTCTCGATGAATTTATTGAATTTCAACTCAAGAGATGCCTCTATGCCACGTTCAATGAGATAGCCCCCAGGTACCTATCTTGTGTTGAGCTCCATCCTTCCCAAGTCTTTCCCCCTTACTCCAACCCTTAAATTTCGGGACGAGATTTCTTGTAGTGGAGGAGAATTGTGACGTCTTCATAATTAAGCTACAGTAACTCTCTACTAATTATGCCACGTCAGCATGATTATTGTTCATAAACTCGTGTTGTTTCAAAATGGGTTCAGATTCAAATCTAAAACAAAGTCGAAAATAAAAGTTTTCAAATGTCAAAAACTAAAATGTTCACGATATTCTATAAATTCACCTGACTATTGTCATGTTGAAACAAGCCTCATTTGAATTCCCAGAATGCCCCTGAAATTTAATTTGGTGGTCCAGCAACAATTAAATTGGCCTTTCCAATTTCTAAAAATGGTTAGACAACTCCTTTTGACCCCAAACTTTTTGTGCCATCTCAAGGTATTGTGTTGAAATTATGTGTCAAGTTTTGTTCAAAACAAAATCATTTGGTATCCTAACTAAATGAAAAACGATGAAAGGAAATAGAAACATATTAAAAAATAATTACAATGAAAATAGAAGAAAATCCATGACCTCCCCCCTCACTGGGCCTCGGCCTAGCTGGACCGCCTGGCCAGCCCACCAACACCAACCCCCCTGTCTCTGTTCACGGGCGGCTCATGGCTAGCACCGATGGCCGCCCCGGCCAAGGCAGACGCCGTGGCGCCCATCCACCGGCACCGCCCCCTCTACTTAAGTCGGTGTCCCCCTCCCCCGGCGAAAACCCTAGTTACTCCCCCTTTCCCTCGCGCCCCCGCTCCCCGATCTAGAAGCCTGAACCTCGAGCCCGACGCCCGAAGCCGAAGCTCGCCGCCGTCGCTCGTCCCCAACCGCCTCCACGACGACTACCCCGAGCTCCGGCGCCTCCCCGACTCCTCCTCGCGCACACTATTGCACACCTACAGGGCTCGGTGAGGCCCCCTCCTCCGTTTTCCCCCTCTTCTTTCCCTCACATCGCCATTGGTCGCCCCCGCCATCACGCCTGAGCTCCCGAGGAGGTTGCGGTTACAATGCCAGTGTGACACAACGTCGTCGCGCTGGCCACCTCCCTGCGCTGCCTCCTCCGTCGTGCGCCCGTCCTTTGTCGCCGCGCTACGCGTCTGCTGCAACCTGGTTCTGCCGTCGACTGCTACACTGCGCTGCTGCCTGATACGTCTCTGTTGTATCTACTTTTCAAACACTTTTGCCTTTGTTTTGGAACCTAACTTGCATTATTTGAATAGAACTAACCCGGACTGACGATGTTTTCAGCAGAACTGCCATGGTGTTATTTTTGTGCAGAAATAAAAGTTCTTAGAATGACCTGAAACTCCATGGAAGTTATTTTTGGAACTAATAAAAAATATTGGTGAAAGAATCAAGACCAGGGGGCCCACACCCTGTCCACGAGGGTGCGGGTGCGCCCCCTGCCTTGTGGGCCCCCTCGAGCTCCACCGACCTCAACTCCAACTCCATATAGTCACGTTCGAGGAGAAAAAAAATCAAGGAGAAGGATTCATCGCGTTTTATGTTATGGAGCCGCCGCCAAGGCCTAAACTCTCTCAGGAGGGCTGATCTGGAGTCCGTTCGGGGCTCCGGAGAGGGGAATCCGTCGTCGTCATCATCATCAACCATCCTCCGTCACCAATTTCAAGATGCTCACCGCCGTGCGTGAGTAATTCCATCGTAGGCTTGCTGGACGGTGATGGGTTGGATGAGATTTACCATGTAATCGAGTTAGTTTTGTTAGGTTTGATCCCTAGTATCCACTATTTTTCTGAGATTGATGTTGCTATGACTTTGCTATGCTTAATGCTTGTCACTAGGGCCCGAGTGCCATGATTTTAGATCTGAACCTATTATGTTTTCATGAATATATGTGAGTTCTTGATCCTATCTTGCAAGTCTATAGTCACCTACTATGTGTTATATATGATCCGGCAACCCCGAAGTGACAATAATCGGGAACACTCCCTGTGATGACCATAGTTTGAGGAGTTCATATATTCACTAAGTGTAAATGATTTGGTCCAGTACTCTATTAAATGGAGGCCTTAATATCCCTTAGTTTCCAATAGGACCCCGCTGCCACGGGAGGGTAGGACAAGCGATGCCATGCAAGTTCTTTTCCATAAGCATTTACGACTATATTCGGAATACATGCCTACATTACATTGATGAATTGGAGCTAGTTCTGTGTCACCCTATGTTATAACTATTGCATGAGGAATCGCATCCGATATAATTATCCATCACTGATCCAATGCCTATGACCTTTTCACATATTGATCTTTGCTTAGTTACCTTACCGTTGCCACTGTTACGATTACTACAAAACTGCTACTGTTACTTTTGCCACTGTTACCTTTACTTCCATACTACTTTGCTACTAATATTTTGCTGAAGATATTAAGTTATCCAGGTGTGGTTGAATTGACAACTCAACGGCTAATACTTGAGAATATTCTTTGGCTCCCCTTGTGTCGAATCAATAAATTTGGTTTGAATACTCTACCCTCGAAAACTGTTGCGATCCCCTATACTTGTGGGTTATCAATACTATTTTCTTGCGCCGTTGCCGGGGAGCATAGTTCTATTCTTTGAGTCACTTGGGATTTATATCTGCTGGTCACTATGAGGAACTTGAAAGACGAAAGAACTAAGATTTTTCCCTCAACTACGAGGGGAGGTAAGGAACTGCGATCTAGCTCTGCACTTGATTCACCTTCTGTTTTGAGTAAACTTGCGACACCTAAACCTGCTTTTGCTATTAATATTGATATGTCCATGTTATTGACGATGCCACTTCTGCTATGCATGATAGTTATGATGAAACTACTTCTATGCTTGATACTACTATGCTATTAGGTGAATTTCTTGATGAACAACTTGCTAGGGCTAGAGAGAATGAAATGATTGAAACTGGTAATATTGATGAAAGTGATGATGAAGATTCTCCCCTAGATATGAATTGCCTGTTATGCCTGAGGGTTATGTTATGGATGAAGAAACTGCTAGAGATTTTCTTGCTAGCAATGATAGATCTGATCTTAAGAAATTATTAGCGAAGCTGAAAGAAAAGTCTCTGAATGCTAGAATGAAATATGACCCTGCTTTTGCTACTTCACCTATCTGTGTTACTGATAAGGACTATGATTTTTTTGTCGATCCTGAGATAATTACTTTGGTTGAATCTGATCCTTTTTATGGCTATGAATCTGAAACTATTGTGGCACATCTTACTAAGTTAAATGATATAGCCACCCTATTCACTAATGATGAGAAAACTCATTACTACTATATCCTTAAATTATTTTCGTTCTCATTAAAGGGTGATGCTAAAATGGTTTAACTCTCTTGATACTGGTTGTGTTCGTTGTCCCCAGGATATGATTTATTACTTCTCTGCCAAATATTTCCCTACTCATAAGAAACAAACTGCTTTAAGGGAAATATATAATTTTGTGCAAATTGAAGAAGAGAGTCTCCCACAAGCTTGGGGGAGCCTTCTCCAATTACTTAACGCTTTGCCTGATCATCCTCTCAAGAAAAATGAAATACTTGATATCTTTTATAATGGACTGACCGATGCTTCCACAATCCACCTGGATAGTTGTGCTGGTTGTGTTTTCAGGGAAAGAACTGTCGATCAAGCTGAATTGTTATTGAATAATATGTTACCTAATGAAAACAATTGGATACTTCCTGAACCAACTCCTAAGAAAACTCCGAAGAAAATAGGTGTTCTATTTCTCAGTCCTGAAGATACGCAAGAGGCAAAGAAATCTATGAAAGAAAATAGTATTAAAGTTGAAGATGTTAAGAATTTGCCTCATGTTGAAGAAATACATGGCCTTAACTTACCACCTATTGAAGAAACACATGGTCTTGATAAACTGACACAGGTAGTAAAGGTAAATTCTCTCTATACATATGATAAAGTTGAAATCCCGTCTACTAAGTTTGCTAGCCAATGCTTGGATGAGTTTGATGACTTTATGGCTAAACAAGAAAACTTCAATGCTTATGTTGGTAGACAATTGAAACGTAATGCTTATATGATTGAACACTTGAGTGATTATATGTCTAGAGTTAAAGGTGAACTTAAACTCATTAGTAAACATGCTTCTATGGTTACCACTAAAGTAGAACAAGTGCTTAAAGCTCAAAATGATTTGCTCAATGAAGTAAATAATAGGAAAAATGATAATGTTGTCAAAGTTATGTCTAGAGGGGGTAAAATGACTCAGGAACGTTTGTATACTGAGGGCCACCCTAAGAGGATTGAGCAAGATTCTCATAGAACTAATGTAGATACACCTAGTCCTTCTAAAAAGAAGAAGAAGAAAAATGATAGGACTTTGCATTCTTCTAGTGAACCTGTTGTAGACACACCTGAGAATCCCAATGACATTTCTATTTCTGATGCTGAGACACAATCTGGTGATGAACATGACCTTAGTGATAATGTTAATGATATTGTTCATGTTGATGCTCAACCTAGCAATAACAATGATGTAGAGGTTGAACCTGTTGTTGATCTTGATAACCCACAACCAAAGAATCAATGTTATGATAAGAGAGACTCCGTTGCTAGGAGGAATGGTAAAGAAAGATAACCATGGGTTCAGAAACCCATGCCTTTTCCTCGTAAACCATCCAAGAAAAAGGATGATGAGGATTTTGAGCGCTTTGCTGAAATGATTAGACCTATCTTTTTGCGTATGCGTTTGACTGATATGCTTAAAATGAATCCTTATGCTAAGTACATGAAAGATATTGTTACAAATAAAAGAAAGCTACCGGAAGCTGAAATTTCCACCATGCTTGCTATTTATACTTTTAAGGGTGGAATACCTAAGAAACTTGGAGATCTAGGAGTACCAACTATACCATGCCCCATTAAAAGAAACTATGTTAAAACTGCGCTATGTGATCTTGGAGCCGGTGTTAGTGTTATGCCTCTCTTTTTATATCGTAGACTTGAATTGAATAAGTTGACACCTACTGAAATATCTTTGCAAATGGCCGATAAATCAACCGCTATACCTGTCGGTATTTGTGAGGATGTGCCCGGTCTGGTTGCAAATGTTACTATCTTAACGGACTTTGTTATTCTTGATATTCCCGAGGATGATAGTATGTCGATTATCCTTGGTAGACCCTTCTTGAATACTGCAGGGGCTGTTATTGATTGCAACAAAGGCAATGTCACTTTTCATGTTAATGGTAATGAGCATACGGTACACTTTCCGAGGAAACAACCTCAAGTCCATAGTATCAATTCTATTGGAAAAATACCATCAATTATTATTGGAGGTTTTGAATTTCCTCTTCCTACTCTCAAGAAGAAATATGATATTCTTATTATTGAGGATGTGCATATCCCCGTTGAGGTAACCTAGTGTTATTAGGAATTTCTCCGGTTTCATGTGATTCGGAATGAGTTTGTTAACAAGACATGATCAACCTTGTTAGTGGATTCCTTTTGATGAGCATGAGATGGATGAAGTTAGAAGGCACAACCTTCTGTACGCTCCTTTTACTTTCTGTTATTTATATTAAATAAAGAAAAAATAGTATTTTATGTCTGTTTTCTGAATTACCCTTGCAATAAAAAAATTACCCAAAAATAAAATTTCTCCAAATGCCGTGAAAATGGAATATGATTTTTTTCTAGAATATTTGAGAATATTTGGCACTGAGAACACATCAGGGGGAGCCAGCACCTGGCCACGAGGGTCCATGGCGCGCCCCCTGCCTCATGGGCCCCTGGTGGCCCCCCTCCACTCATTCCTGCACCCACACACTCCTTCTTCCTCCCAAAAAAATCACCAACCAGCTCAAGCACGAGTTCTAGCTCATCTTGCTGCCATTTTCGATCTCCTTGCTCAAAGCTCCACTCACAAAACTGCTTTGGGGGATTGTTCTTTGGTATGTGACTCCTCCAATGGTCCAATTAGTTTTTGTTCTAGTGCTTTATTCATTGCAAATTCTTGCTGCTAAGGTGACCCTGTTCTTGAGCTTGCATGTCTAAATTTACTTGGTCCCAAGTAGTTCTAATGCATGATATAGTCTCTAGGCACTTGTGGGAGTAGTTGCTATCAATTTTGTCGAGTTTGTTTCACTTTTATTTTGAGTCACTAAAAATTTCAGAAATTTTTCAGAGAAAGAAACAATGCATAGAAAAATATACCAAGATGGTTCTTCAAGGAAGCAAGGACCCAGGCCTGCAATACGTGAGCAGGATGATGAACCACCAAGGGAAGCTCAAGTGCGGCCTTGTGAATGGTCGTCAGAGTACTTTATGGTCCAAGCAGGCATCAAGGATGAATTTGACACATATGTGCGTAATGCTGAACTCGAGGGCTTCATGCTAGATAAGTGCCCTCATCATTACCCCTTAACTGATTCCTTTGTGAGAAGGTTTAAATTTACATCTTCGCACAATTCTCACAATGTCCTATTTGATCTTTATGATAAATTTTATACTATGGACTTAGAAGATTTTAATACTGCTTGTAAACTCCCGCAATGGGGTAGTGCTAGTGAACCTCGCAAATCTGAATTTAAAGATTTTCTTGCTAGTATCACTGTGGGGGAATCTAGGGAAATAGCACAAGCTACCATAGGGAGCATTCATCTTCCTGCTATACATTATTTTGCTCTCTTTATAGGTAGATGCATAAATGGCAAGGACGAGGCATGTCACATGTGTGTTCCAGATCTTAGAGTTCTCTAGACTGATGTACTAGGAGATAAACAATATAACTTGGGGGCCATTGTGCATGTAGGTTGCATAATAATAGTTTAAATGGAGATTTGTTTGGTGGGATTTATGCAACTCGTGTAGCTAATTATCTTGGTATACCCATACATGGAAGTGACATGGAGTTGCCTCCTGCTTATCTAGATTATAATGCCATGGTTAGCCATCAGTTTCTCGAGAGGAATGAACAGATCCTCCAGTACCGACTAATCTTTGACAGACGTCGCACTGTCCATGTTGCTCTCCCTGCTCCTGGTTTCTTTGACTTTTAGGCAAAAAGGAGATATTTTATAACCAAGGAGGAGGCGAACGAGTACAAGAGGAGGACAGAGGCAGCTCGCCTTCAAGCTGCAGCTCATGAGACAATAGCTGCTGCATCTCGGTACAACCCCAGCTACAACTTTGATCCATGGGCATAGACCAACTTAGGCCAAAAGCCTAAGCTTGGGGGAGTACGTATTTCTCACCGACATTACATTCATGTTCACACACTCATGCTAGTTGTCGGTGCTCATACTTTTTCATTGTACTATCCATGCTAGTTTACTTTCCTTTTCTCGCTTTCTTCTTGTGTGTTTGAATAACCTTAAGAAAAACCAAAAAATTAGTTAGTTTACTTTCCACGCTTGTAGTAGTAATATTAAAAGAAAACCGAAAAAGATTTCTCGTTCTTCTTTTGCTTGTTGGGAGCTTTCCCGTGTAAATAGTTTTATTTCTTTTCTTTTCTTTGGGGGTCGAGAGGAGAAGACCACGATGGAAATGTTGAGTGGCTCTCATATGCATTATTGTTGATTTAACCAAGAGCCCATATTACCTTGTCTTCTCATTTGAATTGAATGCTTGTAGATTCCAGCTTAGTCCAATGCATGTGCACTATTATTATTATCCACACCGTTCGGTCGTGCAAGTGGAAGGCAATAATGACGATATATGATGGACTGGTTGAGATGAGAGAAGCTGGTATGAACTCGACCTATCTTGTTTTTGTAAATATGATTATTTCATCGTTCCTGATTCAACCTATTATGAATAAACATGTTTGCAATGACAATTAGAGATTATAGTTGCTTATGCCATGCTTAATTAGCTAGGAGTTTATAATGGTTTACCTTGCGTGTAGACATGCTATTAAAATGGTTATGATGTGGTATGATAGGGTGGTATCCTCCTTTGAATGATTAGAGTGGCTGGACTTGGCACATGTTCATGCATGTAGTTGAAACAAAATCAACATAGCCTTCATGATATTTATGTTCATGGTGGATTATATCCTACTCATGCTTGCACTCGATGTTGATTAATTTTAATGCATGTTCATGACTGTTGTCGCTCTCTAGTTGGTCGCTTCCCAGTCTTTTTCTAGCCTTCACTTGTACTAAGCGGGAATACTGCTTGTACATCCACTTCCATAAACCCCAAAGTTATTCCGTATGAGTCCACCATACCTTCCAATATGCGGTATCTACCTGTCGTTCCAAGTAAATTTGTATGTGCCAAACTCTAAACCTTCAAATGAAATTTTGTTTTGTATGCTCGAACAGCTCATGTATCAACTAGGGTTGTCTATATCTTCCATGCTAGGCGGGTGAAAGATCGAGGATGTCGCCTAGAGGGGGGGTGAATAGGCGTTTTAAAATAATTATGGTTTAGGCTTGAACAAATGCGGAATAAACTTAGCGGTTAATTTGTCAAGCACAAAACCTAAAACAACTAGGCTCACCTATGTGCACCAACAACTTATGCTAAGAAATATAAGCAACTATGTGATAGCAAGACATATGACAAAGAACAATATGGCTATCACAAAGTAAAGTGCATAAGTAAAGGGGCTCGGGTAAGAGATAACCGAGGCACGTAGAGACGACGATGTATCCCGAAGTTCACACCCTTGCGGATGCTAATCTCCGTTTGGAGCGGTGTGGAGGCACAATGCTCCCCAAAATACCACTAGGGCCACCGTAATCTCCTCACGCCCTCGCACAATGCAAGATGCCGTGAATCCACTAAGGGACCCTTGAGGGCGGTCACCGAACCCGTACAAATGGCGACCCTTGGGGGCGGTCACCAAACACGTCAAATTGCTCGGGGCGATCTCCACAACCTAATTGGAGACCCCGACGCTTGCCCGGAGCTTTACACCACAATGATTGAGCTCCGAACACCACCAACCGACTAGGGCGCCCAAGCACCCAAGAGGAACAAGCTCAAGGGCACCAAGCACCCAAGATGTAACGCCCTCGATGCGGCTATATCTCCCACGTGTCGAAGCACGACTTAGAGGCATAACCGCATTGAAAGCAATGTCGCAAGTGAGGTAATCTTCACACAACCCATGTAATACATAAGGGAAAGAGATACATAGTTGGCTTACAGTCGCCACTTCACACAATACATAAATAAACATCCATCATCCAGGTTACACTCAAGGTCCGACTACGGAACCAAAATAAAAGAAGACTACCCCAAATGCTACACAGATCCCCGATCGTCCCAAACTGGGCTCCACTACTGATCATCAGGAAAAGACACATAGTAACGACCACGTTCCTCGTCGAACTCCCACTTGAGCTCGGTTGCGTCATCTGCACTGGCATCGTCGGCACCTGCAACTGTTTTGGTAGAATCTGTGAGTCACGAGGACTCGGCAATCTCACACCCACGAGATCAAGACTATTTAAGCTTATAGGAAGGACAGAGTTGTGAGGTGGAGCTGCAGCAAGCGACTAGCATATGTGGTGGCTACATTCGCAAAAGAGAGCGAGAAGAGAAGCAAGGCACGGTCGTGAAGATAGTAGCGATCAAGAAGTGATCCTGAAACTACTTACGTCAAACATAACTCCAACACCGTGTTCACTTCCCGGACTCCGCCGAGAAGAGACCATCACGGTTACACACGCGGTTGATGTGTTTTAATTAAGGTCAACTTCGGGTTTTCTACAACCGGACATTTACAAATTCCCATCTGCCTCATAACCGCGGGCACGCCTTTCGAAAGATTGCAGGGGTGTCCCAACTTAGCCCATTATAAGCTCTCATGGTCAACGAAGGATATTCCTTCTACCGGGAAGACCCGATCAGTCTCGAAATCCCGGACTACAAGACATTTCGACAGCAATAAAACAAGACCAGCAAAGCCGCCCGAATGTGCCGACAAATCCCGATAGGAGCTGCACATATCTCGTTCTCAGGGCACACCGGATGAGCAGTTCGTACAACTAAAACCAGACCTCAAGTTTCCTTGAGGGGGCGCTGCAAAGCGCTCTAGTTTGGGCCAACACTCAGAGGAGCATTGGCCCGGGGGGTTAAATAAAGATGACCCTCGGGCTCGCGAAAACCCGGGGAAAAAGGCTTAGGTGGCAAATGGTAAAACCAAAGTTGGGCCTTGCTGGAAGAGTCTTATTCAAAGCGAACTGTCAAGGGGGTCCCTAAATCACCCAACCGTGTAAGGAACGCGAAATCAAGGAACATAACACCGGTATGACGGAAACTAGGGCGGCAAGAGTGGAACAAAACACCAGGCATAAGGCCGAGTCTTCCACCCTTTACCAAATATATAGATGCATTAATTAAACAATAGATATTGTGATATCCCAACAAGTAAACATGTTCCAACAAGGAACAACATCTCCATGTTCCAACAAGGAACAAACTTCATCTTCACCTGCAACTAACAACGCTATAAGAGGGGTTGAGCAAAGCGGTAACATAGCCAATCAACGGTTTGCTAGGAAAGGATGGTTAGAGGTTTGACATGGCAATATGGGTGGCATGATAAGCAAGTGATTGGCATCGCAGCATAGGCATAGCAAAAGAGCGAGCATCTAGCAAGCAAAGATAGAAGTGATTTCGAGGGTATGGTCATCTTGCCTGCAAAGTTCTCAGAGTTGTCGAAAGCTTGATCCTCGTAAGCGTTCTCAACAGGTTCCTCGTTCAAGTACTCGTCTCCCGGCTCTACCCAAAGCAAGAACACAAACAATGGAACCACAATAAATCACGGTGCAATGCACAAACAACATGATGCAATACATGGCATGATATGCGAGATGTGAGATGCAATGCATATGCGTGCTCCGGAAGGAAAATGATGAACCAGGCATCAACTTGGCAAAGCAAGTATTCCACTAGAAAGGTGAGATGATTTCGGTTGAAATCGATATAAAGATCACCGGCATCGGATGCACGGTTTGCAAATGACAAGCAAAACAAGAATGACACAAATCTGCCATTAACAGCACGATACCACATAGCAAGCAACAAGAAATTAAGCTACTGCACCCAAACGTACCAACAAAGCATATGGCAGTGATCTACTCAAGATGCTTGACAAAAGATGAACACTGAGCTACGGCTAAATCACACATTAACAGGTCCAAACAAGCATGGCAAAAGTGCAAAATATATCAGCTTCACAGACTTAGAGAAAATACTGAACATGGCAGAATCAGCATCAGGAAGCAATGTTCAGAGCAAGCAAACTACATGCTACATGAACTTATAATAGCAAAACAAGGCATGGCATGAATCTACTCAAAGCATAGAATAAAAGTCCCTTACTGACCATGAGCCAAAAGGGATCAGAAAATGTAATAGCACCCATGTAAACATAGCAAGTTTCGTTACAGATTCAGCAAACAGGACATGACAAAAACAGATAACAAGTAGGCATGTTGAAGAGCTCGATGCACTCACTACAGAGCATTAAATGAAAAACTAAGCATACATCCATCAAGAATACATGGCATAGAAGCTATAAATTGCAAGAACAACATCATAGCATACACGTATCAACTACAACAACCTTGGCAAAATTGAATAACAAGTAAACAATCTACCAGGGAACATTTTATAGAAAAAGTAGAGCTCGATTGACTCAAGCTATGGCACTCCATAATTGCAAACAAGGGCATGGATGCATAGAGCATAACCATATGTTCAAAACATCCTTACTGAAGTATCTCAAAATATGCATGGATCTCTCTGTAGCATCAAGTTAACATGGCATAAAAATATCAGCAAAACAGGGGCTGAAATCAGCAACATCATGAAGCCTAGTTTGCATGCTTGTGCTAGTCACCACAGAGACCACAAAAATACATGGCATACACCCCTGTAAAGATGGCATGGCATATTACAAAACACATGTAGGACTCAAGTTCATAGGGTGCACACATCAATCATGGCAAAAAATGACAAAAGTGCATGTTCTGATAAGAATCTGAAACTAACATCACATAGCCCTCTTCTAACAGCATTTCGGGCAAAAATATGAGCTCAAATGAAAATGATGCAATGAGATGAAATGATGTACTCATCGGGGCAAACATTTCGGTATGCTACACGCCCAAAACGGAGCCACGGGTGCAAAGTTATGGTGCTATGAAAATGCAACAAAATACCTGCAGAAATATGACTTAGAGGATTTCGGGGGAGGGGAAAGTCAACCCTGGGCTGTTCCAGATCGGATCTGGCCGGATCGAGGTTCGCCGGAGATCGAGGCGCGCTGCCGGAGTCGGAGGGGGCGGGGACGAGGCTGGCGGCGGCCGAGTCGGGAGGCCGGAGCGGAAGCCTGGACGGGCGAGGTCGCCGAGGGCGTGGCGCGACGGGCGCGGCCGACGGCGAGCAAAGCGGCGGGGAGACGCGGGACGCCATGGCGGCGGTTGCCGAGGCGGCGACGGCAGCAGGCGGCGAGGGTCGCCGGAGGGCGCGGCGGCGCTGGGCGGCGATCGGCGGCGGGGTATGAGGCGCTACTGGATCGGCGGCGACGGCTCATGGGCCGGAGGGCCCAGCTGGCCTGGCGGGCGGGCGGCGGGCGGCGGTGCCCACGTGGCAGCTCGCGATTCGCCGGCGGCGGCGCGACGAGCGTCCGGCTCCGTCCGGACGAGTCCGGCGGCGCGGAGAGGGATTTTGCTAGGGTTTGCGTGTGGATTTCGGAGGGGGAGGCATATATATAGGTAGAGGGAGCTAGGAGTGTCCAAATGGGGTGCGGTTTTCGCCCACACGATCGTGATCCGACGACGGAGAGCATGGAAGTGACTTAGATGGGTTATTGGGCTATTTTGAATGGGTGTTGAGCTGCAACTTAAAAGAGGCCTTTGCGAGAGTGCGGTTAACCGTTGGAGTACCAAACGAGCTCCAAATGGCACGAAACTTGACAGGTGGTCTACCGGTGGTGTACCAAGGCCACTTGACAAACCTTGGTCCATTCCGAGAAAGTTTAGCACCCGCTCACGGAAAAATGTAAAAGGGGATGCCGGGGGACATAGGAGTGCCGGATTGCAAAACGGACAACGGGGAAAATGCTCGGATGCATGAGACGAACACGTATGCGAATGCGATGCACATGATGACATGATATGAAATGCATGACATGAACAAAATGCAAAACAAAAGACAAAAACCCAACCACGGAGGGAATATCATATCACAATGTCGAAAATGGCAAGAGTTGGAGTTACAAGTATGGAAAGTTACATCCGGGGTGTTACAACACTCCACCACTACAAGAGGATCTCGTCCCGAGATCTAGGACTGAAAGAACTCCGGATATTCGGAACGGAGGTGATCCTCGCGCTCCCAGGTGGCTTCTCGGTCGGAATGGTGTGACCACTTCACTTTCAGGAATTTGATTGACTTGTTGCGAGTCTTGCGCTCGGTTTCTTCAAGAATAGCAACGGGGTGCTCATGATAAGAGAGATCTTCTTGGAGGTCAATTTCTTGAAGTTGATAGTGCGCTCAGAGTCTTGAAGCACTTGCGAAGCTGTGACATGTGAAACACATCGCACGTTCGCGAAGTTGGACGGAGCTCAAGTTGATAGGCGAGATCGCCTCTTTTGCCAATGATCTTGAAAGGACCCACGTATCTAGGGGCAAGCTTCCTTTGATACCGGGCGGCGAGTGCCTTTCATTGAGAGACGCGGAGGTAGACATGGTCTCCTATTTCAAAAGCCACATCACGGTGCTTGTCGTCATAATAGCTCTTTCCGGCGCGATTATGCGGCTTTGAGATTCTCACGAATGACTTTGCACATTTCTTGACTTCGTGATCAAGTCGTTGCCAAGAAGTTGGCGTTCACCTCTCGGACCAATTGAGAGGAGTATGGCACTTTCGCCATAGAGAATTTCGAATGGGGCCTTGCCGAACTCGCTTGGAAGCTGTTGTTGTAGGAGAACTCGGCATATGGAAGACAATCTTCCCACTTCATACCGAAGGAAATGACACAAGCCCTGAGCATATCTTCAAGGATTTGATTGACTCGCTCGACTTGGCCACTTGTTTGAGGATGGAAAGCTGTGCTGAAACGAATGTTGGTGCCCATGGCCTTCTGAAAAGAATCCCAAAACTTGGAGGTAAAGATGCTGCCACGGTCTGAAGAGATCAATTGTGGAATGTCGTGCAAGGAGACAATCCTGGATGTGTATAGCTCTGCCAACGGAGCTGCTGTGATGGATTCTTTGATAGGAAGAAAATGAGCCACTTTAGTAAGCTTGTCAATGACAACGAAGATAGCATCATTTCCACGCTTGGACTTAGGAAATCCAGTCACGAAGTCCATTTCAATATGATCAAACTTCCATTCTGGAATAGCAAGAGGTTGGAGGAGACCAGCTAGTCGTTGGTGTTCTGCTTTCACCCTTCTGCAGACATCACATTCATTCACGAATTGAGCAATTTCTCGCTTCATTCGAGTCCACCAATACGACTGCCTGAGGTCATGGTACATCCTCGTACTTCCAGGATGAATGGATAGGAGGGAATTGTGTGCCTCGTCCATAATGACTTTACGTAGATCACCCTTAGGAACCACAATCCGGTCCTCGAAGAAAAGAGTATCTTTGTCATCAATGTGGAAGCACTTGTATTTGGAAATGCCCTTGTCGATACCACGTTTCACCTTTTTCACCATGGTATCCAGGAGTTGAGCCTCACGAATTTGGTCTTCCAAAGTAGGAGAGACTATGAGGTTGGCAAGAAAGCCTTGAGGAACAACTTGAAGATTTAGCTTGCGGAAAGCTTCACAGAGATCCGGTTGGAAGGGCTTGAGAATTAAACTGTTGCAGTAAGCCTTCCTGCTCAAAGCATCTGCAATCACATTGGCCTTGCCGGAGTATATTCAATACTTGGGTTGTACTCTTGAATCATTTCGACCCATCGAGTTTGCCTGAGGTTGAGGTTGGGTTGAGTGAAGATATACTTGAGGCTCTTGTGATCGGTGAATATGTCCACTTTCCTTCCCAACAAGAGATGTCTCCAAGTTATTAATGCATGGACAACTGCCGCCAACTCAAGATCGTGAGTGGGGTAGTTCTTTTCGTTGGGCTTCAGCTGACGAGAGGTATAGGCCACAACTTTCTTCTCTTGCATTAACACAGCACCGAGACCTTGAAGAGAAGCATCACAGAAAACTTCGAATGGCTTGGATTCATCAGGAGGAGTCAAGACAGGAGCTGTGACGAGTTTCTCTTTGAGAGTATTGAAAGCAACGTCACACTCAGGAGACCAGACATACTTCACATGCTTCTGGAGGAGGTTGGAAAGAGGATTTGCAATCTTAGAGAAGTTCTCAACGAATCTTCAACAATAGCTTGCAAGACCAAGAAAACTGCGAAGCTGCTTGACATTCTGAGGAGGTTCCCAATTCTGGCCGCAGACACCTTCCACAGGTTAACAGCGATGCCCTTGGCGGAGATGATATGACCAAGGTAAAGAACTTCATCAAGCCAAAATTCACATTTGGAAAACTTCAGCATAGAATTGATGCTCTCGAGCTTGTCGAGCACCAATCGCAAATGTTTGGCATGATCCTTCTTATTTTGGAGAAGACCAAAATATCATCAAGATAGACCAAGACGAATTCATTGGTGTAGGGGTTGAAGATGAAGTTCATCATCCGAGAGAATGTTGGAGGAGCATTGACAAGGCCGAAAGACATGACAGTATATTCATAAGAACCAAAGCTTGTTCTGAATGTTGTCTTGGGAATATCTTGTTCACGAATGCGAACATGATGATAACCCATATGAAGGTCAAGCTTGGAGAACACTTTAGCACCTTTGAGTTGCTCGAAAAGCTCATTGATGTTGGGAAGTGGATACTTGTTCTTGATAGTCTTCTTATTCAATGGGCGGTGTCGACGCAAAGTCGGTCCGTGCCATCCTTCTTCTGGACAAAAAGAACACCACAACCCCAAGGAGATGAACTCGGTCTGATCAGACCCAGACGCTCTTGTTCATCGAGCTGCTTCTTCAATTCCTTCAGCTCATTAGGTCCAAGCTTGTATGGACGCTTGCAAACGGGTTCCGTGCCAGGCTCAAGATCGATAACGAATTCAAGCTGGCGGTGAGGAGGCATACCGGGAGCTCTTACGGAAAGACATCTTGGTACTCACAAGCATTTGGAATCGAGAGATAGCATCCAATTCGCCCTTCTCATTGAGAGAAAACAACGAATGGTTTCATCACGAGCGGCATAGATGATCACATCCCGGAAGAGTGAGTCAATTGAATTTCCCTGGCAGCACAATCAAGCTGAGCTTTGTCTGAGAAAGCCGATCCATCCGAGAATAAGATCAATATCCGAGTCACCAAGGACAATTGGTTTAGCCAGAAATCTATAGTCGCCCATCTTGATACCGACATTCGGAACTAACATGGTAGATCTCAAACGCTTAGCCGGAGAAACAACTTGCAATGCTCTAGGTAATGCCTCTGTATCAAAATTGTGCTTCGATGCAAAAGGATATGACATGAAAGAATGCGATGCACCAGTATCAAATAAGACTTTTGCATGAATATCATTAACTGAGAGATTACCCATTATCACGTCAGTAGATTCCTCCGCTTGAGCTGCATTCATCATACTCACCTTTGCAGACTTGGGATTATGCTTGACCACTGCATTGCTGGAAGATCTCACAGGAGGAGGAGGCGGAAGGCGCCTTTGGTTGAAGCACTTGTTCGCATAGTGACCTTTCTGCTAACATTTGTTGCAAGTCACCTCTGAGAGCGGACGGTGATAAGGAGCATTTGACCTTGGAGCTTGAGAATTAGACTTGTTCTGATAGCCTGGGTTGGGTGGGTGGGAAGATCCACGACCACCTGAGTTCTTCTGCTGATAAGGCTGACGGAACGGAGGAGGAGGAAGGTAGAACTTCTGCTGCTTAGCTGCCACTTGAGAGGAAGAAGAAGACTGAATTGCATCCCTGATTCTCTTCTTAGAAGCCTCACATTTAAGCTGGGCAGCTTCTTGCTTCAGTGCCATGTTGTAGAATTCATAATACTTTTCTGGCTCAAAAAGCACGAGAGCTAATTGCAGATCTTCTCTGAGACCACCTCTGAATTGATAGATCATACTCTTTTCATCAGGGACATCTTGCTTAGCGAAGCGAGTGAGTTTCTGGAACTGGATATTGTATTGATACACAGACATGCCGCCTTGCTTGAGATTGCGGAACTCCTCACGCTTGCTCTCAACAACACTTTTCGGAATGTGGTGAGCTTTGAAGTCTCAGCGGAACTCATCCCAGGTAATTACACGACCTCCTCTGGAATCTTTGTATTGCTGATACCACTCGGCAGCTTGGTCCTTGAGTTGAAACGAAGCAAACTTGACAAAGTCCTCAGGTCTGACATTGCTACATTCAAAATGTTTGCAGATGTCCACAAGCCAATCATCGGCATCTGTCGCCTCGACACAGAAGCTGAAAGACTTCGGCTGATTAGCGAGGAACTGATTGAGGGTAGCAAAGTGCGGCTGGTTGTTTCCTTGACCTTGATTTCCTTGATTGCCTTGCCCTTGGGTACGCTCTTGCAAGAGTTGCAAAATCATCTGAGCATTTGCATTGGAGGCTGCCGTGATAGCTTGCCATGCCTCCGGAGGCGGAGGTGGAGGTGGAGGGTTCGACTGACTCCCATCATTGCGATCCGGATTCAGACGCGTTGGCGGAGCCATCCTGAAGAGGGTGACATCTGTTAGCACTTTGATAGACAGATAGACAAGTTGAATCAACGGATAGAAATTGCAACATATAGTCTTCACAATAAACATTCAAACAAGGATGAACGAATGAATTCCAAAAGCTAACATCACACGTCCATTAGGGTGAGAAGCCACTTGATTAAGGGTTGATGAAAAAAAAAAACAAGGTACGTTGGAACAAATAAGTGGTAAGGATTACCCAATCACAAACCAAATATCTGCGGGAAGAAATGCTAAGAGCTACTTGAATCCCACCTATAAACTCCCGAAACTTTCTGGTTATGCAATCTGGTGTTGGGGATACAGGGGACACAAAATATATCACCCAAACTAACAATACCTAGATCCAGCTGTATCCATTCGTCAACACATAACCAAGAAACCTTCGGAAATCGTGTACCTCGACCTTCGAAAGCATCCGTTATACGAGTCATGGCAATACTCCCGAGCTCGCCCCAGTACTGGGTTATCGGGGTTATCTCACCAACAACTATACAAAAGAGATTTTCGATGTCGGCAAAGCTCAGGTATTCCAGAACTGCAACGATAAAATTGTGACGACAACACCTCGGAGCTCAACTCCCCGGGACACTGCCACAACCCCTAAATGTCAGGAGGCACCAAGAACAATGTTCTCGTCACAAAACCATCGGAACGATTCCAAGATACCCGCGTGATCCTAAAAAATTTAGTGAAATTTGAGGAGAGGAGAGTCAAAACTTCTCGTCGGAGACCTCACCAGAGCGACGAAGGACTGGGAGTAAAAGAATCCTACTCTCCGATATATATCATCCTAAGACTCAAAACATTTTGTTCTAGACTCAACAACGCATGACAAACAATCAAGCGGGGGCTCCTAAGTCGGGATGGCTCGATTACCAACTTGTAACGCCCTCGATGCGGTTATATCTCCCACGTGTCGAAGCACGACTTAGAGACATAACCGCATTGAAAGCAATGTCGCAAGTGAGGTAATCTTCACACAACCCATGTAATACATAAGGAAATAGATACATAGTTGGCTTACAATGCCACTTCACACAATACATAAATAAACATCCATCATCCAGTTACACTCAAGGTCCGACTACGGAACCAAAATAAAAGAAGACTACCCCAAATGCTACACAGATCCCCGATCGTCCCAAACTGGGCTCCACTACTGATCATCAGGAAAAGACACATAGTAACGACCACGTTCCTCGTTGAACTCCCACTTGAGCTCGGTTGCGTCATCTGCACTGGCATCGTCGGCACCTGCAACTGTTTTGGTAGAATCTGTGAGTCACGAGGACTCAGCAATCTCACACCCGCGAGATCAAGACTATTTAAGCTTATAGGAAGGACAGAGTTGTGAGGTGGAGCTGCAGCAAGCGACTAGCATATGTGGTGGCTACATTCGCAAAAGAGAGCGAGAAGAGAAGCAAGGCACGGTCGTGAAGATAGTAGCGATCAAGAAGTGATCCTGAAACTACTTACGTCAAACATAACTCCAACACCGTGTTCACTTCCCGGACTCCGCCGAGAAGAGACCATCACGGTTACACACGCGGTTGATGTGTTTTAATTAAGGTCAACTTCGGGTTTTCTACAACCGGACATTTACAAATTCCCATCTGCCTCATAACCGCGGGCACGGCTTTCGAAAGATAATAACCTGCAGGGGTGTCCCAACTTAGCCCATTATAAGCTCTCACGGTCAACGAAGGATATTCCTTCTACCGGGAAGACCCGATCAGTCTTGAAATCCCGGACTACAAGACATTTCGACAGCAATAAAACAAGACCAGCAAAGCCGCCCGAATGTGCCGACAAATCCCGATAGGAGCTGCACATATCTCGTTCTCAGGGCACACCGGATGAGCAGTCCGTACAACTAAAACCAGACCTCAAGTTTCCTTGAGGGGGCGCTGCAAAGCGCTCTAGTTTGGGCCAACACTCAGAGGAGCATTGGCCCGGGGGGTTAAATAAAGATGACCCTCGGGCTCGCGAAAACCCGGGGGAAAAAGGCTTAGGTGGCAAATGGTAAAACCAAAGTTGGGCCTTGCTGGAAGAGTCTTATTCAAAGCGAACTGTCAAGGGGGTCCCATAAATCACCCAACCGTGTAAGGAACGCGAAATCAAGGAACATAACACCGGTATGACGGAAACTAGGGCGGCAAGAGTGGAACAAAACACCAGGCATAAGGCCGAGTCTTCCACCCTTTACCAAATATATAGATGCATTAATTAAACAATAGATATTGTGATATCCCAACAAGTAAACATGTTCCAACAAGGAACAACATCTCCAGTTCCAACAAGGAACAAACTTCATCTTCACCTGCAACTAACAACGCTATAAGAGGGGTTGAGCAAAGCGGTAACATAGCCAATCAACGGTTTGCTAGGAAAGGATGGTTAGAGGTTTGACATGGCAATATGGGTGGCATGATAAGCAAGTGATTGGCATCGCAGCATAGGCATAGCAAAAGAGCGAGCATCTAGCAAGCAAAGATAGAAGTGATTTCGAGGGTATGGTCATCTTGCCTGCAAAGTTCTCAGAGTTGTCGAAAGCTTGATCCTCGTAAGCGTTCTCAACAGGTTCCTCGTTCAAGTACTCGTCTCCCGGCTCTACCCAAAGCAAGAACACAAACAATGGAACCACAATAAATCACGGTGCAATGCACAAACAACATGATGCAATACATGGCATGATATGCGAGATGTGAGATGCAATGCATATGCGTGCTCCGGAAGGAAAATGATGAACCAGGCATCAACTTGGCAAACCAAGTATTCCACTGGAAAGGTGAGATGATTTCGGTTGAAATCGATATAAAGATCACCGGCATCGGATGCATGGTTTGCAAATGACAAGCAAAACAAGAATGACACAAATCTGCCATTAACAGCACGATACCACATAGCAAGCAACAAGAAATTAAGCTACTGCACCCAAACGTACCAACAAAGCATATGGCAGTGATCTACTCAAGATGCTTGACAAAAGATGAACACTGAGCTACGGCTAAATCACACATTAACAGGTCCAAACAAGCATGGCAAAAGTGCAAAATATATCAGCTTCACAGACTTAGAGAAAATACTGAACATGGCAGAATCAGCATCAGGAAGCAATGTTCAGAGCAAGCAAACTACATGCTACCTGAACTTATAATAGAAAAACAAGGCATGGCATGAATCTACTCAAAGCATAGAACAAAAGTCCCTTACTGACCATGAGCCAAAAGGGATCAGAAAATGTAATAGCACCCATGTAAACATAGCAAGTTTCGTTACAGATTCAGCAAACAGGACATGACAAAAACAGATAACAAGTAGGCATGTTGAAGAGCTCGATGCACTCACTACAGAGCATTAAATGAAAAACTAAGCATACATCCATCAAGAATACATGGCATAGAAGCTATAAATTGCAAGAACAACATCCTAGCATACACGTATCAACTACAACAACCTTGGCAAAATTGAATAACATGTAAACAATCTGCCAGGGAACATTTTATAGCAAAAGTAGAGCTCGATTGACTCAAGTTATGGCACTCCATAATTGCAAACATGGGCATGGATGCATAGAGCATAACCATATGTTCAAAACATCCTTACTTAAGTATCTCAAAATATGCATGGATCTCTCTGTAGCATGAAGTTAACATGGCAAAAAGATATCAGCAAAACAGGGGCTGAAATCAGCAACATCATGAAGCCTAGTTTGCATGCTTGTGCTAGTCACCACAGAGACCACAAAAATACATGGCATACACCCCTGTAAAGATGGCATGGCATATTACAAAACACATGTAGGACTCAAGTTCATAGGGTGCACACATCAATCATGGCAAAAAATGACAGAAGTGCATGTTCTGATAAGAATCTGAAACTAACATCACATAGCCCTCTTCTAACAGCATTTTGGGGCAAAATATGAGCTCAAATGAAAATGATGCAATGAGATGAAATGATGTACTCATCGAGGCGAACATTTCGGTATGCTACACACCCAAAACGGAGCCACGGGTGCAAAGTTATGGTGCTATGAAAATGGAACAAAATATCTGCAGAAATATGACTTAGAGGATTTCGGGGGAGGGGAAAGTCAACCCTGGGCTGTTCCAAATGGCACGAAACTTGACAGGTGGTCTACCAGTGGTGTACCAAGGCCACTTGACAAACCTCGGTCCATTCCGAGAAAGTTTAGTACCCGCTCACGGAAAAATGTAAAAGGGGACGCCGGGGGACATAGGAGTGCGGATTGCAAAAGCGGACAACGGGAAAATGCTCGGATGCATGAGACGAACACGTATGCGAATGCGATGCACATGATGACATGATATGAAATGCATGACATGAACAAAATGCAAAACAAAAGACAAAAACCCAACCACGGAGGGAATATCATATCACAATGCCGAAAATGGCAAGAGTTGGAGTTACAAGTATGGAAAGTTACATCCGGGGTGTTACACAAGAGTAATAAGCTTCTCAACTTCTAACTTCCACGTATCACCATGGAGAACTCAAACCGATGCACAAATGCAATGGCAAGGGCACACAGAGTACCCAAGTCCTTCTCTCTCAAATCCCACCAAAGCAACTAATGCTAGGGAGGAAAGTAAGAGGAAGAACAAGAAGGAGAACACAAAGAACTCCAAGATCTAGATCCAAGGGGTTCCCCTCACATAGAGGAGAAAGTGATTGGTGGAAGTGTGGATCTAGATCTCCTCTCTCTTTTCCCTCAAAAACTAGCA
This sequence comes from Aegilops longissima, assembly GCA_021605205.1. Taxonomy (NCBI): domain Eukaryota; kingdom Viridiplantae; phylum Streptophyta; class Magnoliopsida; order Poales; family Poaceae; genus Aegilops; species Aegilops longissima. The sequence goes on along the minus strand of CM038676.1, from coordinate 611,951,658 downwards.
AGAATCCATGGAGGGATTGAGAGTTAGCAAGCTCAAAGAAGGTCAACAATGGGGGCAAAAACGAGCTCAAGAGATGGGGAACCATTGGGGAAGAAGACCCCCTTAAATAGGTCCCCACGAATCTGCCCGTTATGTGCAGAAAACTGTAGGACCGGTACAACCGGTGCACGAACCGGTACAACCGGCCAAAGAAGAGGAAAAACCAACCTGGGAAAAGGTCTAAGCGGTACAACAGCCTGGGGAACCGGTTAAACCGGTTAAACCGGTCAACAACCGTCCAAGAACCGCTCCAAAACAGAAACTAGTCCGCTGGTAGAGCGCTACATGGCCGGTACAACCTCCAGACCAATTCTGGAGCGGTACAACCGCTCCAAACACCGGTTGTACCGGTCAACCGGTACAACCTCTCTACGGGGCGGTACAACCTCTCTGTGTAAAACATGCAATATCAAAACAGCCACAACTTTCGCATACAAGCTCCGAATTCGATGAAACCAAGTTTGTTGGAAAGCTAGCAACAAGGGCTAACACAATCTTGATAGAAATATCAATAAGAAGAAAATGAGAAAAGGCCCATAAGAAAATGGTGAGAACCCTTCCTAGGATAAGACCGGTAAAACCTCCAACACCGAAAACATCATAGAAGACGCATGCGAACTCCGTTTTCGATGAACTCAAGCTTGTCATCAAGATGACCATAAGCTCTAAGACTCACAAAGAGAACCAAACAAGAACGAGGAAACATGATGCAAGGATGCAATGGTTTGAGCTCTCTACTAACGATACGATCAAGCTACCAACTTGAGAGCCCCCCTTGATAGTACGACAAACGATCCTATAACCCGGTCTCCCAACTACCACCACGAGACCGGTAAAATAGAAAACCTATCAAGGGCAAACCTTTGCCTTGCACATGGTCCACTTGAGCTAGATGAAGACGATCTTGACTCCTTCAAGTTGGACCACCTTTCTTGATTGTGTTGGCTCGATGAAGACTAGTTGATTGCTCCCCCATAGTCCACTATGGGTGGCGACTCTTGACACATCTTCACAAGTCCATTGACACCACAATGGATGGCAAGATTCAAACTTGATTGCTCCCCATACTCCATTATGGGTGAGCCACTCTTCGTGTTGCTCCACTTGAACTTGCACACGACAAACTTGATGGCGATCACCACTTGATGTCATCCTCCATGGGTTGTATGGGATCTTCCTCTTGGCGCAAGACCATGGAAACATACCTAACCCCACAAAGAACTCTCACGTAGACCATGGGTTAGTACACAAAGCGTAATGGACAATGCTTACCATACCATGGGAACACTTGGTCCCTCTCGGTACAACTTGTGCGCTTTGTGTGTTGATCAACTTGAATCACTCTCGTACTTAGGCTAGATCAACCTTGAATCTTTCCAACTCTCTTCATTTGGATGATGTCTTGAAGGTAAACATGAATGATCACATAATCTTCTTCTTCAAGACATGCTTGCAATAAGCTCAACACTCACATGACCAATCTTTGGATAATTCCTTAATAGCACCTTGGTCAACTCATAAACTCCTTGAAACCAACACATGGACTTCAAGAAAAGCCTATGGACAAAACCTTCAAATATAACTCAAGGCAACCATTAGTCCATAGAGATTGTCATCAATTACCAAAATCAAACATGGGGGCATCGCATGTTCTTTCAGCGGGTTATTCTCAAGAGGAGTGGACTCCGCTCCTCACTCCCGAGAAAATTGCTGGTCACCGGGATGCCCAGTCCCATGCTCAAATCAAATCAAAATAATTACAAACAAAACTCCCCCAGGATTGTTGTTAGTTGGAGGCACCCGTTGTTTCGTGCAAGCCATGGATTGATGATTGTTGGTGGAGGGGGAGTATAAATTTTACCATTCTATTTGGGAATCGCCTATAGTGTGTGTAGCATGGAAGATATCGAGATCTCTTGGTTGTTATGTTGACAATGAAAGTATACCGCTCAAAATATTATTTATCTCTGTTTCAAAATCGAGCTCTGGCACCTATACAAATCCCTATTTCCCTCTGCGAAGGGCCTATCTATTTACTTTTATGTTGAGTCATCATCCTCTTATTAAAAAGCACCAGTTGGAGAGCACCGCTGTCATTTGCATGCATTACTATTAGTTTATATTGAGTATGACTATGACTGGATCTCTTTTACCATGAATTACAATGTTTAGTCAGTCCTTGATCTTCAGGGGTGCTCTGCATTTATGTTTTGCGGTCTCAGAGAGGGCTAGCGAGATACCATCTTGTTATATCATATTATGATTTTTTTTGAGGAAGTGTTGTCATCCGATATTTATTATTATTGCTCGCTAGTTGATTATGCCATTGATATGAGCAAACATGAGACCTAAGTGTTACTGTGAGTATGGTTAGCTCATAATCTTTGCTGAAAACTTGAATGCCGGTTTTACATATTTCCAACAACAAGAGCAAACAAAGTTTGTAAAAGTTTTTCTTTACCACTTTCAGTTTGTCAACTGAATTGCTTGAGGACAAGCAAAGGTTTAAGCTTGGGGGAGTTGATACGTCTCCGTCGTATCTACTTTTCCAAACACTTTTGCCCTTGTTTTGGACTCTAACTTGCATGATTTGAATAGAACTAACCCGGACTGACGCTGTTTTCAGCAGAACTGCCATGGTGTTATTTTTGTGCAGAAATAAAAGTTCTCGGAATGACCTGAAACTCCACGGAAGTTATTTTCAGAATTAATAAAAAAATACTGCGAAAGAATAAAGGCCAGGGGTCCCACACCCTGTGCACGAGGATGGGGGCGCGCCCTACCCCCTAGGCGCGCCCCCTGCCTCGTGGGCCCCCTGGAGCTCCACCGTCCTCAACTCCAACTCCATATATTCACGTTCGGGGAGAAAAAAAATCAAGGAGAAGGATTCATCGCGTTTTTACGATACAGAGCCGTCGCCAAGCCCTAAACTCTCTCGGGAGGGATGATCTGGAGTCCGTTCGGGGCTCCAGAGAGGGGAATCCGTCATCGTCGTCATCATCAACCATCCTCCATCACCAATTTCATGATGCTCACCGCCGTGCGTGAGTAATTCCATCGTAGGCTTGCTGGACGGTGATGGGTTGGATGAGATTTACCATGTAATCGAGTTAGTTTTGTTAGGGTTTAATCCCTAGTATCCACTATGTTCTAAGATTGATGTTGCTATGACTTTGCTATGCTTAATTCTTGTCACTAGGGCCCAAGTGGCATGATTTCAGATCTGAACCTATTATGTTTTCATGAATATATGTGAGTTCTTGATCCTATCTTCCAAGTCTATAGTCACCTACTATGTGTTACGATCGGGCAACCCCGAAGTGACAATAATCGGGACAACTCCTGGTGACGACCATAGTTTGAGGAGTTCATGTATTCACTAAGTGTTAATGCTTTGGTCTGGTACTCAATTAAAAGGAGGCCTTAATATCCCTTAGTTCCAATAGGACCCAACTGCCACGGGAGGGTAGGACAAGCGATGTCATGCAAGTCCTTTTCCATAAGCACGTATGACTATATTCGGAATACATGCCTACATTACATTAATGAATTGGAGCTAGTTCTGTGTCACCCTATGTTATAACTATTGCATGAGGAATCGCATCCGACATAATTATCCATCACTGATCCAATGCCTACGAGCTTTTCACATATTGATCTTTTCTTAGTTACTTTACCGTTGCCACTGTTACGATTACTACAAAACTGCTACTGTTACTTTTGCCACTGTTACCGTTACTTCCATACTACTTTGCTACTAAATACTTTACTGCAGATATTAAGTTATCCAGGTGTGGTTGAATTGACAACTCAACTGCTAATACTTGAGAATATTCTTTGGCTCCCCTTGTGTCGAATCAATAAATTTGGGTTGAATACTCTATTCTCGAAAACCGTTGCGATCCCCGATACTTGTGGGTTATCACTGCCGCGCCGCTGCAGCTGGACGCCAGCGTCGCCTGTGCGTCCGCCCGGACGGCGCCACGCTACCGTGTCACTTGATGCTGCTGCTCTCAACTGATGCTGCTACTGCCGCGTACCCTGCTGCTCCAGCCAACGCAGGCCACCACGCCCACCCGCGCCTTCGGCTTGGCGCGCGCTTGTGCCTCGCTGGCCTCCGCCGCCGCCCGCACCTCCGGCCGCCCACCCGCCGCTAGTCCGTCCGGCCAGCGCGCCGTGGCTGCCGGCGCCTTGTGCCCGCGCGAGCCCAGCCGGCGAGGCCACTAGCCTCTGCCTGGGCCGGCCCCTATTCGGTTAGTGGAGATAACCCCTCCCTGACACTAACCAGTCCCCTAACTGCTCATTGACCCGTGGGCCCAAGGCCAATAACTTAATCGAAGGCAATAACTTAATTTAATTAAAAAAAACCCGTTAAAATATGTGTCACTTACACACGGGCCCCACCAGTCAGCAGTCAATTGTTGACTGTTGACTGGGCTGCTGACTCAGCCCATCCTGGACCCACATGTCAACCTGTGTACACTTATGTGTACACAGTGTTGTGTGCACTTAGCAATTTTGCATTTATTTTCAGATTAAAATTAATTCATATATATAAATAAAATTTTGAAAAATAATAGAAAATAAATAGTAGCTCAGATGAAAATGTTTTATACATGAAAGTTGCTCAGAACGACGAGACGAAACCGAATATGCAGTTCGTTCGTCTCCCACGCGTCCCTAGCATAGCAAACGTGCAACCTTCCCACTCCGTTCCAGCTGTCCAAAAATGCCAAACTTCGGGGAAACATTCCCGGATGTTCTCCCCCTTCGCCATATCGTGTAGCACTGCGTTAGAAAACCCCCTAGCACCGCTTATTGTCATGTCATGCATCTGTTTGCTTGTAGTTACTGTTTCTCCCCCCTCTTCTATGTGGTACACCCCGAGACCGCTGCTCATGTCCCTGTGATCGACTACGTCAACGACGACCCTTCTTCCCTTTCAGCGGAGCTTCCAGGCAAGCCCCCCCTTTGATCATCTCGATATCGCCCATTCCATTTTCTCATGCTTGCATTAGATTTTGCTACTGTAATTGATTGCTCCTATTCTGATGCATAGCCTGCTTTTCTACCTGTTGATGTACCTTGCTTATCCTAAACTGCTTAGTACAGGTTGGTTAGTGATCCATCAATGACTCCCACCTTGTCCTTGTTGCCCCTGCTTCATCATCGACGACTCGACCAACGTGATCGACGACCAGAGCCCGACACCTCACATCACATCACGCCCGTTTTGTTGCTTGAATCTCTAGAGTTACCATCGAGTGCCGAGGGTGGAACCTCATACATCACTCCTGATGAGATCTCTGCAGTGTAGCTATTCGGTCGTGGTCATCGAGGGTGATTCCTCCTTAACCACTTACGATACAACTCTGTCGTGCAACACCTCAAGTGTGAACCTCGAGGGTGGTTCCTCTTACGTTCACCTTGATGATTACATTGAGTGGAATCCACCGAGGGTGATTCCTCGGGTTTTCCCCTTGATGTTTGGACACACGGTTTCCTTGACTTTACTTGAGACCTTTGGCAAAGTCGGGCAGGCCCGGAGAGAACCTGCAAGATGGTTACGAGGCACGCCGGGCAGGCAGGCCGCCCCCGAGTGGGCTGGGCTAGCCCTTGTTGTATTTCCTCGAGACAGGGCAACGGGGTCACATTATCGTGAGTCTCTGCTCGTTACCGCGAGCCCCCAATGCACTAACATGGTTTGGGTATTTGTTCTGAGTTGGCCTTCGGCCTTTACGAACTAACCACGACGCGAGAATAGTTATGGGCCTCGACGTCATAGTATCAGCTGAAGCTTTGTCAAACGTCCAGTCCACAGCTGGGCCGGCACCATCCTGTAGTGGTGGAGCCTGGACCCGCCCTACGCGCAACGACCCGGAGTGCACCAGGCGGGGACCTCTCTGCTGAGCCTAGGTAGGGCTACGATGTGTTGATCTTCCGAGGCCGGGCATGACCCAGGAAAGTGTGGCCGGCCATAGTAATCAAGCGTGTTGGAAAATGTGGTGCACCCCTGTAGGAAAGATTATCTATTAATAGGTGTGTCCACAGTAACGGACGTTCAGACTTATATCCTGATCTTTTACAACTATAAATGGATACTTGAGATATGTGGCTCCGGGATTGTTTTCTCGCAGGGAGTCGAGGAAGGATCTCTGGGCATTAATGCTACAACATGCCTGTTAATTATGAAATGCTATTCTTTACTCTTCTACATGCTGCAAGACGCTTAGGGCTGCTTCAAGATGCTAGTCTTCGATAGGCTAGGCCTTCCCCTCTATTCTGGCATTCTGCAGTTCAGTGCACAGATACAACCCTTCCATTTGATACCAATGCATACTTAGTATAGATCTGATGCTTGCGAGTACTTTGGATGAGTACTCACGGCTGCTTTGCTCCCACTTTTCCCTCCTTATTTCTTCTTTCTGGTTGTTGCAACCAGATGGTGGATCCCAGGAGCCAGATGACACCCCCGACGACTACTACTACTACCCGATGATGCCTACTACTGCATGGAGACTGCCGACGACCAGGAGTAGTTAGGAGGTCCCAGGCAGGAGGCCTTGCCTCTTCGATCATTGATGTTTGTGCTAGCCTTCTTAAGGCATCCTTGTTTATCTTATGTCTGTACTCAGATATTGTTGCTTCCGTTGACTCTTGTGCTATCGAGCTTGTATTCGAGCCCTCGAGGCCCCTGGCTTGTAATATGAAGCTTGTCTTATTTCATTTTGTGTCTAGAGTTGTGTTGTGATATCGTCCCGTGAGTCCCTGATCTTGATCGTACACATTTGCGTGTATGATTAGTGTACGATTGAATCGGGAGCGTCACACAATATCAACTTGGTGAAGTTATCATTGAGGGGTGTGTTAGAATACAATGTATGTATATACGGTTGGATATAAAACCGTATGTACTCTTTAACTTGCGTGTGTTACAATTATGTAATCTGGTAGTTATGTTGATGGCTTCGATCCTTATCTTGTGGTTAGCTAACTTGGGGATCAAGTCTAACCTAACTATCGAATCTTGTAGACCCTAGCCTATGGCTATATATAACAGATAACGCGTCCCTGCTAGGCATACGCTTCACGCCATCTTTCAGGCAGCAAGCACTTTGCAGGGGCGGCAGTGAGTACAGGGCTAGACTTGGATCTACCGCAGTCCATGGTGTTGCGTGCCAGCTTCGTCCCAACAAAAATGGCAAGAGTCGGCAGTTCTTTGTGTGTTTGGCAATGCAAGATAGGATTTGGAGCACTAATCGTTTAGAGCGATGAGGTTGGTCAAATTGTTGCCTCTGCAAGCTTTACAATAGAGAGCAAGAAACGGGTGCCCACATTTTCTTCAAGTGCCGCTTTACTATTCGGATATATATGGAAGTGTCTCATTGAGAGGCTTGGTCTCGCACAAATGGATACATCCGAGTGGCACATGGATGAATCCGTCTACGAATGGTGGTACTCCCTCCGTTTTTATTTACTCTGCATATTACAGTTGACTGAAGTCAGACTTTGTAAAATTTGACCAAGTTTGTAGGAAAAAATATAAATATTTACCATAACAAATCTATAAGATGTGAATGTATATTCAATAATGAATCTAATGATACTGATTTATTATTGTACAAGATAATATTTTTTTTATACACTTTGTCAAAGTTATATAGCTTGACTTTGACCAAAGCTAATATGCAGAGTAAATAAAAATGGAGGGAATACTCGCCAAAGTCACGCTCGGCCGCTAGTCCTGTGAAACTGCTAGATCATCTCCCGCGTACGAAGTGGTCCTAAGTTGGTCGGTTGGGTCTCCTCTCCACGATTGGTGCTTTGACACGGGCATTCATGACAAAGCCGACCACTATACTGTGATGCTGCGCCATCGGACTGTTTCGTGTGCGTCTGCCCCAACATCTAGAAACCCTTTTCTAAATTTGACGTAACCCCGGACGGACCAAAACGGCGGCCATGAATGAAGAGAGAATACGTGCAACGCTGAGCAGCAACTTTGTTCTTCATTTCTCCTTAATGAAATTCTTGGTCACTGGGAAAGAAAGCTCCTGGATCTGACAGAAAAATCCGAGTGAAATATCTCGCGCGCGTCTCTCCTCGACATCACATGCGGTGTTCCACTTCCCCACACACACACACACACATGAATAGGAATAGGACGACCCGGAATATTCGATCCCTGGCGCATTTGCAGGCACGTTCATCTCCTCGCATACGAAGTGGTCGAAGTCAGCGGGTGCACCTGAACAGAGTTGGTCAGTCGGGTCTCCACCAGTGGCGGAGCTAGACAAAATTTGTCGTGGGGGCAAGATAGACTATGATGTTTAAGAGTTAAAGGCTAAAAATTCCTCATCTAGACCCTCCAACAAAAAAATTCGCAAGAAATTTGTTTATATATAGGGGCAATGGCCCCCTCAGTCTAACACATAGCTTCGATGAAGCGGAGAAACAACTTCATAGCTTTTTAATGGAAGTGTCGCCATTTGTTTAGACGTGGAATATAGTATTTATGGGGAGTAGAGAAGGGTCATATTAGGCTTTGAGCTGAAGTCTGAATTATATGGGGAAACACTTATGTTCAGACGTATGATGTGGAGAACATATCCGATGCACTGAGCCAATTTGTGAAACCTATGAAGCGGTGGATTCTGGACCCTTAGATGAAAAATTAATGTGCCAGATTTTGGTCAAAAGATGGACTGTATCTTTTTTGCAAAGACAGCCTTGCACTTTCTAGAAACTAACCCGCACTTCACAGCACACACACTCCAATCAAAAAATAGGTATGTTTATTTTTCTGCCCAAACATAAAATTGTTCATATATTTTGAACCGAATGATCGATTTAAGACCCGTTTTACCTGTCTTTTTTTCTTGACGAGATATTCAAAATAAGATTGATGTTCAATATGTTTCGAAAAATTATTATTTTCTAGTTTTTTGGAGCTTGACTCGGAACTTGTGATTTATTAGAAGGATGTGCAGACAGACGCGTGCTTGAGAAAGATGCAGAACATGTATATGTTGCAGTCAAGTTTTGAGTTAAATTTCAAAAAAGTAAAAACATATAAATTTTCAAAAATATACTCAATATTTATCTTGATTCCAAGATCTCGTCAAACGGATCAGAAATCGGACATTCAGTTTAAAATATATTACACCTTTTTGTTTGAAGCAAACAAATTAAACACATAGATTTATTTATAGAAGAGGGAGATGTGTAGTGCGGGTTGATTTTGATAAATAAAAGGACTATTCTGCAATGTTCCAACAATCCAACCACCGGCCTGATCTCATATACTTTAGTTTTTCATCCAATGCCTCATATGGCATGGGTGCATTCGGTGCATGAGATGGCTCGGTGCACCTGATACGTTCTCGTCTGATGTCAAGCATTCCTTTGACCCCTTGAGCACCATCGATTCGGATTTTATCTCACGGCTCACAGAAGTCTGATGGCTAGTGATTCCCAATTATATATTGTTCGGATGAAACATAGTCTTCTATTTCTGTGGGCTTCAGTATAGAAATATTTAGGCCACACCAATTTAATTTAATACTCCCTCCTTCCCAAAATATAAGGCGCGATTGACTTTTTACGGTCTTTGATGCACAACTTTGACCACTAATATATATCAAAGTATATGGATTGAACATGTATAAATGACATCGCTGTATTTGTCTTGCAAAGCAATTTTATTTCATATGTATGTATAATAATTTTAGACATATAATACATAAAAAATATAGTCAAAGTTCTGCAACGAAGACCAAAAAAGTCAAACCGTGCCTTATATTTTGGGAAGGAGGGAGTACTCCCTTTGTCGCAAAGTTTGACCAAGTTTATAGAGAAATTTATCTATTTCTATAATACTCCACCCATTCACAGATATAAGATGTTTAACTTTTTTTTGAATGAATATATATAAACATGTTAGTGTGATCGTTCACTCATTTCAGTTTGTAAGTAGTCCATATTGAAATATCTCAAACATGTTATACTCCCTTTGTTTATTTAGTACAAGGTTACTCTGTTTTCATGTCAAGCTTTGACTTGTACTTTTGGTCAAAAAAATATGGGTTATATGTCATTAAAATATATATCATCGGAATTGGATCCGCCCATGGTCTCCATGTTTGGTACTTTGACACTGTGGCATTCATGCCAATGCCCCACCGCTGTACTGTACGAAGTGGTCTGCCCCCAACATGTAGTACATCCCCCCTACGCAAAATTTTCTTTTCTGAAAGAGCCCATCCGGGTGATATCGCAAAAATTCGCTCCCGACGTGAGTCGCCCAGTGGTCAGAAAATTTGACCTCAGCCTGATGGACCAAAACGGCGGCCAATAATGAACCGAGAATACATGCAACTCTGAGCAGCAACTTTGTTGCTCCTTTCTCGTAAATGAAAATGTTGTTCACCGGGACCTGACAGAAAATTCCAGGTGAAATATCTAGCGCGCGGCTGTCCTTGGCATCACATGCGGCGTTCCACTTCCACACACATACGAATAGGACCGCAGGGAATATTCGATCCCTGGCGCATATGCAGGCACGTTCACTGGCAGCGACTGCGGCGCTCGCCGCCGCACACGAGATTCCCTCGACGCCGGCCAGTGCCGCACACGCTCCTCCACGCCGACGCCGGCTGCTGTCCCGCTCAGCTAGCGTTCAACACATGCACGCGGACTCCCATCGGCCACGTCGGGCCAGCGACAAGTGGCGTCGCGGCAAAGCATGGACGGAGCATGCAGGTGGTGCTGGCCCATGCCGATGCGGCGACCGAAAGCGTAGTGGGGACTTGCATGGTACTTTTGCGGCGCGGGGCCGCTAGACCGAAAGGATGGATGGATACGTTGCGTCCATGGGCAGCGTGAACAGCATCGCCGCTCACTCCATCCATCGTACTCATCGCTGCAGCGACGCATTCCCCATCATGCGTGCTGCCGCTGGGTTTGTTCGATTCCACTCCACTCCACTTCACCGCGCGGCCAAGTAACCCTACATGCATTGGCTTGGCCGTCCATTTTTTCTCTCTACCATAGACCGGTTACGATGGTACAACTGAAACTTGATATTTTTTTTTCTTCACAACCGGCTGTTCTTTGGTGCCTCACTGCAAGTCGTAGGCCCGTCAGATCTGGCTGACTGAAGACGCAAAGAGAAGGAGCAGCAGCGTTCTTTGGACGTCTTTTTTTTTGAGAACTTCTTTGGACGTCTTTGTGCACATGAATGAACACTTTTCTGTGAGAATCGAACGACTTGCGAAAGTGCACTCCAAGTCAGACAGCCCGCACAAGTCAGCAGCCTTGGCCGTGATTCAACTTAAAACCCCATGGTCAGCCAATGATGATTGCATAAAATAAAGAGAAAAGTATAATTTTCATCCCTCAACTCTTCGCTGAGTTTAGTTTTCGTCCCTCAACTCTAAAACCGGACAGAGTGCACCCCGAACTCTCGAAACCGGTCATTTTTCGTCCCTGCGACTGAGTCAACCCGGTTTTGACCACGGGTGAACAGTACATCCGATGAACAGTAAATTCGAAAAAATAGAAAAAAATCAAAAAAATATGAAATTTTATGACATCGAAGATACTCAGGTGCACCACGTGCGTGCAAATTTTCGTCATGTTTGGAAGTTCAAGGAGCTCGCAGCAAAAAAACAAAGTAAATCTACTCTAAAGTGAACAGTAAATTCAAAAAATAGCAAAAAAATCAAAAAATTCTGAATTTTTTTGGTATCTTAGATGCTCGGGTGTGCGAGGTGTGTACATATTTTCGTGGTCAAATAACATCCGAGAAGGTCGTGCCAATAAAAACAAAATAGCGTACGTGTGCATGCCGCTTTGGGTGGTTTCCAAACCCTCGGATCTCATTTTACCACGAAAATTTGCACACACCTTGCCCACCCGAGCATCTTCAATACCAAAAAATTTCAAATTTTTTTGACTTGTTTTCTATTTTTTTTGAATTTACTGTTCACTTTAGAGTAGATTTACTTTTGCTTTTTTTGCTGCGAGCTCCTCAAACTTCCAAACATGACAAAAATTTGCACGCACGTGGCGTACCTGAGTATCTATGATGTCACAAAATTTCAGAGTTTTTTTATTATTTTTGCTATTTTTTCGAATTTACTGTTCATCAGATGTACTGTTCACACATGGTCAAAACCGGGTTGACTCAGTCGCAGGGACGAAAAATGACCGGTTTCGAGAGTTTGGGGTGCACTCTGTCTGGTTTTAGAGTTGAGGGACGAAAACTAAACTCAGCGAAAAGTTGAGACGAAAAGTATACTTTTCTCTAAAATAAACCAGCGCCAACATCTTTTTAGCGCCTTCCATCGCTTCTACCACTTCCGGCCGTCAAGTAACAGTGTTCAATTCAACACTCCATTTGTAAAAGCTAATCTCCTTTCCGGCGTCTGTTGCGCTCGGGCGAAAAGGCCATCATCAGGAGGCTTGCTTTTCGTTGCAAAAGTCAGGCGCCCCCAACTCAGCTCTGTAGCAGCAGGTGGCGGCCCTTTGACCTTGTTGAGCGCCGGTGCGCGGGCGAGGTAGGATCAGCAAGAGATAGAGTAGAGAGGATCCTCGGCAGATATGACAACAACGGACAAGATCACACGTACTCGATGTGTATGGGCCGCATGAGCTAAAATGGGACAAGTTTGAGTTAGATGAAGTGGCGGGGCCTACTTTCACCTGAAGTTGACATTGCGACCTGATGCAAAATCCAGCAACCATTAATTCCCTGCGTGGACAAAGCTTTCAGCTAACTCATTTCGAGTTCCCTACATCGAACCTACTCTAATTAAGAAGAAGAATTGTTCCGTGCACTTGAACAGTATGGGCGTAGGCTCTGATCATTTTTTTTAAGTGGTCTGAAACTCTGAACGGTAGGTCTTGGAGGGATGTCAACTCAAACCTGTTGCTTGCCAGTTGTGCGCAGTCGAAAGAAAAGGTCTGTGTTCTTTGCTTTGCTTTTTGTTCCAGGCAACACTGTCAACGTCCAAATTAATCTTCTTATTTTTCGATTTACGTCCAAACTAATCTTTCTGTAAGAAAGGGAGTCAACGTCCTTACAAAAATACCGCAGGTACAGAGAAAAGGGGGCCTGAATTTTGATCCCGAGGCAGCTTATATCGTCGTTGACATTTAACTTGAGCTCGGCGGATAGTGGTTTATTAGACGAGAAGAAGCTGACCAATTCAAATGACCGTAGTAGTACCTTTTTTATTGCATTCAGTACCGAACTTCTTTAAAGATGCTGCGAATCAAAAAGAACTACTTGTAGGATAGAGATTGGGGAGATCGTCTTGATGGGATGGGGACGCGGTAGAGATGTGGCCTTTTGGGTTGGCCGACTCCAGCGAGACTCATCCAAATCTGAAGGCCCAGATGATTCCTTCCTAATCCAAAGCTGCTTGCAAGTTGGGAGGTTGGATATGACAGTTGGCTAACCACTCAAGTGCCTCAACTTCAAGTGATCAACAAGCAGACTTGGCATGGAGCGTGGTTGATCACAGTCCAGACTCATCCTCTGGTTGCCAGCTGTTCCCAGCTCCTTCCGTCCCTCGGCGTGCGTCCGCCAGCTGGCGACGCACAGGTCAGGTAGGTGCAGCCGTTGGGGGATCGCCTTGCTCCTGGCCACCACAAGTGTACAGCTGCTACGTGTTGTAGCGTGCTTGTTGATCCGCCCGTCGTCTTTGGCCTTTCCTGTTGTGGAAAGCACTAGACGTGTCCTTGGCAGCATCACATTGACTGATGTACAGATGGAGTAGATCAGCGGTCGTGTGACACAGCCATCAGTAGTGTTCCATCCAGCGGTGCTACTGTGTTATTCTAAGCGGCGGTGTTATGTTTCGCTGGAAGAATAGCTAGCTGGTTCATTTTCAGAGAACGAGTCGACACGTACGGCAAATTATTGGCAACCGGAGATAGCTGGAGATGTAACGGCGAGTGTGAAGTCAGCTTCGTCGGTCGGGTCGGTCTTTTTTGGGCAACTGAAAAAGGTTGACGTCAGCCGATTCTTCTTCTCTGATTTTCATAGGCCACCCTCCCGCCACTCTCGATCGAACTGCCGTTCCCCTCCAACCGATATCGGTGCCTCCCCATGCAACCTTGTCCGAGCAGCTTCCTTCGGCGACTTGCTGCCACCCTGGTCATCCCCCCAAACCCCCTTCCCAACCGTCAACAACCCACCGTTACACACGCACTCGTCAACCTCCGCCTCCTCATCGGCTCATTCTTGGATCGCCCTCCTCGGAGATGGTGAAGATGGCGATATCACCCATGTCTCCAACTTAATGCATTGCACTGCACATTTGGTCTCATTGCGGGGAATCGACTAAGACAATCTCGAAAAATATTGTATATTTGTGAGTGTGTTCTTGACACAAATTCACATGTAGGTTTTTTTATTGTGCAGCCTAAATATTCGGCTTTAGTAGACAAAATTGTAAATTTTTAACTCTAATGCTTTTCCAAAACAACACATAGCATTACCCGGTGGAAGTAGCATAGTCAGGATTTTGAGTATGGTGATCCAGTTGACACAAAAGATTGCAGATGGAGTAGCATATCCACAGACTCATCACAATATTTTAACCATGTATCAAAGGAAGCAGAGTCATACCTAACCAGGTGTGTGAAAGCAAATATCTGCACACACCAATCGTTTTTTTGTGGGGGTAAAGGGAGTTTTATTGCATATTCATAGAGTTACGGTCATGAGGCCACAGGACCTCGACACAAGGTGGAACTGCGCGTACCCAAACAGCGGTGGCTCGCTCCGTCCGGCTATACTTCGCCAAACGATCGGCAACTTTATTATGAGAGCGACAAAGTTTCTGAGGTAAAAACTCCCTAGTACCAGCTAAGTGTAGAATCTCCAAGACTAACTGCCCATATAAAGAACGCAGCAAGGCACCGGAGGTCAAGCACGACAGCGCTTGAGAGGAGTCAGACTGAACCACCACGGGGTCGTTCGAATGTTGGATGGCAAGGCTCATACCTTGGATCATTGCATGAAGCACTCGGCCTTGAGTGGATCATTACAGTGAAAGATATAGCGATAAGCCGCAAAAAGGATCGCCCCTTCGTTGTTCCTTAAGACCATTCCAACCGGCGCTTCCCATCCTCCAGCTGGTACGAGCCGTCAACCGACAGAGCCACCATGCCATGCGTCGGAGCCGGCCAAGGTAGTATAGGAACTGGGTCCTTCGGACATGGTGCTTCAGTGGAGATCGTTGGCATTTTCCCTTTCATAATATCATCAGTTGAGAACTTGCCGGCGAGGTTGATTGATTTGTAGTAGCTGTCCAGGAACTCCACCGAGGCCATCACGGGTGGTGCCTCCTTGCCATGATAAATCTCATTCCGAATGTGCCATATGTGCCATATCAGCATGTTGAACATATCTATGACTATACTTGTCGCGGAATTGCCACGTCAGATGTCCTAGTGGAAGGATTTAGTCATGGAGCCATCGCAACTAGGAAGCTTAAAGGGATTAATCGGGACAAAGGACATGGGGTTTATATTGGTTCGGCCCCTTACGGTGAAGGTAAAAGCCTACGATCCAGTTTTGAGTGGGATTGCTTATGTCTCGATTACCAGGGAGCGAAATCGCTTGACCTAGCTCTCGATTTGATGTTACTTGCCCTGAACCGCCGGGTCGTCCCTTTATATACAAAGGTCGACACCCAGCGGCTCACAGAGTCCCAGCCGGCTCATAAACAACGTCCGGCTCGGTCTCTAACTATTCTTGCCTTACAATACAAGTCATGTACATATGGCAGTTTATCTCTACGGGCCTTAACTCGCCTCTGGGCTTTGGGCCCTTAACTGAACCGCCATATTCAGGCCTTGTCTTGGGCTTCAAGAGTCTTCATAGGTATAACCCGGCCCCTCCTGGGCGGGTCATACCTAATAGTTATATCCCCAACATTAGGCCCCAGGTTGATTTGAACTGGTTCATGTCAATCTTCAACACTTTAAGAAAAATCTTCTCCTTCTTTACCTTGTATGAAATTTTTGTAACCCGCCATGACGTCATCCTTTGGATTTGTGGTAACCCGCCCTGACGTCATCTGCCATTAATGCATGTTTTGTCCAACATATCTCAATGGATCCTTATCTTAATGACCATCCCGAGAATCGAGGCGTCCATGTAGCTGGATAACCATGTTTTCGGCCTCCTCGTTTTTCGTGCCCACTTATCAGTCTTCTCTTATAAATAGACACGACTAGGTCTTTCCTCATTCTCCCCTTCCTCATCTTCTTCCTCTCGCTACCCTATTGCTGCTCGAGCTCCGCCGCCGCCGCAGTGCACCTCGTCTTCCTCGACCTCGGCCGCTGCATCGACCTGAATCAGTCCAGAGAACGGTGGCGACCCTCCGTAGTAGATCTGCAAGCGTAAGTTTTTCGCCTTTTCGCCCCTTAGATCCACATTAGGGTTTGCGAGTTCTTCTGTATTCTTCGCTGTTCATCACGGGTTCTTCGTAGTTTCTCCACCGCAGCCTCCTTTGATCCAAAATAAGTATGAAACTCATGCGGTAGCTGTTTCACGTCCATTTTCTTGTAAAAAGGCCTCATTAGAACTGATGAACTCATCTGTACTTCGGTTTTTAGGTCTAGAATACTTTCTTTTCTGAACAGCCGTTTGATCCAAACTAATAGCTGCAAACTGTGAAACTTGTTTATGCAACACAGGCAAAAACTGTATTTGTTAGATCCACCTAGCCATGGACACTCTCATCACCGGCTCAAAAGGCAACGCTCAATTGATAATCCTGACTGCCCATGGCGGCTTAAATAATCTGACATAATTAGCCTTATACCATTAGGCCCCTTTATAAGCCGCCATCTTTAATATGCACTGTAATGCTTTTCTCCGGCTTAAATTTGAACCAGAATTTTTTACTCTCTCTTAGGCTTTCATCACTATGGCACCAAAACAACCCACTTCATGCAACTAGGTCAAATCCATTATCACAAACAGTACGCTTGACGATTTTGTGAAGACCGGCTATCTGCCGAAGAAGGAAGTTATGTCCTATCGTGCTCCTGACCCGACGGAGGAAATTCCCCAGCCCAAAGCGGGGAAGGTCAACGTCTTCACTGATCATATGAACCGGGGTTTTTCACCACCCGGCTCAAAATTCTTCAGGGACATCCTGCACTTCTTTGACCTCCGTCCTCAAGACATCGGACCCAATTCCGTGTCTAATATTTTCAATTTTCAAGTGTTCAGTGAAGTATATCTTGGAGAAGAACCAAACATACTACTCTTCAGAGAGTTATTTTACTTCAACCGCCAGAATGAGTGTGCCAATGGACAAAGCTTGGAACTAGGTGGTGTCTCAATCCAAAGCCGGAGAGACGTAATTTTTCCTTATGCCAACCCACCAAGTCATCCCAAAGATTGGAACCATACATGGTTATATTGTCAAGACACCTCGCCGGCTGATGAAAATCCTCTGCCCGGCTTTCGTGCTCTGGGTCTGGAGTCCAAATATCCACTTCCTGACAAGATAACAGCCGCCGAACGCAAGACACTCGCCCCCACACTGGCTAAAATCAAGGCCCTTCTAGGGAACGGGCTAACTGGCATCGACTTAGTCCGGGTTGGCTCGCCTGGCGGGTCACTCCATTGAGCTGCCGCCCCGGCTTGATGTGCACCTACACAGGCAAGAAAGCTGACCCTCTGCGGCATAGTTCTGACGATTTGCCTGACCACGTCATCAACGACATGACCAAGTACCTCCTGATGAAAGCCTAGCAGACTGCGGCAAGGTGGGCTTAAGCCCCTTCTGTGAAGCTAACCCGGCTCCAGCGGTAAGCCGCGACCCATTATAATAAATTACCTTCATATTTTGATGTTTCATCTATACTCATACTTTTGCTGATTTTCACTGGCTGGTGATAAATTCTAGAAGGTTAAATATGATCATGAGGCTGCGAAGAAAGCCAGGAAGGCCAAGAGAGCCGCCAGAAAGAGGATGCGAGGAAGAAGGGCAAGAAAGCCACCACCTCTGACTTGCTTCGGCTAGAAGATTCTTCTGAGTCGGAGGTAGCCCTTGACTCTCTTGGCTCCTTTTTTAATCATCTTATTGACACCGATTATCAGCAGGAGGACACAGGAACAAGTCATGGCAAGGATGAAGAGGTAACTATCATTTCCTCCGACTCCGAGCCTTTGCCAAGGCAGAAAATCCGACGAGTAACCCGGAAAGTTAGATTTTCACATCCCTTAGCTTATCAAGATTGTTGGGGATATAACTATTAGGTATGACCCGCCCAGGAGGGGCCGGGTTATACCTATGAGTATTCTTGAAGCCCAAGACCAAGGTTGAAGATGGCGGCTCAGTAAGGGCCCAAAGCCCAGAGGCGACTTAAGGCCCGTAGTGATAAACCGCCATATATGTGTGACTTATGTTGTAAGGCAAGAAATATTAAGAGACCGAGCCGGACACTATTTATAAGCGGCGGGGACTCAGAGAGCCGCCAAGGCCGGCCTCTGTATATAAAGGGATGACCCGCGGCGGTTCGGGGCAAGTAACATCAACTCGAGAGCTAGGTCAAGCGATTTGCTCCCTGGTTATCGAGACATAAGCAATCCCACTCAAAACTGGACCGTAGGCTTTTACCTTCACCGTAAGGGGCCGAACCAGTATAAACCTCGTGTCCTTTGTCCCGATTAACCCCTTCAAGCTTCCTAATTGCGATGGCTCTACGACTAAGTCCTTTCACTAGGACATCTGCCGTGACAATTCCACGACAGTTGGCGCCCACCATGGGGCCAGCACACGGTGGATTTGAGTTCTTGAAGGGCAGCTTCGAAGGGCTCAAGGGATACGCTATGGGCCGGATGACCAAGAGTCGTCGCGGCAACCTCTACATCGACGACGCAGGCTGGGGCCCCGAGGCCGGCTCAATTGAGTACGGGTACCGGGTCCCCTTTGGAGGAATTCACGTCTTCATCGGCAAGATCGGTGAGCCGGGGCCTGAGCCGGACATCTGCACCGACCTCGCCGAAATGGCTCAGCGCACGAAACCCGCCCGGGCTCCACCTGCTGTGAAGCATGCCTTCGTGGGATGCATCCATGAAGGGCTCTCTGAAGGATCGGCATCTGGCGGTGAGACGGCCATCTATTCTGATGGCGGGTCATCCACAGGAGAGACAAATTCATTGTATCAACTGCAAGACGGCGGGCTCGGGGGCTCTTCCGATGGCAGCAGTATTACGGATTGCTTCGAGCCGCCGAGCCGGGTTGGGATCTTCATGGCCGGTACACAACCTATCCAAGACTCCACAACTGCGGCATCCATGACCCCCGGGGCAGCAGCAGCCGGGGCAGGTGGCCCTGTGCGCTTGCCGGCTCAGGTGCTGATGGATCTTACAGATAAGTTGACCACTATGTTAACCGTCGTGGTCAACCCGACGGACCAAGCTCGTCATGATGAGGAGGTGGCACCGTTAAAATTGGATATGGCAGAGGCTAAGGAAGACCTAGCAGCGGAAGATGTTAGGATAACTGCAGAGCGGGCAACTCTGGATGTTCGGGCTCAGCAGATCCAGGCACAGACTTTCCGGCTCACGCAAGATTAGAACGCGTCTAATGAGGTCATGAGGAGAAGGCATCAGAAGGCTCAGTCTCGACCCCCGGTTTATGACTCTCGAAACCTCTTTCACACACCAGGAGCAGGGCCCAGTAACCCGCCGTGGCTCTCCCCGCGTACAGGTAACCCGCCGTGGCTCTCTCCACGTGCAGGAGCGAACCGTGTTGCAACACCCGGGGACGGCGCGCCGGTTCAACCGCAGGTGATGGGACCTCCCCTTGTAAACACGGCACCACCTCAGTATGTACCCACACCCCCGAGGTCATTATTCTAACCCGTTGGAAAACATGATAGCGGCGGCGACACGATTGGCGGCTCTCCTAATTGATGGTGACTCTCCGGCGGCGGTTGAAACCCGCCCGGTCAGAGAACTTCTTCAGACGGCCTTGGCACAGCAGGAGGCGTACTCATACAGCCGGGACAGGATCCACTCGACCCCTCGTCCAAGCCGAAGCCCGAGTTATAGCAGGCACATGGATTCAGCGGCCGTTTCAAGCAACGTCAGGCGTCGTGACCAGCCAGGTGGGCATAACCCAGCGCGCCATGAGGCCTTTAACTTGGTAGATCAAGACAAAATACGTCAAGAGGCTGAGCGAGCGGCTCAGCAGGCGGCTGAGCAGGCGGCTCAGTTGACGGCTTACAAGTCGTATCCGGCTTATCCGACGAATTCTATCGAGGCAGGTGTGGCCACCAGGACCGGAGGAGTCCCATGTCTAGTGCCGGCTCTACGGAACGAGCGTTTACCCAAAGACTTTAAGGGACCTAGGAAGGTGCCGAATTACACAGCCGACTTACAGCCTGGGGCATGGATTGAAAGTTATGAGATGGCTATGAAGTTATTGGATGTCAGTGATGCTACAATGGCTAAGTATTTTACCATGATGCTGGATGGGACCGCCCGCACTTGGTTGGAGGGGAACAAGGTGGCAGGCCCTTCAACCAATGTCGGTGCCTCGCCACGCAACCTTGCCAGAGCAGCTTCCTTTGGCGACTTGTCGGCACCCTGGTCATCCCCCCAAACCCACTTCCCGATCGTCGACAAGCCCCGTTACACCCGCACTCGTCAACCTCCGCCTCCTCTCCGGCTCATTCTTGGATCGCCCTCCACGGGGATGGCGAACCCGGCCAAACAATCCATGACTCCGGCTTGATGCTTTACACTGCACGTTTGCTCTCATTGCGGGGAATTGACTCACGCAAACGCGAAACTTTTTGTATATTTGTGAGTGTGTTCTTGAGATAAATTCACATGTATGATTTTTTTTGTTGTGCAGCATGAATATTTGGCTTTAGTATACAAAATTGTAAATTTTTAGCTCTAATACTTATCCAAAACAACAAAAAGCATTACCTCGTGAAAAGTAGCATAAAAAGCATTACCACGTGAAAAGTAGCATAGTCTGGATTTTGAGTCTCAACACATAGCATTACCCTTGCACCGAGGATGATAGAGTTTTTCTACGCCTCCACCACTATCACTGTGGACGACGGTGCAAGAACACCGTTTTGGGACGCCCCTTGGCTTCTTGGGCACAAGCCCAAGGATATTGCGCCGCTAATCTATAAGGCACAGAGACGGAATAATTGGAAGGTGCAAGAGGCTCTTAGAGGGAATGCGTGGATCCTCAAAATCTGCCACAACACCGCTATCTCCTGTGACCACATTCGGGAAAATTTTCACTCTTTGGATGCTTGTGCACAACTTCCACCTTGATGAACAAGCCGAAGACGAAATTATTTGGAAGCACCCAAATGATGGAACTTACACGGCGGCCACCGCATACAATGCTCTGTTCCTTGGCTTGACCTTCTCTCCCATGGACCGCATGGTTTGTAAGGCTTGGGCTCCTCCCAAGGTTAAATTCTTTGCTTGGTTGGCCTTGCAAGATAGGATTTGGACTGCCAATAGCTTTGAGAGGTGTGGGTGGCCAAATTGTGGCATTTTCCCTCTTTGCAAGAGGGAGCAAGAAATAATGCTCACCTTTTCTTCAAGTGTCACTACACGATTAGGCTTTGGAGGGCCGTCATCGAGAAGCTTGGCTTATATCACATGGATTCCTCCATGTGGCACTTTGATGAAACCGTCAATGCGTGGTGGGACAAGAGAACCGACGATAGCAATCCTAATTGGCATGCCATGGCCTCCCTCGTCATGCTTGTCTCTTAGGCTATTTGGAATAAAGAAATGCTAGAGTGTTCCACCACAAAAGTATGTTCCCGTCTATTCTCCTTACCATCATCTTGGAGGAGGCCAAGCTTTGGGTTACCGTGGGCGCTAAGAAACTAGGGAACTTGTTATCAGGCAAGTAGTTGCCATTCCGCTTTGTGGGTGTTTTGTAATAGTCTAAACTCCATTCTTCCCTTATTTAATGGATGAGGTAAATCTTTTGCCCTGTTTTGAAAAAAAAGGATTTTGAGTCCGGTGATCCAATCGACACAAAAAGTTTGCCATGCAGTAGCATATCCACAAACTCATCACATTATCCCCCCGCCAAAAAAAAAAACCCTCATCACATTGTTTTAACCGTGTTTCAAAGAAAACGGAGTCATACCTAACCACGTGTGTAAAAGCAAATAGCTGCACGCACCAATCATATACAGTACCAAATGATCGAGCAGCCAGTGACCACCCAAAGACCATCGGAAGAGCGTCACGTCCTTGTGAGGGACCCCAGGTCAGCATGATGAGCCTGGTGGCGTCAACGCACCAAGCTGGCTAGCTAGGTGCGCCAGTGCAACGCGCGACCAAACTCAGCGACCGGCCAATCATGAGGCGGCGAGTCGATTGGGTCGCACCATGTGTGCCGTGCAAACGCAGGACTGCAGCAGCCCACCAAACCGCCCGTGCGACCAAATCGGCTCAAAAAGTGTGCCCCGCGCGCTGCGACACCGCGATACTTTCGGTCTCCTCCCGTTACGTTTCCACGGGCCACATGGCTGCCCACATGAAAATGAAAATTTACGCCGGTCATGTGGGTCAAGTATTTTAGTATTGCAACACTCTTTTTGATTTCTCACCTCCGTATTTCTGTTCTCTTTTTCAACAGCTTGCCCCACCCTTGTACTTCACATGTATGCATGGTACTAATGTGGAAGAACCACTCTCTCTTCACTCATACAATAAATCGAACATTTTCTTTCCTCTTGACTAATTTAAAACATCAATATCTTTTAAATAATATATATTTGTTTTCCATTTTTATATATTTGAACTCATTTCGCCATAACCTTTAAAATGAGACCAATTTTGGATATTTTTCAGCCATATTTAAATTTGTATTACATTTCATATTTTGAAATAATCAATTTCACACAGATACATTACAGTTTCACTTTCTGTAGATGTCATTTCACAATTTTGATCCAATATTTCAATTTTCATTGGCTTATTCACAAAAATAACATCTAATTAATCGCACATTTCCCAAATAACAAATAAATTATTTCATATTTCAAAATAATCAGTTTCGCAATGACACATTATAGTTCACTTTTCTGTACTTACTATTTCACAATTCAAAACCAACATTTCACTTTCCAATTCCACTGGCTTGTTTCACAAAAAAACACATATTTTGATTGCACATTTCTCAAATAACCCGTTTCCCTCTTTGAAATAAACAGTTTCATATTTCCAAATAATCAATTTCACAATGGTATATTATAATTTCACTTTTCGTGGTTACTATTTTAGAATTCAAAACCTATATTTCACTTTTCACTGGCTTGTTTCACAAAAACATATATTTCAATTGCACATTTCTCAAATAACCCGGTTCCCTCTTCGAAATAAACAGTTTTATATTTCCAAATAATTAATTTCACAATGATATATTATGATTTCACTTTTCGTGGTTACTATTTCAGAATTCAGAACCTACATTTCACTTTTCACTGGATTGTTTCACAAAAAACATATATTTCAATTGCACATTTCTCAAATATACTATTTCACTGTTTTGTAATAAATTGCTTCACATTTTCGAATAATCAGTTTTAAAATGATTCATTATCATTTCACTTTCTGTGGTTTCTATTTCATTATTCAGAATCTGGATTTCATTATTCACAGGCTTTTTTCACAAAAAGCACATCTATTTCAGTTGCTCATTTTTTAAATAAAATATTTCACTCTTTTGAAAATGAATTCTTACACATTTTCAAATAATCATTTCACAAGTTACATTTCAGTTTCATATTTTTTTCACCTTCAAAACCGATATTTCACTTCCTCTGTCTGGTTTCAGAAAAATCACATTTTTCAAGTGAAATAGGTTTGTTTCACATAAGAAATATGAAACGTTGAAATTTAAACGTGTTTGAAATATATCCAAAATTGGTTTACTTCTAAAGGTCTTGGTGCCAGGAGTTCAAATATATAATTATTTCATAAACAAACTTATATTTTAAATGATATAAATGTTTTTAGTTGGTCAAGATGAAAAAAATTCCATGGATTTGATTGCGTGGGAGAGAGAAAGGACAGGGTGTGAAAGAAGAGAGAAAAAGAGAGTGAACTGTCACATCCAAGCATGCGATGTAAGGACAAAAGGTGGGCCAATACCCAATAGATGTATGTATTTGACCTAGTATTTATTTTGTATAGCAAAAAATGATGAATAAGTGTTTTTCTTTAGGACCAAATCATAAAGCAGTTGTTCAATGGTGAGATCACTGCCGGCACATGCCGAAACCGCTCAAAAAGACTTTGCGCCGCCCACATGGAGATTATGGCTGTTGTTGTTTGTTTAAGCTGTTGTTGGTGAAGGACCGGCACGGGATAAACAAGGACTGACCCACCGAGGATCATACTTATCCTCAACCCGTGCTGTTAATTGAGGTCGCCGGACAGCTAAATAGTGCACGTGTAAAAAAATTAGGCATGCACTAAAAAGCGCTATCAGAAGCTGTAAATTTAAGGTGCTGGATTGTGCGTGCTTCAATTTGCACTGTGTGTTTTTTTGGCGCGTATTTTTGAGCATCAGCTAAATCAATGTTGGATTCAGCGCCCTAAAAATGATACAGTGATGTGCTAAAACTATTTAAGCGCGTGAAACTTTTATGTGTCTGTTGGAGATGTTGTAACGACGTCTGGGAGAGCTACGGCAATAGCGTCGTATCTGGTGCAGTTTGGTGGGCTGCGATCCAGCATTTTGCACAGCACACATGGCGTGACCCGATCGACTCGCAGCATCTCATCATGATTGGACAGCCGCTGCATTTCCTGAGGGCATGTATAATGGTTGATAAGATAGTTTTATTTTAAGTGTTGCATGTAATTTAAAGATGACAAAAAAAGACATCTACAATTTCTTAGCCTTATCTTTAATAACTAGTTATTATTAAAAACATGGTGAGACATATTGTGCTAAGAGATCATCTCTTGTCTTCTCTTAAATAAGAGAAGACAAGCCTTCTCTTACGAGTTCTTTCTCCTCCACCTCATCATTTATCCAACGTGACACTTCTAAGATAGTATCATTGTACATGCCGTGACTAGTTGCATTGGCAGCTAGGATCGTCGTCTTCTTTCTTATGTTGACGCCATGGTGCTCATCATGCTGACTTGGGCTCCATCTCTCCGAGGAACGTGACGCCCTTCCATGGATCATGGGCAATCATTCGTTGGTATCATGGCTCTAATGATTGGTACGAGTAGAATTTTTTAGATATTATCCCTTCTTCTAAGCTTGGCAGCCAATCAACCTTGTCCAGCTCTGCCACGGGTTAGTTGCATACTTAGTAGAATTACCTTTTTTTGAGGCGAACATTGCAAAATCATCTTAGTACCTGTTAGAATTATTATTTTTTATTTTTTATTGAAAAATACGTGTTGGAATATCCTTTGCTCGTCATACCGACGTTTGACACAGATCTTCAATAAACTTCTCTGTTCACTGCACGCAATCTCGGTGCCAACTGTCTGCCAACCACACCCAATTTGAGTAATGTGACCGATCAATTGACTTATCTCTTTGTGGCTCCTACAGAAACAAGAAGACACCAAGTGCTCGTTAATTAGTTAGTTAGCTGAGTAGACATCACATGTATTACGTCAAACCAACCATGCATTGATGCATGCATGTCTAAGCCGGAGCCCGGAGCACAGGCGTATCATTATTTTAGCTAGGTCATCTGTGAGCTCACCTATGATCATGCATCGGTCAAGCCGAACTGATCAATGCTCTTCCGGCCATGCATCAAGAAGATTCTTAGACGGTTCACTCGGTTGGTTGCGTAAGCACTATTGATCAATGCTCTCCCGTCGTCTTCAAATAAGTGTCTTGGTTTTGTACTCTATTCGTTTTTATTTACTCTCTATATTGGGTTTAATTGAAGTCAAATTTCATAAAATTTGACCAAATCTAAAAAAAATATAAACATTTAGCATAATAAATCTATATGATGTGAAAGCACATTCAATAATGAATTCAATGGTATTGATTTGTCCTGTGGGACGTGAGATTAGAACCTCCCGACCCTTGCTCTCTTGCGGTCGTGCCGGGCCGCGCTGGGGCAGCCCCCGCCGGCCGGCTCGAGGCCTTCTCCGGACCAAACTCATCCCTCTCGCCACCGCTGATGGGGGCGTCGCCGGGCAAAGCCCACGTTGTTACATGGCAGCGGCGGCGGATCTACTCGGCAATAGATCGGATCGAGGTGGCAGCCGCACCGGCCATTCAACGACAGTGTCGCGGGGAGGCGGCGGCCAAGATCTGCTACCTCGACAGCGGACGGTCAAGGTCAACGAGTGGCGGCTGCGGTGGACGCGCCCGATCTAGGCCCATATGGGTTCACACGGGCAGCCACACACATCGTTGTACTGGCTGCATCTCAACGTCTCCGGCGGCAGCTTGCTGGTTTTTGGGCTAGTCCCGCGACACGAGAAAGCCGGTGGCTCTGGCCCCTAGTGTGGCGGTGGTGGCCTCCTCCTCAGCAAGAGGTGGTCAGCCAGCTGGTTGTGGCGGATCCCTATATCCCAGGGCTAGTCCCAGCGGCGAGTTGGGGAGGCTTGGCAGCCGGTGAAAACCGAGCTCCGACTACAGTCATGGAAGGTGATGGCGGCGTCTGTGCGCCGTTACTTTGTTGAAGGCATCGTCATTGCAGCCACATTCTACCCACTCACGCTGCTCTGGGGGAAACCCCAAATCCGGGTATTACAGATCTGACGGTGACGGTGCTCTCGGTGCCCCTCTCCCTCATGAGGGCATTGCTTTGGAGCAGTTGCTAGACGAAGGTCATAAGGAGTGGAGCGGTGTATATCTACCGTGTCGACGACGGTGAGTCTCGACGGTGTGGCGCAGCGGGGTCTCGATGACGGACGTGAGATGATGGCAGACGTTGTGGTGGCGTCGACGGCAGGCCTAGCAAGGTAGATGCGTCAATGTCTGCTCTGAAGATGGATCGGTGGAAGACGGTGGTGACGTCCTCTGCAGCCGGCGCACGCGGTGCCCCCGCTGAGAGTGTGCCGGACCGATGTGTGCCTCAGACCTGGTATTGCGGCTTGGTTGGGGCATCCCGCTTTAGATGTTAGGCTTTGGTGTGACGTCTGGGTATACGGCTCATACAATCTAGACCGCTTCATCAAGTGAATAGGACTAGCGACAGATGTTGTCAAGATGATAGTTTCAGACCTATTTGATGTATAATTTGTAAGATCTTAATGAATAATTAACAAAATGGCTGCATGCATCGCCTAAATGCAGAGGCCAGGGCTCATTATTGGTTTCGAAAAAGTGGTATTAATTTGATATTGTATATGTTAATATTTATATTATAGATTTTGTCAAACTTTGTCAAAGTTTGCGATTTTGACCAAAGCTACTACGTCGGACTAAGTAAAAACTGAGAGAGTACTAACTTTTTGTAATAAAATTATATTAAATTTGAGAGACTCGTTTTAAAACGGAGGGAGTACTTACGTAGTAAAAGGAGAACATATAAACCAGAGCCTCTACCAGTTCTCGTCAGTCTAGAAACATGCAGTGGAGCAGCATGGAGTACGTGTCAAATGCGCCGACACGCGATCCAGAAGTGCACGACGACCACGAGGAGTCGGCGAGTGCGTCGGGCAGCGTCGAGAGGACACCGGAGACGGGCGCTCGATCTCCACCTGGCCAAGTAATCTCTGGACGCGACGCTCGCTTGTCGAAAAATGTTTCGCTTTCACTCGTCGGCCGTCGACTCTGCCGGACTGTAGGAATAAAACCTAGCAGGTGGGGACGTGTTAGTTGCGACCTAATTTTTTCTCGGAATTTGCCGATCAATCGTGTCGCAATGAGCAGAGAAACAGAGGAGCAGCGCTTGCGAAGCAGAGTGGTTTGGCATGAACGAAATCGATTGCATTACTGATTCTGTCGCTACATAACAGCACGGGTAACAATTTACATGACACTAATTGGTGAGATGCTAGAATCTCCAATGGCTGATGCCTACTGTGCCCTACTACCAAATCATCATCGTTTGCTTCTTGTCCTGCGGTGAGCACGATGCCGTGCTCCACGTCCACGGTAATGTTGAGAGAGCCGGACTCTGTGTCGATTGACTCCTCTTCGCCCGTGATCGCGTCGTCCAAGATGATGCCAGTCGTCACCTTGGCCGGCGCGGCGACAGGTGCTTCCGCTGGCCCGGAGAGCACATCGATCCAGCCCTCCTCGGAGTCCCAGTCCGGGAGCGCTGACGCAGGGCAGGCCAATGCTCTGATCCTGCTCTCGGCCGCGCCGTGCGACCGCTCGTCGTCCGCCTCGTCGGTGTCAGACTCCGACTCCCAGAATGCCGCGTCCAGCGTGCTCTTGGGCGACACCCACTTGCTCTTCACGGCTTCTGGCTTCGCGTCGACAACGGCAGTGGCCAAGAACGGATGCTCCAGCAGCTGCGCCGCCGTGAACCGGTCGCTGGCCTGCCTGACAAGGCACCTAGCCAAGAAGTCCTTGGCCTCCGCGGATAGCCAATGGGGGACCTCAGGAACGGCCTCCGTGTACCCGATCCGGTGCAGCGCGGCGAGCGCGTCGCCGTCCATGCCGCTCCACGGGGCGCGGCCGGTGGCCATCTCAACAACCATGCAGCCGAGCGCCCAGATGTCGGCCTTGGGGCCCTGCTGCTCGCCGCGCGCCACCTCCGGCGCCATGAACGCCGGCGTGCCGCCGATGATCGGCCCGTCAGCGCCAGCCTTCCTCGAGCACCCGAAATCCGCGAGCTTGGCGCGGCCGTCAGCGCCGATCACGACGTTCCTCGCCTTGACGTCCCCGTGCACCATGCCAGCGCCGTGGAGATACGCGAGCGCTGCCGCCACATCGGCAGCATAGCCGCGGACGGCGCGCTCGTCGAGGCCCCCGTTGCTCGCCACCTGGCCCGCCAGCGAGCCGCCGGGGGCGAACTCGAGGAAGAGCTGATAGGAGCCGTCGCGGGCGCCGTGGCCGCCGATGCAGGAGACGACGCGCGGGGAGCTCAGGCCGGACATGAGGCACTGCTCCCTCCTCAGCGTAGCTGCGCACGCCCCGCTCGCCGACTTGATCGCGAAGAGCTCCCCGGAGGCGTCGTCCGCGGCGAGGAAGACCTCGGCCCCCGAGGCGCCGCGGCCGAGCGTGCGCACCCGCGTCCATTGCTTGCTGACGGCCATCGTCGTCTTCTCTTGTGTAATCTGTGTTGGGAATTGGGATTGTGGTGGCTTCTGTTGCTTGTGTCCAAGGTGATTTGTTGACGAGTTATACTTTTTTGTGGCGGGTGAGCGTATATATAGGTTGATGTGGGAGAGGAAAAGTTGGGGAGATTGCAAGTTTGGAACATGGAAAGGAAGGTGTTTGGCGTGCGCGATAAAAGATAGGAAATCCCCAAGGGAAGGAAAAGGCGTGGGAAGCAAGCTGTTTAGAGGTTCTCGAGCACGCGCTCGCGGCGGCGTGGGGTGGTGACTCATGTGGCGACGGATTGGGTTGGACGGTGAGTGGGAACGCGCGGTCTGTGCTTGACCCGACCTAGCTTCGCGCTCTGCCTATACTTAGCTTGCGTCAAATAATCTCGTGTAGGAGTCGGAAAAGGGAAAAACCGTGTCGGGTCGCTCAGATTTCTATCTAATGGCGAGAGTGTTTTGAGCTCAGCCGATGATTCTCGGAAGGTGGTAGCTTGAGGGGAGCAAGCAATTTAACTAGTACTACTCGTCAAAGTCGCGCTGGGTCGCGAGTCGTATGAAACAGATCATCTCCCCGCCTACGAACGGAAGTGGTCGAAGTCAGAGGGTGCGCCTGAACAGAGTTTTTTTTTTCCATCAAACTAAGACTTTATTAACTAGATGATACCCCGCGTGTTGCTGCGGGATGTTGTTGTGGGATGTTTGATTGATAAGTCTTACAACTATCAATAAATTCAACTGTTTACCGAGCTTAGTTGTATCTATAATGATCAAACATGAGTTTCCTATTGTGCAATGTCCTCCCTAAAATATATGTGAACCAAGTCCATACATAAAATCACTGTCCCTAAACCGTTTGCCTGACTTGTTTTGACTCAAAATAGTACAACATCTTAATCAAGAATGAACATGGCCAGTCAGCTTCTTTCTGCTACGACTCAGATAAGCGTATTAATAGCGGAAGAAAAACTACAACCCTTTGTGGAATAGCATGGGAAAATGACTTGAGAAGGGCAAACAAAATCTGCAATCTCTAACACAAATACAACATCAAGCGATAAATTATGTGCAATTTTAGCTTACAACATTAAGTGTCAAGGTAAAGATTGTGGAAGTTACAGTAACACCCTCACAAAATGACTACGTACAAATCTTCGCATATACTAACTTAAGACACCATATATAATAGTAAAAAAGCATATCTGCTTAGTAGCTCAATGATACTCACTTATGAATCCCACTATGAAAATGCATAATACTTAAAATTTGCAAGCCTCATTACCAAAAGATGGTGGACAGAGGTACTAATAAGCTATGGCCATGCAGGGGCAGCTAACATTTTCAAGACAGGATATCTAAACCCCCCTCACTCCTGCAAGAACATCAAGTCAAACTAAGAAGCATTTTATAAAATGCTAGATAACAGGAAACATGCTTAATTAAAGTATATAACATAAATTCTCTAATCACTAAAGCTAGTAAGAGGCCTTTCAGAATATTATACCTCTCGAAGCTAGTTAAACATGCTTCGAATTTCAAAAACCAACCAAGTAGGGAAGCTCCTTGCATTATTATATCTCACAATATAAACTTCTCAATGTTTAACCATCCACGGTGGAAAACTGGAAGGGAAATATAGATGCACTTTCAGGATATATATATTCGCCAATTTCTAAAGTACATGATGTTCAGATGTGCTGTGAATCACCGCTCATGGATTTCTACAAACAGAAGGCACAGAAAATGATGGTAAGTTGGCTAAGGCCATATTAGCATATGCCTAATGGGAAGAAGGAAACAGAAAAGAAATGTGAAATATTGTATCAAATGTAGGCTGCCAACTGTCCTAACATGATTTATAGACAAATACACTATGTGATACATGAAGACTGCAATGGTCCCATACAAATTGTAAGAAACTTTTTTACGACACGGCCAAAACTGGACCCTTATTGATAAAAAACTCTAGCAAAATCGTTATGTTCCTTCATGAAAGTAAATAAGTTTACTGAACTATAAGCATGCACATTATATGAATCAAAGAATGATGGCATGATGTGTAGATGAATTAATCAGTCCTGGTGTTTTTGCCATACCATTATTAAGTATACACCATCACCTGGTACTGCACTAGATTCTTGGTACATGGTACTGCACTGGATGCTTTTTTACAACACGTACACTTGTTACTGCACTGGATTCTATTTACAACACATACACCTGTTACTGCACTGGATTCTTGGTTGTAAGAGTTTGTGTGCCATCGCTGTTGTTTCCTGTCAACATCCTCTAAAATAACAACTAAGGGATAAGACGAAAACCATGCTAATCCAATTTTCTTGTCGTGTTGGTCATCTGTGTGATGAACCAAGAATTAAGCAAACACAGTTACTTGCCTGTTTGTAATTGTAGTGCAACAATACTGAGCGTGTCCAAAATCTCATGGCAAAAATTCTTAACACAACCTCTTAAGGAAAAAAACCATTACATGATCTTACGTTCTCAAATGTATATGATCATGATTCAACAACACTCGACAAAAAATTGGATCAAATTTTCGATGAACTTGGCAGAAAACAAACATCCGATATGTTTCCTCACCTTCTCTTTGGTATGCATCTAGGGCGGCGGGGCTTGGATGTAAAAGGGGTTGCCGCAGGCCTCACTTTCGAATCCAACTCGCACCTCCCGGCCGTGGATTGTAGCGATCACAAGGGCTGGCGAGGTTGGATGCGGAATCATGGTCTTTAGGGTAGTGAAGAGCAGAAGGCATCCGCCGATTCGTTGAAGAGAGGGAGAGAGAGAAGTGAACTGTAGATGAAAAAACTCGATTAGACAAAGATGTAAGGCGGAAACTGTGGTCTCCTAACTTGTGAGGCGGCGCTGATCCTGAAGGGTGGAGGATACTGAGACCAACCTTGATCGTTGGGCCGGCTGCCGCTTCGATGTTGAACGGCGGCACCCTTCGTGGCGAAGGAGATCACAACGGATGGGGAGAAAAGGAAGGAATTTATTTTTCAGCAAGAAGAGGAAGGGATAGGGCCAGAGAATACGGGGAGGAAAGAAAGTAGAGATGGGTGGTGTCAATTAAAACTATTCCCTCTGTAATAAACTTCCACATGCATGCTGATTTTGCAAACTGAATGATGATGTGGCATAAAGCTGATGTGGACAATGTGCATGGTAAGAGAATAGATAGAAGTGGGGAGCAACTTCTTAAGAATGGTAGATTCAAGATCATTCAATTAATGTCTGCCCGAAGGTAATCAAGGAGAAAAATGGGGCTCTGCTCTAGCCAGCACTCCGTACCCTCAGCCGAGCAAGCACGTTGTGCACACAAGTGAGCCGGAGTATTGAACTCCCTACTGACATGGTGAACCAAAAAAGAAACAAAATTGAGGATATATCATCTAGTTCTAGTAAGATAGACGCTGCAACCGAGCGAGAGTTGCTTTGCGAGTTTCATTGGGTGACTAGCTCCATGCTATCGACCTCCATTATCACATGTGACATCCCGCGAAGATCACACCCTCCCGGAAAGTTAGAAGTTCGGCGATGAATGGATCTGAAACACCGGCCAGCGGCTTGCACCACGCCCCTATAAAGGAGATATGGGATCAGGCAACACCACCAGCTCCGCCTGTAAGTGCGCCCGGGAATACCGAACCATCAGTGTTGATGGTAATCCACCCCGCGTTGGGGGGTCTCCAGCCCTGTCCCGCCAGCACCCTGGTGCGGCGGACAGGTAGATCAAGCAACGATAGGGTTTCATGAATCCACTTGAGTGCTTGGACAGGATCATATCCCTCTTGTTCATGAGTCCACTTGTTTCTTGAAGTGCATATTGCATGCATGATTGTAATGATATTGCATCGAGTGTCATCTATGAACATGGGATCTAGCACAATATCACGTGCCCATGTTAATGGATGCAGCCTCGGTAATTGAAGATCAAACCGATCCTTAGCCGCAATCCAAAACTGCTTGCCATGCGAGCATGAGATCAACGCATGCATCAAGTCTTCATCCCTTGCTAGACAAATGTCGCAACGTCCAATTGGTTTGATATGTCGGTGCTTCAGGGTCGAGGAGTCTGGCAAGATACCGCGAAGAAATCTCCACAAAAAAACCCTAACTTTCGGCACCACTTGAATTTTTCAAAGTGCTGTCACAACAGTTTGTTAGCTGATGAAGTATCCATAGTCGTCCCTTCCTCTAGAGAGCTAAGATCGTTGCGAGTCATTAGAGAGCGATACGCTGATTTGACAGTGTGGTTGCCTGACTTTTCCAGTGCCCACACCAAAGTGTCTTCCCCTCCTGATCTATTCAAAGGAATATTCAGAATTGCCTCAGCATCCGGGTGAAGGAAGTTTTGGCGGACAAGATCGACATTCCAGTTTCTATTGTAATCATCAATCAACTCCGATACGTGCGCGAGAGGGGCATCCCCTAATCGGCCGACCGGTTTCATAGTGACAGTATTGGGAATCCAAGGGTCGTCCCAGATGGAAATTGAGGAACCATCACCTATCCGATGGATGAGCCCAGTCTCCAAGGCTTTCATTCCTGCAATAATCGCTCTCCATGTCGAAGAAGCACTCTTGGGGATCGAGGCTTGGAGGAAGCTCGTACTAGGGAAATATTTCCCTTTCAGAACCCTTGCACAAAGTGAAGTAGGATTCGTCAGAAGACGCCAACCTTGCTTGCCAAGCAGTGCGAGATTATAAACTTGAGGATCCCGAAAATCCAAGCCACCCTTGATCTTTGGCTGTGTCAATTTGTCCCACACTAGCTTGTCCAGCGAGCTCCCCCACCAGTACTTTGCCATCGGCGAGGTGATATTCTTACATACTTTCTTTGTCACCTGAAAACAACTCATGCTGTTGGTTGGGATCGCCTGAGCTATTGATTTTAGACGAACCTCCCTACCTGCACAAGCAAGGTTTCGTACTGACCAGCCACAAATCTTGCTGCGAATATGTTCATTGATATGACTGAATGTACCGCTTGTGATTCTTCCAACAACAGTGGGCAGGCTCAGGTAGCGTTCGGGGAACGCCTCAACCGAAATCCCGAGAGAATGTTTGAGATTCTCTCTGAGGGCCTGCTCTGTATTACCACTTAAGAAGATGGAGCTCTTATTGCGGTTCACTGCCTGACCGAGCAAGTAGCATATATATGAAGTATCTCATTGAGCCATTCTGCACTTTGGGTATTAGCTTTGAGGAAGATGAGACTGTCATCAGCAAATAAGAGATGACTAACCCATGGTGCTTGAAAGCTCACATGAACTCCGCCAAAGTTATTGAGCATTGAGGTGAGTCCTTGGGCACATATCAAAAAGAGACATGGAGAAACTGGGCAGCCTTGTCGCAGCCCCCTGGACGGGCTGAAATATGGAAGCAACTCTCCGTTAACCTTGATCGTGAATCGAACTGATGTCACACACTTCATAATTAGGCTGGTGAAACGATCACCGAATCCCAGCTTGGTCAACATAGCTTCGAGATAATGCCATTCCACGCGATCATATGCTTTGAGCATATCAAGTTTGATAGCGCAGTTGTAGTTCTTGCCCTTCTTCCTTCTCCTTATAGCGTGGACACATTCGTAGGCCACTACAACGTTGTCCATAATGAAGCGGCCTGGAACAAAAGCGCTTTGTTCTTCCCCAATGACATCATCGAGGATGAGGCGAGCACGGTTAGCCACTATCTGGACGGTGATTTTGTACAAGACGGGGCACAAGGCGATTGGCCTATACTGTGAGATTCTTTGTGGATGATGGACTTTAGGAATCAGATTTATTGCCGTATCGTTCAATCCCAAAGGAAGCTCCCCTCCATTCAAAAATTTCAGTATAGCCGAAGTTATATCTTCCCCAATGACATCCCTGTGTTCAACGCCGGGCGCTTTGGATGGTGCCATATCAAACAATGCAGTTTTTACCTCGACTGCTGTGTACTCCCTCTCGAGTGTATAGTTCATGTCAGCAGTGACCCGTGGTTGAACACATTGCAGCAGCCCCTCCATCGAGATATACCCTTGTGATTGGTATAGTGCATCGTAGAAGCTAGTAATTTCCTCTTTCACCTCAACTGGATCAATGATGGCGTGGCCATCAGCTAGCTCCAATGAAGTAGTACGGTTGGTCCTCTTTGTGCTGTCTTGCTTGTGCTTGAAAATAACCTGTATTGCGGTCGCCAGCATGAAGCCATAGCACACGAGACCTCTGTTTGAGCCAAATCTCCTCTTGCCTGAGGACCTCCCTCAGTTGTGAGGCGTCAGCCTTCTCCACGTCGTTTGGACCGCGCCCTACCGTAGCAGTTCGAAGACGCTCAAGTCTTTTCTAAAGATTGCCAACTTTACGTTCCATATTACCAAACTCTTTATTTCCCAATGATCCAAGCTCGGTTTGGACCACGGAGAGGGCATCTACAATGCCTTGTAGACCTCTCTGGCCGGATCCCATTTGCCACATATTTCGTACTATCTCATCATAATCGGCATGAGATTGCCAAACATTTTCGTAGCGGAAAGAGTGAGTCACGCGAGGCCAACTCGTCGCTGCCGTAGCTTGACACTCAGCAAGGATGAAGCAGTGATCTGATTCTACACTGCTAATATGTTTGACAGTTGAGAACTCAAACAACTGAAGGAATTCGGCATTGACAAAGACCCTATCTAGTCTTGCTTTCACGTTCATGTTCCCCTATTGCCTATTATCCCATGTGTAAGGGACACCGCGCCACCCCAAGTCCTGGAGTGTGCAATCAGAAGTCGCCTCACGGAAAGCACGCATTTGTGCTTCCTGTCTTGCGTGTATGCTAAAATGCTCGTCCTCATGTAGGGTTTCGTTGAAATCACCCATGCAAATCCATGGCCTATGCGTAACAGCAAAAAGAGTACGAAGAAACCGCCAACTATGGAGACGATTCTCCAAACGTGGCTCGCCATAGAAGCTAGTGAAATGCCAAATTTTATTATTTTGCTTGACCTTCACATCAATATGAGACTTGCTGAAATTCTTCAAACTAACATAAACATCTTTTGACCAAAACAAACCAATACCTCCACTTAAGCCATCACTATCGATGACAAAACAACCAGAAAAACCCAAAGTAAGCTTCAGATCTTCCACACGTTTCCCCCTGATTTTTGTCTGCATGACGAATAGCAGGGTAGGAACTGTCGTGGTTCTAAGTCTGATAGTAGAATGGGGGGTAGGAATGGAGAGGCAAGATCCTAGCTATGGAGTAGTTGTATACGCAAGGGATTTACGAGTTCAGGCCCTTCTCGGAGGAACTAACAGCCCTACGTCTCGGAGCCCGGAGGCGGTCGACTGGATTATATGCGTATGTGTTCTGAGGGTGCCAAACCTTACACTGTGGAGGGTGGCTTATATAGAGTGCGCCAGGACCCCAACCAGCCCACGTAGCAGAGGGTTTAAGGTACGTTAAGACCTGGCGTTACTGGTAACGCCGGATATAAAGTGTCATCATGACCATAAAGACTACTTAATTACAGACCGTTTGGATCTGAGTGATTCCGAGCACTGATGGTCGAGTGAGCCTTCTTGGTCGAGTGTCTCGATTACTGTCGGTGGAAGCCTACCAGGTCGACTGGAAGGCAGCTTCTTTTGCGAGTGCCCTTGGGGAGGGTACCTTTGGGCAGGTCTATGACCCTACCCTAGGTACATGACTTCATCATTAGCCCCTGAATGGATCGAGGTTTGAGTGAGGAAGGAGTTGATAATCTTTTCGACCTGTTCTTTGTGTTGTGAGTGTGTCTTACTCTGGATCAACGACCTTTTAGTGATGGCGTCAACTTCTCTTTCAGTCGCCTTGATCCATTCTTCACATTTGTCGAGTGAACTTTGTGAACTTGAGGATTTCCGAGCGACGGATCGGAGGAAATATGCTGTCTGACAGGTTGCTCTGTGGTTAGCGGATTTCGCAGGATCTGAATTTTGGGAAGCGCGCGAAGCGGAGAAAACTGCGGCACTCGGATGGGATAAGGCGATGACGCCTCGATCTTTGCGCCGCCTTTTTCGCCACGTATCGCGTGCGTGCCTGTTGCAAGATTTGATAGGATTGCCTGGGCCTACCAGTCAGCCACTCGGAAGCGGCCTCATATAAGGCATCGGACGGGGTATTTTGAACAGCGTGACCCCAATCTTCCCCTCCCTCCACCTCCAAATTCTTCTGCTGCGCCCTTAGCCTGCTCAGCGCCACAGCTCAGTACCTGCTTCGCTGGCGACCATGGTGAAGGAGAAGACCGCAGCCTTGGAGCGGGTGAAGAAGGCGGCGGCGAAGGGGGAGGGGAGAGCGCCCAGTCGGGGCGGATCTTCTTCGCGGTCCAAACTGCCGCAGGGTTGGGTCCAAGGAGATTGGATCCGCTCGACCATCACCAATAAGGACCTCAACGATCTGGCCAACGAGGGGCTGATCCCCCATGGGTCGGCGAGGCTTCCGGGAACGGAGTGGCAGCCGCAGCCTGAAGAGGGTGAGCGCGTTCTCCTAGCCACTCACGTAGATCGGGGATTTTCTCTGCCGCCGAATCCTTTCTTCCGGGGGTTTCTGAACTTTTTTGGAGCGCAACTCCATCATTTCACTCCCAACACCATTGTCTATCTTGCTGCTTTCGTGTCGTTGTGCGAAAACTTCTTGGGTTGTCGGCCGCACTGGGGCCTCTTCAAGCATATATTCACTTGTCGCTCTCAGACGGTGAAGAAAGCGAACCCGAATGACGAGAAAACCCAAGTAATCCAGATGTGTGGGGGACTCGGGGTCCAGATGAGGGGGAAGAGCGCTTTTCGGGCTATGACTCTCCCCGACTCGGTTAGAGGGTGGCAGTCGACCTGGTTCTACTGCCAAGACCAGCCGACGCCGGGGCAGTCGACTGGACTCCCTCCTTTTTCCATGAGTCGAGTGAACAAACCATCTTCCTTGAAGGTGCTACCAGAGGAGAAGGCCCAAGTAAAATTGTTGATGGAACGCGTAGTCCAGCTCATTCGCGATGGGGTGACCGGCATGGATCTTCTGGAAGTTTTCCACCGATGGCGTATTCAGCCACTCCAATACCGAGGCCATCCGATGTGGATGTACTCCGGTTCGGACGATACCACTCGGGTCCATCCAGAGGAGGTCAATGACGCCACGCAGGAGAAGTGGATGACTGCCATCATAGGAAACAAAGATAATCCTCGCGGAGCTAGGAGGATTCCCCCACTCGACCATTCTTACGATCCAGACAAGGTATAACCACTTATCTCCGACTGTGATTCTGCTGCATTCATTCTGTTTTGATGCAAATTCGTCGACTGACTTTTGCCTTGTTTTGTTGTCTTCTAGGTCACCACTGAGATGTACTCGATGCCCAACGGGGCGCAGGAACCAGTCGAAGAAGGAGAAGGAAGCGGAGATGAAAGCCAGGAGGAATGGGAGTCCAACGGCGAGGAGGATGAGGGGGACGACAGCTCTGGTGAAGAGGAGGAGGAGGAGGAAGAGGAGGAAGACGTCGAGCCTCCCCGCTCGGAAAGAAGGTCCAAGTTGACGCATGACCCAGCGGCCGAGCGCGGTAAAGCTGTTGCGCCCATTGGGCAGTCGACGAAGCGACCTCGGACAACTTCCCCTGCGCCGACTGAGAAACCGCCGAAGCAACCTCGAGCAACGTCGTCGAAGCCGGCGAAGGGCTTTTGGTCGACTCGATGACTGATCAGCCGATTCTTGAAATCTGCAGTGCTGCTACCTCCGAGACCTCAGCCAAGCACGAAGATCAGGAAATGGAAGATGCCGTCACCTCCAACCTTGGTATGATCTCTGCAGTTTCGCTTTTAGTCGATTGGATTTCCATGTTTACTTTTGAATCTTTCTTGTAGTTCCGTCTCATGTCATTGATCTCCCCGATGATGACGAGGAAACGTCGTTGAGGAAGAGGAAGAACAAGAGGGTGCCTGTTGGCAAGGCTGCTCTAGTTGTGACGATACCTGAGACGCTGGTTTCTGCGGGAGGCAACACCGCTCGGACCTCTGTGTCTTTTGTTGTACCGCTGACAAGTGCCCGACCCACTTCGTCGACTGCTGAACCACCATCCCTTTTTGCTACACACCACGTCCCGGAAGAACAAGTGAGTGCTGCTAAGGAGGCTATACGCCAGGCAGGGATCATGATGGAGCAAGTGAAGGCAGTCCGAGAGGCCAGCCAGGGGCCTATGATGGTAGTTCAGCTCTCCAGAGCAATGTCCAAGTAAGTCGATCGTTGCTTGCTCTGTTAGGATATGCTACCTGAAACTGCTTGCTCTGTTAGGATATGCTACCTGAAACTGCTTGCTCTGTTAGGATTTCCATATCTGTACACCCACTGGGTGGGTGTGTTGATTGAGTTTTTGTGGGGGCACGCTGAGTGCACCCACTGGGTGTAGTCCCCGAGACTATGGTGGACTGCGTGCAGTCGACTATAGTCTTTACACTTTGAACTTCTTCACTCGGCCTGGTCGGACCAAGTCGAATGGAACCGTAAAACCGGTGGGGGCACGCTGAGTGCACCCACTGGGTGTAGTCCCCGAGACTATGGTGGACTGTGGGCAGTCGGCTATAGTCTAAAGAACTATTTTTTTTTACCGCGGCTGACCGCTGACAATTAGCCATGGTTTTAGAATCATAACCTTTTTGCCTCTTTTGGTCGTTGGTGAACCAAATTGGTAAAACCAGTGAGAACACGCTCAGTGCACCCAGCTGGTGTAGTCCCGAGACTCTTGTCGAATGTTTTGATTCGGTGTAGTCTTAGAAATGCTATAATTTTTCCTTAGTCACTCGGAAGTGATCTGTCTTTGATGTCTTTTGTTGATTGAATCTTTGTAGAAATCTTGCGAGCTTGTGGCTCGCTATACTGAGTTAGAGAACAAAGAGATCCAGCTCAACCTCGACCTAAGGCTTGCTCAGGAGAATTTGCAGAAGGTGAAGGATGAAGCAAAAGGTATGGCTGGTGAGAGCTTGACGACTGTCTTTGTTTTTCTGTTCATTCTCAACTCTGTTCTCATTGTTGCTTTGCAGATAAACTGGAGGAGCCTCTGAAGAAGAAGGACCTTGACCTTGCAGAGGAATGTATATGCTTTGGAGAAAACAAAGCTCGCTGAAGAGAAACTTGCCTCAGTCGACAAACTTGAAGATGAAAATGCCAAGCTGAAAGCCGCTCTTGATGCGTCCAACAAGGAAGTTAGTCGACTGAAGAACGAAAAGATTGCTCTGTCTGACAAGGCTGGCCAACTGGCGGGGAAGCGAAATGACCTGGAGATTTATCTTGGAGGGCTCGCCAAGAAGCTGTTCGTCATGCTTGAAGGTAATCTATTTCATCCGACTGTCTTGCTATCACCGGCTCATCGCATGATTGTTGTTTTGAGTCTGAGCTATGTTTTCAGAATTCTGTCAAAACTTCGAAGAAGAAACCAGTCGAGTGGAAACCAGCCTGGACCCCATCAACTCTCCTGTGAAGGACGAAGCTGCTATGAATGTGCTCCGACTGGAGTCTCGCGTTGCTAGCGTGGTGGATTATCTTGCTCGACTGAAAGCTGCGGTGTCGCGGATCGACTCAACTCTCTGGCCAGAGCAGACGCTTCAGAACGACCTTGAATCCTTAATGACTCGACTGAATGAGATTCCAAGTCGAGTGCAAGAATGGAAAAAGTCTTCGCGGTGTGGTGCTGATGTTGCTCTGTCTGCGGTTCGCGCCCACCGCAAGGAAGCGCAAGAGGACAAGCTGGCGTCCTCAAAGTTGCCAACACCAGGAAATACGACTTCCGATCCTTCATGGAGACCTTCATCGCTGCTGCTACCCGTATTGCCGGCGGAATCGACCTCGACCAGTTTGTTGCACCTTCGGTCCTCCACGGAGGAGTAAAAACTTCTAAGTCCCACCTTAAATTTGCCTCGGAATGCCGAGTGGTTTTTGTAACCGACAAACTTTAACAGGCTTAACGCCTGAGCAATTTCGGATCCGTAGGACGTTTATCCGAACTTGATCTATCCTTGAACAAGCTTTATTTGCCTTCGAGAGAATTTTGCTCTTCATTCGGAATATATTTCATTGTTGTAAGTAGTATCCTTGAGGTGAAACTCCAGTCGACTTGTACTTCATCTATTTTGCAGGTAGAGACAGAGCACAGACTGCGACTGACGTCGTCGTTCTTGCGGATTGGGATGGACCGCACGTTGTACTTGTGGCGAAGCTCCGAAGGAGAAGGTAGCAGTCGACCTGTACCTCGTCGTCCTTACGGATTGGGATGGACCGTACGTTGTACTTGTGGCGAAGCTCCGAAGGAGAAGGTAGCAGTCGGCCTGCACCTCGTCGTCCTTGCGGATTGGGATGGACCGCACGTTGTACTTGTGGCGAAGCTCCGAAGGAGAAGGTAGCAGTCGACCTGTACCTCGTCGTCCCTGCGGATTGGGATGAATTCCTTACTTAGGCGAGTACTGGACTGCAGCTAAGCCTCCGAGTGGGAGGTTTTCTCTCCACTCGGTAGGATTTTTATCACTTAGGCGAGCACTGGGCTGCAGCTAAGCCCCCGAGTGGGAGGTTTGCTCTCCACTCGGTAGGATTTTGAATACTTAGGCGAGCACTGGGCTGCAGCTAAGCCCCCGAGTGGGAGGTTTCCTCTTCACTCGGTAGGGTTTTTATTACTTAGGCGAGCACTGGGCTGCAGCTAAGCCCCCGAGTGGGAGGTTTGCTCTCCACTCGGTAGGATTTCTATTACTTAGGCGAGCACTGGGCTGCAGCTAAGCCCCCGAGTGGGAGGTTTGCTCTCCACTCGGTAGGATTTTTATCACTTAGGCGAGCACTGGGCTGAAGCTAAGCGCCCGAGTGGGAGGTTTGCTCTCCACTCGGTAGGATTTTTATGGTGTAGCTCTGAAGGAGAAGGTAGCAGCCGACCTGCACCTCGTCGTCCTTGCGAAGCGCTCATTATATTGAATGTTTAGGCGAACCCTTGGGCTGTTGCTAAGCCCCCGAGTGAGAGGCAGACTCTCCACTCGGTAGGATTTAAATACTTAGGCGAGTACTTGGACTGCAGCTAAGCCCCCGAGTGGGAGGCTGGCTCTCCACTCGGTAGGATTTTGAATACGTAGGAAAGTACTTGGACTGCAGCTAAGCCCCCGAGTGGGAGGCTGGCTCTCCACTCGGTAGGATTTTGAATACTTAGGCGAGTACTTGGACTGCAGCTAAGCCCCCGAGTGGGAGGCTGGCTCTCCACTCGGTAGGATTTTGAATACTTAGGCAAGTACTTGGACTGCAGCTAAGCCCCAGTGGGAGGCTGGCTCACCACTCGGTAGGATTTTGAATACTTAGGCGAGTGCACGGACTGCAGCTAAGCCCCAGTGGGAGGCTGGCTCACCACTCGGTAGGATTTTGAATACTTAGGCGAAGCGGATTCGCAGCTAAGCCCCGAGTGGGAGACCGGCTCGCCACTCGGAAAGGATTTTTTACAAACTTAGGCGAACCGGATTCGCAGCTAAGCCACCCACTGGGGAAATTTCAACAAAAAGTAATAACAATCCTTTGGGAAAATTATAACATTCTTGTCTTAGATAAACAAACTACAAAAGTACTTTTATTACATCTCAACCGAGTGAGTATTTAAGTATAAAAGGCGGAGCAGCTCCGCATTCAAGCTCGAGGCTCGTCGATCTGGCGATCAACGTTGTAGAGATGATACGCTCCGTTGTGGAGAACTCTTGTGACGATGAAGGGACCTTCCCAAGTGGGAGCAAGCTTGTGTGGTTTCTGTTGATCCACTCGGAGGACCAAATCTCCCTCTTGGAAGGCTCGACTCTTCACATTTCTGGCATGGAATCGACGCAAGTCTTGCTGATAGATAGTCGAGCAGATCAGGGCCATCTCCCTCTCCTCTTCCAAGAGGTCGACTGCATCTTGCCGAGCTTGTTCCGCTTCTTCTTCAGAGTATAGTTCGACTCGAGGCGCATTGTGAAGCAGGTCACTCGGCAGAACTGCTTCAGCTCCATAGACCAGGAAGAATGGAGTTCTCCCGATCGACCGATTAGGAGTGGTCCTCAATCCCGGAGAACTGATGGAAGTTCGTCGACCCAAGCTCCTGCTGCGTGCTTGAGATCACGCATCACCGTGGTTTCACCCTTTGAGAATGAGGCCGTTTCCACGCTCTACTTGTCCATTCGACTGAGGATGAGCAACTGAAGCATAGTCGACCCGCGTGCCCTGAGAGGCGCAGAAGGCTTTGAACTTATCATTATCGAAGTTTGACCCATTGTCGGTGATGATGCTATGCGGAACTCCATATCTGAATATCAACTCTCGATGAAAGCGATAGCGAGTGCATGCATCAAGGTTCTTGATGGGCTTGGCTTCGATCCACTTGGTGAACTTGTCGACTGCTACTAGCAAATGAGTGAAGCCGCTTCTGCCAGTCCTCAGCGGTCCAATCATATCTAATCCCCATACAGCGAAGGGCCAGACGAGTGGAATGGTCTTCAAGGCTGAGGCGGGCTTGTGTGACATGTTGGAATAGAACTGACACCTTTCACACTCGTCGACTATTTCTTTTGCCATTTCATTTGCTTTCGGCCAGTAAAATCCCGCTCGGTATGCTTTAGCCACAATGGTCTGAGAGGACGCATGATGGCCACAGGTCCCCGAGTGGATATCCTCAAGAATTATCTGACCTTCTTCTGGTGTGATACACTTCTGGTCGACTCCAGTCACGCTTTCTCTGTAAAACTGTCCCTTGATCACTGTAAAGGCTCTGGATCGACGGACAATCTGTCGAGCCTCTTCTTCATTCTATGGGAGCTCTTTCCTTAGGATATATGCGATGTACGACACTGTCCAGTCGGGAGTGATGACCACAACTTCCATAATCAGGTCGACCACGGCTGGGACCTCAACTTGATCGGATCATTGGCACTCTTTTGCTGCGGGGCTTCTTCGTGAAAGGATCCTCCTGACCGATGGTGCATGAATGTGCTCCAAAATACATTCTTGGGAATGGCTTCCTCTTGGACCCTATCTTCGCCAAATCATTCGCAGCTTGATTTTTCATCGGGGTATATGATGAAGCTCTAACCCTCGAATTTCTTCTCCGGCTTTCTCCTTGCATTACAATAACCTGTCATAGCTGGGCTTCGACGTCCCCTCCTTCATCACTTGATTAACAACCAGATCCGAGTCGCCAGTAGACCATAAGGCGACGGACACCGAGTGAAATGGCCATACGCAACCCATACAGGAGTGCTTCATATTCTGCTTCGTTGTTGGAAGAATCAAAGTGAATATGGAGAACATATTTGAGCTTATCTCCTCGGGGGAAACCAACACAACCCCGCACTGAACCGTTCAGCATCTTGGAACCATCGAAAACATAGTCCGATGCTCGAGTGAACTTGAGTCGGAAGCTGCTGTTCGATCCACTCGGCGAGGAAGTCTGCTATTGCTTAGGACTTGATGGCTTTCTTTGCCTCAAATTTGATATCAAGGGGAAGGAGTTCAATCGCCCATTTAACCACTCAACCAGTTGCATCTCTGTTATGAAGAATTTCCGACAATGGGCGTCGGCGGCTCGTAATGGAATGATCGGAGAAATAATGAGCAACCTTCTTTGTGGT
This sequence comes from Aegilops longissima, assembly GCA_021605205.1. NCBI lineage: Eukaryota > Viridiplantae > Streptophyta > Magnoliopsida > Poales > Poaceae > Aegilops > Aegilops longissima. The sequence goes on along the minus strand of CM038676.1, from coordinate 611,906,743 downwards.
CATATAAATCCCATAAACAAGCTTCGATAGTGAGGGTATCTTTGCTTTGATGGGGTGACACTTGAAAGATAATAAACTGGGCGTTGAACTTTGAAGGCTTTTCCTTCTTCTTCCCGCTCGACCGTTAGTACAGATCTTGACGACTTGTCCGATGGCTGCAATGTAAAGCAACAAAGGCTCTTTGCTGATAGGAGCAGCAAGCACCGGCTGGGTGGAGAGCGAGCTTTTAGCTCGCAAGCGCTGCATCAGTTTCTGGAGTCCACTCGAACTTGTCCGACTTCTTCATCGATCGGTAAAGAGGCAATGCCTTTTCACCGGCGAGAGATGAATCGACTTAAAGCGGCCAAGCATCCGAGAAGCTTCGGACATCGTGCACACGCATAGGCGCTTCATTCGAGTATAGTGCCAACCTTTTGGGTTAGCATCGATTCCTCGCTTCGAAGCGAAAACCGAGTAACTTTCCGCGGGAACTCCAAATGTGCACTTTGATGGGTTAAGCTTGATATCATACCTCCCGAGATTGGCAAATGTTTCAGCAAGGTCGGTCAACAGGTCGGAACCCTTTCGTGACTTGACCACTATATCATCCATGTGCGCTTCCACATTCCGACTGATTTGGTGAGCAAACACTTCGAATCATCCTCATGAATGTGGCTCCGGCATTCTAGAGACCGAATGGCATGGTGACATAATGAAGCACCGAATGGAGTGATGAGCGCTGTTTTGATCTCATCGGGTCCATCTGACGGATCTGATGGTACCCGGAATAGGCATCTAAAAAAGACAACCTCTCACATCCCGCAGTTGAGTCGACTTTTTGGTCAATGCGAGGAAGAGGGAAATGATCTTTCGGGCAGGCCCGATTGATATGCTTGAAATCGATGCACATGCACAACGACTTGTCCTTCTTGCGGACCATGACGACATTGGCGAGCCACTCGGAGTGGTATATCTCTCGGATGAACTCTGCCGCTAAGAGCCGAGCCACCTCTTCACCAATGGCCTTTCTCTTCTGGACGGCGGACCGTCGAAGATGTTCTTTAACCGGTTTGACTTTTGGGTCGACTCGTAGGCGGTGCTCAGCCAGCCCCCTGGGAACACCCGGCATGTCAGCAGGCTTCCATGGAAAGATGTCCCAATTCTCACGGAGGAACTGGATGAGCGCTTCTTCCTATTTTGAGTCGAGTGTTGTTGAGATGTTGGTCGGAGCAGCATTGGGATCAGTCGGGTGAATGTGAACCTGTTTCGTCTCACCGGACGACTGGAATGCTGACTCCGTAGCGGGCTTCTTAGCTCGCAACAAATCACTCGGATCTGCAGTTTTCTGATACTCTTGTAACTCTACCACTGCCAACTGAGCATCGGCGATCTTAGAGCCCTTCTGGAAGCACTCTTCCGCCTTCTTCCGATTGCCCGTAACAGTGATCACGCCCTTGGGGCCAGGCATCTTCAGTTTAAGATACACGTAACATGGTCGGGCCATGAAACGTGCATATGCTGGCCTTCCTAGAATAGCGTGATAAGCGCTCTGGAAATCCACGACCTCAAAGGTCAACTTTTCTTTCCGGAAATGCTTCGAATCACCAAAAACTACATCAAGAGCAATTTGGTCGAGTGACTCAGCCTTCTTTCCAGGAATGACTCCGTGGAAGCTCATATTCTTGTAATCTTGAGTGCGGACATCGGAATGCCCATCCCTTTCAACGTCTCTGCGTACAATATGTTCAAGCCGCTACCACCATCCATCGAACTTTGGTCGGTCGAGTGCCTTCGACGGTGGGTCGACCACCAACGCTTGCCTCCCGGGGTGGCAATGTCGTCGGGTGATCGGACTAGTCGAATGTGATGGGGTGCAGGACCATTCAGATAGTTGGGCGTCGCCGAGCGACCATGTTCACTTCGATTGATAACCTTCAATCGACTTTTGCTTCGGCGTCAAGCCAAAAATCATCGTGGTGGAATTGACACCGGGATATCCATCATCGCTGTCATCTTTGTCCTCAACTTTGTCATCTCCTTATCCTTATCCTTGGGCTGTTTCCTTGGAACTGCTGAATCAAAGCCGACTTTGTCGAGTGGTATGTTTGGGTAAATGAGTTTACCCTCTTCATCTTTCTTCGTGTGAATGTGACATGGCAAATCCAACACGTCATTCCCATCCTGGTCTTTCACCTTCTTGGGGTTCCAAGGACCCTTGGGTTTCCCCTTGAACTTTCCTCGGGTTATAGCCAAGGCCTCTCCGGGAGCAGCTGGCTCGGCTTTGCGCTTCGCTTCGTTCAGGATTTCCTCCGCCGCCTCATTAGCGGCCGATTTGTATTACCACTCCGAGCCGATCCTCTTCTTCACCATTTGCATACTTGGTGGCAATCTCCATCATCCGACTCAGGGTCATATCTCCGGTTCGACCAATTTCAAACTCAACTCTCCGTTCTTGACACCTTCTTTGAAGGCATGATCGCTTGGTGATCGATACATTCTCAAGCTGTGTGGTGCAAAGTGATCCACCTCTGGATATAATCTCTCAAAGTTTCACTCGACTTACGCACACACAACCGCAACTCACAACCTGCTGGTCGCTTGCAAGTCCCTTCAAATGTCTGACAAACACTCGGGCAAGATCTTCCCAAGTGTAAATCTTTGCTGGTGCTAAGCTGATTCAACCACGCTCTGGCTGAACCCTCCAACATAAGAGGCAAATGCTTCATGGCTACCTCATCGTTGCCGCCGCCGATCTGAACAGCCACTCGGTAATCTTCAAGCCAAGTGTCGGGCTTGGATTCACCGATGAACTTATCGACTCAGTCGCCAACCTGAAGTTGGGAGGAATCACCGCGCTCGATGGCTCGCTGAAACACTCAGCCCGAGACATGAACTCTGCTGCTGGAGGGAACAGCTCTGTCATGGCTTTCGCGGTGAGCTCTGTTCCTGTCGACCAAACCTTGAACGATAATGAATCTCGCATCAAAGCCTGGTTCCACGGGTCGTTGGAACCCTTCTCCCAACATCTTGTCTTTGGCGTCGTAGCCCCTCTCGCCGAGGCGTATGATCCACCCCTTGGGGGAGGAGTGGGCACTCGACGTCGATCGTTGCGATCGAATCGGTGCTCATATTGCTCGCGGCTCTTGTACTGATCATCACGCCGACCCTCACGTTCCTCACGCCTCGGGGGCGATCTCGGACTATGGGCCGACTGGACTGAATTCGCAGCGACGGATCGGCTGTGAATCCTGTTCCGTGACTGTGATACGACTGAGTTTTGGTCTCCTGCCGCCCGGAGCAGATCTCTGATTTGTAGCAAACCTCTACCCGCCTCCGACTGGGAAGGCTGAATTGACTCTGCTATACGGGCGGTAGCTGCTAAATTCTGAATCGGAGTTCGATATACCTGAGTTGGTGGCTGGAAGAGCTGACGTCGACTGGATCTGGAACCCTTGGTCGCGCGCGCTCGTCGAGTACTTGCTGGAGGTTCTCCAGTCGAGTGCGCTCAGCCAGGTTGGCCAAGCGCGCATCCTCCAAGACACGAGCCTCGGGGGTTTCTCCAACGATAGGAGTGTGAAGTGCATCCATGTTCCGACAACGAAGCTCCTCACTCTGTAGCGAAGTGAGGGGCTCGGGCAGGTACTCTTCGTGGGCTTGCGCTGGATCGCCTCCACCGTCACCTCCGTCGGTGTGGGGGAATCCGGGGGGACTGCGTGGTCCGTCGACCATCAGAACCTCTGCCGCCGGGTCACTGCTATCGCACTCGTACGCCATCTCTGCGGAGCCAGTCGACAGATCGAACATGCCGTAGAGAGATTCGTCGGGCTCGATCGCCGCGACTTGGGGGATGGCCGACTGGCGAGCCACCGCATGCCTCACCCACCGCTGAAGCCTCGACCGACCGGGCGCTTGCGCGGTGGGAGGCTGAGGGCGAGGGCGGCACAGAGCCGACCCATCTTGAGTCGACGGTTGCCGCAGGAGGACGCCGCGGACACACGCAGTCGTCGCCCGCCGACGACGGGAGCAGCGTCGCGTCGAGTGGAGCCTCCACGAAGCCAAGCGGAGTCGTCGGCGATGAATGTGGCGCACCGAGACGGATCTCGCGACCCTCGACCAGAACTCCACTGAAACCATGATGTAGGAGATCGAAGAATCCCAACTTCTCCAACAAATCGCTAGAACACCGCCCCACAAGGCGCCAACCGTCGTGGTTCTAAGTCGGCGAAGAGAATGGGGGTAGGAATGGAGAGGCAAGATCCTAGCTATGGAGTAGTTGTATCGCAAGGGATTTCTGAGTTCAGGCCCTTCTGGGAGGAAGTAACAGCCCTACGTCTCGGAGCCGGAGGCGGTCGACTGGATTATATGCGTATGTGTTACAGGGGTGCCAACCCTTCTGCCTGTGGAGGGGGTGGCTTATATAGAGTGCGCCAGGACCCCAACCAGCCCACGTAGCAGAGGGTTTAAGGTACGTTAAGACCTGGCGTTATTGGTAACGCCGGACATAAAGTGTCATCATGACCATAAAGACTACTTAATTAAAGACCGTTTGGATACAGAGTGATTCCTGAGCACCTGATGGCCGAGTGAGCCTTCTTGGTCGAGTGTCTCTGATTCTGTCGAGTGGAAGCCTACCAGGTCGACTGGAAGGCAGCTTCTTTCGCGAGTGTCCTTGGGGAGGGTACCTCTGGGCAGGTCTATGACACTACCCTAGGTACATGACTTCATCAGGACCTTCTTGCTTCACTAACTTGCGAAGCTCATGAACTGTCCCAGGGTTCCCAAGACCTCGACAGTTCCAGCTCATTGCATTCATTGGCTCGGGCAGGGCTGACTTGCAGCCGGTGCCGATGATGCAGACATTGGTGGGGTAGGCCTTTTCTTCTTCGGTTCCCTCTCAGGGAAAGTTTCATTCAGGTTATCCGGAGCTTGAGCTGTGGGAACGAGCAAGCCCTCCCCATCGATGTTGTTGGGGTGAGCCTCACCATGCTCTGTGATTGCCAGCGGCTGGTGCTCCACTCTACGATAGACCTGGGTGGATTGAGGACCACCTTTACGCTTCTCCGGCGACGGGGTTTTGACAGGGGATGTCACCTCCGGACCTCCTTTATTCAGGGAGTTGGACGATGGGATTCCCTTGTGCTCTGTTGATTATTGTTCCTATCCCTCGTCGGGTTCTCTCTCGAGTTTGCTTTCCTGCGATCTTCCGGCGCCCACAAAGAGGCGTTGAATGGGAGATCACCCTTCTCATCCCTAGTCCCAGGGGTCGGACAAAAAAGATCTGAATGGCCCAATCGGCCACACGAGAAGAAGAATTGTGGGATTTTCTCATATTCAATGTCATAATGATCTGTACTCTTCCTCTTTGCCGAATTGCTCAAGATCCATCTGCGAAGAGGTTTTTGTACCTCAATGGTAACCCTAGCTCGTAAGAAACCTCCCACAGGATCAATCTGGACAACAGAAGCAGTCTTGTCAATCTACTGAGCTATTGCCAGACCTCGAGTATCGTTCCTCAGATTATAGGGTAGATTCACTACCCGAGCCCAAACTGGCAACTTATCAAATTTAAGCTCTGAAGGTTGCATATGTTCCTCGAACTCCTCTAGGATTACTGCATGCTTGTTTATGTGCCATGGAGACCCTTCCCAGACCCTGTCTCGATCACGCTTAGACTCGAATTCCGCAGCAAACATGTTTTCTCCCAGAGGACGAAAGACCAAACCTCTAGGATTTCCCCAGGCAGGGCGTAGCATTGGAGATTGTGTGTATGTGGAATAGATTTCTGAACAACACCTTGCCCGCAAGTAGCCACTTCGGCAGAGAACCATCGTCGGAGTCATCGATCACCAGGGGTGTCGCTTCCTCCTCAGAGATATCTAGCTTTCCGAGCACCTCCTCCATCTGCGCTCGAGCCGAGCGAGGAGAGAGGGCGCCGCCACCTCGTCGTCCGCTCCCGATGGAGGCTGAAGCCATCGACCCGTCGATCACCAGTGCGCCCCGCCGATGAGATCTGCGGGCTGCGTCAAGTCCACCGAACGCTAGTCGCCGCCAAGGGGTTTATGAAGGAAATATGCCCTAGAGGCAATAATAAAGTTATTATTTATTTCCTTATATCATGATAAATGTTTATTATTCATGCTAGAATTGTATTAAGCGGAAACATAATACATGTGTGAATACATAGACAAACATAGTGTCACTAGTATGCCTCTACTTGACTAGCTCGTTTATCAAAGATGGTTATGTTTCCTAGCCATGGACAAAAGAGTTGTCATTTGATTAACGGGATCACATCATTGGGAGAATGATGTGATTGACTTGACCCATTCCGTTAGCTTAGCACTTGATCGTTTAGTATGTTGCTATTGCTTTCTTCATGACTTATACATGTTCCTATGACTATGAGATTATGCAACTCCGTTTACGGAGGAACACTTTGTGTGCTACCAAGCGTCACTGGCGTAAGCTGGGTGATTATAAAGGAGCTCTACAGGTGTCTCCGAAGGTACATGTTGAGTTGGCGTATTTTGAGATTAGGATTTGTCACTCCGATTGTCGGAGAGGTATCTCCGGGCCCTCTCGGTAATACACATCACTATAAGCCTTGCAAGCAATGTGACTAATGAGTTAGTTACGGAATGATGCATTACATAACGAGTAAAGAGACTTGCCGGTAACGAGATTGAACTAGGTACTGAGATACCGACGATCGAATCTCGGGCAAGTAACATACCGATGACAAAGGGAACAACGTATGTTGTTATGCGGTTTGACCGATAAAGATCTTCATAGAATATGTAGGAGCCAATATGAGCATCCAGGTTCCGCTATTGGTTATTGACCGGAAACGTGTTTCGGTCATGTCTACATAGTTCTCAAACCCGTAGGGTCCGCACGCTTAAGGTTTTGATGACAGTTTTATTATGAGTTTATGAGTTTTGATGTACCGAAGGAGTTCGGAGTCCCGGATGAGGTCGGGGACATGACAAGGAGTCTCGAAATGGTCGAGATGTAAATATCGATATATTGGACGACTATATTCGGACATCGGAAAGGTTCCGAGTGATTCGGGTATTTTCGGGAGTACCGGGGAGTTACGGGAATTCGTATTGGGCCTTAATGGGCCATACGGGAAAGGAGAGAAAGGCCTCAAAGGGTGGCGCACCCTCCCATGAGCTGGTCCGAATTGGACTGGGAGCGGGGCGCCCCTTCCTTCCTTCTCCTTTTCCTTCCCTTTCCTTCCTCCTACTCCTACTACTTGGAAGGGCTCCTAGTTCTACTAGGAAAGGGGAATCCTACTCCCGGTGGGAGTAGGACTCCCCTAGGGCGCGCCATAGAGAGGGCCGACCCTCCCCCTCCTCCACTCCTTTATATACGGGGGCAGGGGGCACCCCATAGACACACAAGTTGATCTTCGTGATCATTCCTTAGCCGTGTGCGGTGCCCCCTCCACCATATTCCACCTCGGTCATATCGTTGCGGTGCTTAGGCGTAGCCCTGCGTCGGTAGAACATCATCATCGCCATCACGCCGTCGTGCTGACGGAACTCATCCCCGACACCGTGCTGGATCGGAGTCCGGGGATCGTCATCGAGCTGAACGTGTGCTGAACTCGGAGGTGCCGCACGTTCGGTACTTGGATCGGTCGGATTGTGAAGACGTACGACTACATCAACCGCGTTGTCATAACGCTTCCGCTTACGGTCTACGAGGGTACGTGGACAGCACTCTCCCCTCTCGTTGCTATGCATCACCATGATTCTGCGTGTGCGTAGGAATTTTTTTGAAATTACTACGTTCCCCAACAGTTTAGGATTTCGAGGAAAAAGTTCCCGCGCTTGAACAGAGTCACTGGTAGAAAAAGGGCCTATTGTCCCGGTTGGTAAGGGCCTTTAGTCCCGGTTCCTGAACCGGGACTAAAGGGTCGGTACTAATGCCATGGCTCTTTAGTCCCGGTTCAGTCCAGAACCATGACAGATGGGCCTCCACGTGGCATGTGCGCCGAGCCCAGGCAGGAGGGCCTTTGGTCCCGGTTGGTGGCACCAACTGGGACCAATAGGCATCCACGCATCAGCATTTTTGTGGCTTGGGTTTTTTTTTTTTTAAAAGGGGGTTGGGGTTTTGGGGGTTAATTTAGGTGTTTCATATATTGTGTTAGCTAGCTAATTAATAGAGAGAAGTGTCCTCTCTTTTGTCCGTGCTTGGTCGACGCTTCGTACTATACATACGATAGAGAGGACTAGCTAGACACGCTTAGCTAGCTAGTAAGCAAGCGAAGGAAGCAGAAGATCGTCATGAACATATATGCATACAGAGAGAAGTGATATCGACCACCTCTCTTCTCCGAGAGATTGGTCGAACAACAAGTTCTCGTATATCTATCCGACACTACCGGCTACATATATACAATAATTATCTTTTACAAATATAATCTCCTAACATACGGACGCGTGGTACACATAGTATTCTCCGTCTTCAGTGATCACATGGTCAAGAAAGAATGCCGCCAATTCCTCTTGAATTGCTCGCATGCGATCTGGTGCTAGGAGTTCATCCCGCATCCGAAACATCTAATTTTAAGAAGGGGTCAAATACATATATATATATATATATATATATATATATATATATATATATATATATATATATATATATATATATATATATATATATATGAATGAATGAAACTCAACACAAATGATGGTAATAAAATAAAATTGTGAATATTATTATTTACGCACTTCATATTGTTTGTCAGAGTAGCCCCGCTCACAGGTCGTGTGGCGGATGGACTCGCAAATGTAGTATCCATAGAAACCATTCCCTTGTTCCTGCCACAACCACTTTACAAGAAATAGAGGTCAATCAAACTGATAATTAGCAAGCATGCTAAATGGTATTGATGAAACTAGCGCTTGAATCACTAGGAGATGCGTGGAATATGCTACTATAGTACTTACTTTCAGGTGTCTAAATTGCAGCTTCTTCGGCAGTCCCGGAGCTTATTTGGTGAATTTTCTCCAAACCCTGCCATACAAAGAAAACAATTACTTGATATCAGAAATGAACAAAGTTGCTGATATGGTGGATAATGATCGATTTAACTTACTTCTCGAGCATTTCAGTCATGTCCGCATAATCCTTGGGTCTTTTCGTCTCGAGTCTAAGACAGTTACTACTCCCTGCTCAAGCTTAATCTCTAGGAGAATATAGTGGTAGCTGCGCATGCATGCATAACTCATCAATATTACATTACTATAACCTAGACTAATAAGGGAAACCGAATATGCCACAAGACAATAACACTCACTTGAAGTTGTAAGGAAAGAGTATTATATCTTTGTGTTCATTTATTACCAACGATCGTAGCAAGTTGGCCTCGGCATTTTCGGCATGATATTTAACCTCAGTTGCATCTATGAGATATGTGTTAATGAACCCAATATCACCCACTTGTCTTTTCTTCAATTCGGCGATCTTCAATCTGCATGAAAGAGCTGAGTTGTATAGAGAGACTTAATGACATAAGTAGTATTACTTACAGATAGTAGCAGGTGACCGTTGCTTTATCGAGGGCCAATTGATTGAAAAACTGATAGAACTCCTCAAATGGAATAGGCAACAGTTCAATTCCAACGAGGTCATGCTCCTTTTTAACTCTCACATACAAAGTACTCCTCCCCTCAGACTCTCTGCAGGTTTTCATGTACCAATCATGCAATCTTCGCATCATCGTTGATAGAGATCTTTCATCTTTGACGAGAGGCTTCCCGTACTCGTATCTTTGTATCTGCATCTCCAAGAAATCATAATGTACATCGTCGGACAGGTAATCTCCAGGATTGCTATAACGGGCACCATCCTCGGATCGGCGATGTCGCTAGCGAGCACCTTGAGCGGGGGCACGATTGCTTCGCTTGTTCGCCGAGCTGGGCAATTTGTTTCGAGCTCGTCGTTCTTTCATCCTTTGATCAGCGACAGTACTTCCCGACCTCTCCGCTTCGGCAAATGCCTTTCCAATAATGCGCTCATAGTTGCCTTTCGGCGGAGACTTGGGTGGTTTTGTCATGGCAGCCAGAGTGCGCTTCGCTTTCACCGGATCTACCTTATCCTTCGGAGGTGGATGTCTCTGTGCTTTCAACCCTTGAAACCAGTCCTTCACTTTGGTTCGCGCGATCTTCGCGTTCTCCTCCGGGGTCATCTCGTATGGTAACTTCTCTGGAGTCTTCAGAGAAGGACCGAATCTGTATGTCCTCCCGCCTTTGGCTGTACTGCTAGATGCCGGCAGAGAAGACGGAGCGGATGTCTTCTTTCCTTGCTTACGAGGCGAAGGAGAAGGACTACGACGCGCCGGAGCAGCCGGAGCGGCAGCGGATCTCTTCCGCCCTTGCTGAGAAGCGGAGAAGGAGGAGGCTGGCTGCTCGGGCGCGCCGGCGCAGGCGGAGTGCCGCCACGCGCCGGAGAAGGAGCCGGCCGAGTGCCCTGATCTTCACTTGCCGGAGGAGGAGGCGGTGGAGGAGGCGGAGTGCCCTGACTCGCCGGAGGAGGAGGAGGAGGCGGAGGCGTCCAGTTCGGAAGGTTGATGAGATCCTTCCGCCATAGGCATGGAGTCTTCAGAGCAGAACCCAACCAAGTCTCCCCTTCACCGGTAGGGTGGTCAAGCCGGAGGTCCTCAAATCCCTCCGTTATTTCATCCACCATCACCCTAGCATATCCTTCTGGAATCGGCCGGCAGTGAAAAGTTGCACCGGATTCAGTAGGATAAACAGAGCCAACGGCCGCCTTGACCTTCAAATTCATCCATTGCGCCATAAGGTGGCAATTTTGAGCCTCCGTGATAGCATCCACGGGATAGCTGGCAGGAGCCTTCAAGGCATGCTCTGGCTGAAGCAGCTCGGTGGAAGCCATGCTGCTTCTCCGCTGAGATGGCGGGGTAGCTTCGGGGGAAGCTTCGGCAGGTCGTTTGCTGCGATTTGCTTCTCGTTCCTCTATCGCTTGTACCCTTGCATGCAGCGCTGCAGATTCGGTCTGCTGCACTTTCTTCCTCCTCTCCGGCATTTGTAACCGCTGCGTCCGAAACCCAGCCTTCCACGAAACGGAACTGGCGTGCCTCGTGTCCGCCCGTGGTGCTCAGGATTTCGAGGGCCATTGTGAGCTCGTCGTTCTCTCTGTCTCGAAAGAACGTCCTTTGCGCTGCTTGCCGATATATTGCTGAAGCCTCTTGATTTGGTATGTCCAATTGATCGTCCGTCCAAATGCACTTCCACGATACAGGTGTCAAGGTTCCGCCAGCCCGATGAACCAAGTCCGCAGCGGTCTGGCCAGTTCATTGTCTCGGTTCGATCCCTTTATCAAGCAGATCATTCTCAGCCTTGGCCCACTTAGGCGGGCTATGAGGTAGCCACCTGACCCCGTGCGATGGTGAAGCTTCTTCTTCGCAGCATTTTGCTTGTTTGTCGCCGGCATCTTTTTACTCTTTTCTGATGTCTTGTGGGCCACAAATGCGGGCCAGTCATCTCTGATCTTCTCATATTTGCCCTTGAATTCTGGGGTCTCTTTTTTATCGACAAACTTATTCAGGTCTTTCTTCCAATTCCTGAATAGGTCTGCCATCTTCTTAATAGCAAAAGACTTGATTAATTGCTCAACTGGCTTCTCCGGATCTTCCTCTGGCGGTAGGGTGAAATTTGACTTCAGCTCAGTCCAAAGATCATTTTTCTCCATATCATTGACATAAGGCACCTCAGAGTCTTCATTCTTAGGCTTATACCATTGTTGGATGCTAATCGGGATCTTGTCCCTAACCAGAACCCCGCACTGAGCAACAAATGCCTTCTTTGTCCGGATGGGTTCAATCGGTTGGCCGTCGCGCGCGATTGCTATGATCTCAAACCTTTCATCCGAGCTCAACTTTTTCTTCGGGCCTCGTCTCTTTACCGAAGTTGTGCTCGATCCGGAGGGCTAGAAAAAAGAACAAAGATGAGAGTTAATTAATGTGTGTACATACCAAAACAATGAATGCATCAATTAGCTAGTCAGCACAGGCTTAACTAATATATATACCTGGACGGACTCGGTTCGGTCACCGGAGCCGTCCTCATGGTCTACTTCTTGCACCGGCATTGGGTCATCGGAGCCATCATAATCATAGCCAGCTGCTTCTTCACCCTCTCCTTCCAGACCATCGGTGTCGTTGAGAAACATCAACGAGCAGACGGCATCACTTCCTTCTGCGATTATGTCCCTCAACAACGCTTCTTGTGCTTCGTCTCGCGGGGTGTCCATAGTTTCTACAAATATTTACAACATGGAAATTATTATTCAAACATGACAGATATGGATATATTAGTGGCAAATGTAGAACTAGCTAGCTAATCACAATAAGGAATCATATTAATTAGTGGCCTCGACGCTGCTTCTCTAGGGTTTCGGGTGGCCTCGACAACGCTTCAAGGGTTAGGGGTGGCCTCGAGAACGCTTCAAGGAGGGGGTAATATCGACCCCCCCCCACGTGTTGAAGCTATCGGGAGGGGGTCAGCGTTGAACACTACATCTATGTCCCACAAGTGACGTGGGCATCGACGCCCGCGTCACTTGTGGGACGTGGATGTAGTGTCCGACACCGACGGCCACATGTATCTCACACCGACGATACTTGCTATTTAATTAGGGTTTCCTCTACCGCTCGGCGACCCTCGACGACCCTCGTTCCCGATAAAAAAAAGAGTAAGAAGAAGAAAAAAAAGAGGAGAAGAAAGAATAGAGGAGTTCTTCTTCCTCTTCTTTTTTATCCTCTTCTTCCTCTCATGATCGATGACCCTCGACCCCGATAACATTTTTTCTCCGAGAGAGTTAGTGTTCCCGAGTTAACCGGAGGGGGACATTGGTCATATCGGATTCGTCATATTTTGTACGAATGTTCTATATACATACATCCATCGATATCATTCCATACATACATAGACATCTACATTATATATGAACAAACATTTGCATGAAGTAGTATTGGTTTCCTCTTCTTCCTCTTCTTATTTCCTTTTTCCTCTCATTCTTTTTCTTCTTCTTCCTTCTTAAACATTTGCATATTTACAATAATCAATATCACCAAAAAAATCTATGAACAGAAAAAATACTATTTTTTCTAAAAATCTATCTTTCGCATATATACATCAACATATATATACACAGAGAACATATATATACATACATATATACATTTTTTTTAAAATGCAAAAACAAAAAATCTAAAAAGGACATATAAACAGATATACACATACATATACATATAATCAGGAAAAAACATATATATATATATATATTTGCAAAAAAAAACAGGGGAAGAGGGGGCGCCGGCCCTTACCAAAGCGAGGCAGAGGCGACGTGGCGCTGGGCAGCTAGGCGTCATGAGGCAGAGGCGGGCGGCGGCGGCGTCGGGCGCGACACGGGCGGCGACGGTCTGGGCGTGAGGGAGACCGCGACAACGCTGGGTGGTGTGTGGCGACGGCAGCGTCGAGGCGGCGCTGGGTGGCGACAGGCGTCTGGCGCGCGGGACAGCGTCGGAGGCAGGGCGGCAGCGGCGACGGGCGAGGCTCAAAGGGCAACTGGCGGCGTCGTCCGGGCGGGATCAAGAACTGAACAAAAATTTCACAAGTGCTGTATATATAGGCAGACATTGGTCCTGTTCGTGGCACAAACCGGGACCAATGCCCTTTAGTCCCAGTTGGTGCCACCAACGGGACCAAACTCTTTTCAAGCAGCCCAAAGGCGGAAGCGGCGACCTTTGGTCCCGGTTGGTGGCACCAACGGGACTAAAGGGGGCATTAGTCACGGCTCGTGCCACGAACCGGGACCAATGCCCCCTAGTCCCGGTTGGTGGCACCAACCGGGACAAAGGCCTCTCGCTGCCCCGCGCCCAAAAGTTTAGTCCCACCTCGCTAGTTGAGAGGGCTCGAGAGTGGTTTATAAGCACTGCTGCGCCCACCCTCTCGAGCTTCTCTCAACTGCAGGCTTTCAGGCCTAATCTGTCACTATGTGCCTGTGGGCCTACTTGGCCTCCTGCGGGCCTGAATCCTGGCCCATGGTAGGGTTTCTAGTCGTATTCAGGCTGTGGGGGCCCAGTAGGCGGCACTATTTTTTATTTTTTCTAGTTTTTTGTTTTGTTTTCTGCATTATTTATTTTTTGTTGTTTTTTGCTTTATTTTTTAATTCTTTTTTGCTTTTAGTTTTAGAAAAATTATAAACTTTCTGTTAGTGACATTAGTTTTCAAATTTGAAAACACTTTTTTGTTTTCTTTGTTGCTTTATTTATTTTATTTTGTTTCTACTTACAACAAAATACTTATTGTTGCTATTTTTATTTTTTTCCCAGTTTTTTGTTTTGTTTTCTGCATTTTTTATTTTCTTTTGGTTTTTGCTTTATTTTTTAATTCTTTTTGCTTTTAGGTCAGCAAAATTATAAACTTTCTGTTTGTGCCATTATTTTTAGAAAAATATAAACTTTCTGTTTGTGCCATTAGTTTTCAAATTTGAATAGTTAAAATTTGAATTCTTTGAAATTTGTGTGAATCTCAAGTTTGTGATTAACTTTACTAAAAAAATGAACATAGATGCACCTATAGAGAAAATTCGATCTAAATTCATAGTTTTCAAATGAACTCTGAAAAAGTTGGCATAGCATGTGCATGTACAAAACAGACAATGGTATCATACTCGTCTGTTACAAAGTTGGCATGGTATCTGTTGGGGAACATTGCAGAAAATTAAAAATTTTCCTACGGTTTCACCAAGATCCATCTATGAGTTCATCTAAGCAACGAGTCAAGGGAGTGAGTTTGCATCTACATACCACTTGTAGATCGAGTGCAGAAGCGTTCAAGGGGATGGTGATGATGGAGTCGTACTCGCCGTGATTCAGACCGATGACCAAGTGCTGAACAGACAGCACCTCCGCGTTCAACACACGTACGGTACGGATGAAATCTCCTCCGTCTTGATCCAGCAAGGAGGAAGGAGAGGTTGAGGAAGACAGCTCCAACGGCAGCACGACGGCGTGGTGTTGTTGGTGCAGCAGTACTCCGACAGGGCTTCGCCAAGCACGTATGGAGGAGGAGAGGTGTCGGGGAGGGGAGGGGCTGCGCCTTGGCTTAGGTGTTCAGCCCTCCCCTCACCCCTCTATTTATAGGGGAAGGGGCAAGGGGGGCCGGCCCCTCTAGATGGGATCTAGAGGGGGGGCGGCGGCCAGGGAGGGGGGACTTGCCCCCCAAGGGGGGCGCCCCCTCTAGGGTTCCCCCCCCCAACCCTAGGCGCATGGGCCCAAGGGGGGGAGCGCGCAGCCCTCTAGGGGCTGGATCCTGCCCACGCAGCCCATGTGGCCCCCCGGGAGGGGTGGCCCCTCCCGGTGGACCCCCGGAACCCTTCCGGTGGCCCCGGTACAATACCGATATGCCCCCGAAACTTTCCGGTGTCCGTTTGACAACTTCCCATATATAAATCTTTACCTCCGGACCCTTCGGAACTCCTCGTGACGTCCGAGATCTCATCCGGACTCAACAACATTCGTAATCACATACAAGTCTTCCTAATAACCCTAGCGTCACCGAACCTTAAGTGTGTAGACCCTACGGGTTGGGAGACACGAGACATGACCGAGACGGCTCTCGGTCAATAACCAACAGCGGGATCTGGATACCCATGTTGGCTCCCACATGCTCCTCGATGATGTCATCGGATGAACCACGACGTCGAGGATTCAAGCAACCCCGTATACTATTCCCTTTGTCAATCGGTACGTTACATGCCCGAGACTCGATCGTCGGTATCCCAATACCTCGTTCAGTCTCGTTACCGGCAAGTCACTTTACTCGTACCGTAATGCATGATCCCGTGACCAAGCACTTGGTCACTTTGAGCTCATTATGATGATACATTACCGAGTGGGCCCAGAGATACCTCTCCGTTATACGGAGTGACAAATCCCAGTCTCGATCCGTGTCAACCCAACAGACACTTTCGGAGATACCTGTAGTGCACCTTTATAGTCACCCGATTCGTTGTGACGTTTGGTACACCCAAAGCACTCCTACGGTATCCGGGAGTTACACGATCTCATGGTCTAAGGAAGAGATACTTGACATTGAAAAGCTCTAGCAAAACGAACTACGATCTTGTGCTATGCTTAGGATTGGGTCTTGTCCATCATGTCATTCTCCTAATGGCGTGATCCCGTTATCAATGACATCGATGTCCATAGTCGAAACCATGACTATCTGTTGACCAACGAGCTAGTCAACTAGAGGCTTACTAGGGACGTATTGTAGTCTATGTATTCACACGTGTATTACGATTTCCGGATAATACAATTATAGCATGAATAAAAGACAATTATCATGAACAAGGAAATGTAATAATAATGCTTTTATTATTGCCTCTAGGGCATATTTCCAACAGTCTCCCACTTGCACTAGAGTCAATAATCTAGTTACATTGTGATGAATCGAACACCCATAGAGTTCTGGTGTTGATCATGTTTTGCCCGTGGAAGAGGTTTAGTCAACGGATCTGCGACATTCAGATCCGTATGCACTTTACAAATTTCTATGTCTCCATCTTGAACATTTTCACGGATGGAGTTGAGCGACGCTTGATGTGCTGGTCTTCTTGTGAAACCTGGGCTCCTTGGCAAGTGCAATAGCTCCGGTGTTGTCACGAGAAGAGTTTGATCGGCCCCGACGCATTGGGTATGACTCCTAGGTCGGTGATGAACTCCTTCACCCAAATTGCTTCATGCGCTGCCTCCGAGGCTGCCATGTACTCCGCTTCACATGTAGATCCCGCCACGACGCTCGCTTGCAGCTGCACCAGCCATTGCTCCACCATTCAACATATATACGTATCCGGTTTGTGACTTAGAGTCATCTAGATCTGTGTCGAAGCTAGCGTCGACGTAACCCTTCTGACGAGCTCTTCGTCACCTCCATAAACAAGAAACATGTCCTTTGTCCTTTTGGTACTTCAGGATATTCTTGACCGCTGTCCGGTGTTCCTTGCGGGATTACTTTGGTACCTTCCTACCAAACTTACGGCAAGGTTTACATCAGGTCTGGTACACAGCATGGCATACATAATAGATCCTATGGCCGAGGCATAGGGGATGACGCTCATCTCTTCTTTATCTTTTGTCGTGGTCGGGCATTTAGCCGAGCTCAATCTTACACCTTGCAGTACAGGCAAGAACCCTTTCTTGGACTGATCCATTTTGAACTTCTTCAAAATCTTATCAAGGTATGTGCTTTGTGAAATACCTATGAGGCGTCTCGATCTATCTCTATAGATCTTGATGCCTAATATATAAGCAGCTGCTCCAAGGTCCTTCATTGAAAAACTTTTATTCAAGTAGGCCTTAATGCTGTCCAAGAGTTCTATATCATTTCCCATCAAAAGTATGTCATCTACATATAATATGAGAAATGCTACAGAGCTCCCACTCACTTTCTTGTAAACGCAGGCTTCTCCATAAGTGCATAAACCAAACGCTTTGATCATCTCATCAAAGCGAATGTTCCAACTCGAGATGCTTGCACCAGCCCATAAATGGATCGCTGGAGCTTGCATACTTTGTTAGCATTCTTAGGATCGACAAAACCTTCCGGCTGCATCATATACAGCTCTTCCTTAAGATAACCGTTAAGGAACGCTGTTTTGACGTCCATCTGCCATATCTCATAATCATAGTATGCGGCAATTGCTAACATGATTCGGACGGACTTAAGCTTCTCTACGGGAGAGAAAGTCTCGTCGTAGTCAATCCCTTGAACTTGCCGATAACCCTTAGCGACAAGTCGAGCTTTATAGATGGTGACATTACCATCCGCGTCCGTCTTCTTCTTAAAGATCCATTTATTTTCTATATTTCGCCGATCATCGGGCAAGTCTCACAAAGTCCATACTTTGTTTTCATACATGGATCCTATCTTGGATTGCATGGCTTCAAGCCATTTGTTGGAATCTGGCCCGCCATCGCTTCTTCATAGTTAGAAGGTTCACCGTTGTCTAACAACATGATTTCCGGAGACAGGGTTGCCGTACCACTCTGGTGCGGAAGGTGTCCTTGTGGACCTCTGAGTTCAAGAGCAACTTGATCCAAGTACCTTGATCATCATCATTATTTTCCTCTTCATTGGTGTAGGCATCACAGAACATTTTCTGAGCTGCACTACTATCCCGTTCAAGAGGTAGTACTCCATCGAGTTCTACTTTCCTCCCACTTACTTCTTTAGAGAGAAACTCTTTTCCAAAGGTAGCGACCGACCCAAAATCGGTCAAGTCTCGTATGCATACCATCCCAAGATCATGCCGGCACTCACAAAGACATTGATGAAATAATCAAAGTTCAATCACACCTGAATTTATTACACGGTTCTCATATCGAGTCTTTATTACAATAGAATAAATTCGGCCGAAGGCCAACTCATGAGAAATAAACTAAGTAAAGTTGCGGAAGCGTAGAAGAATAGCGAGTCCATCCGACTCCAAAGGGCAATCGCCAAGCGCGGGCGTAGGCTCACTCGATCGAATACTCCTCTCGCAACATAAGGCGTTGCAGCCGTGTAGGTCAGCATTTTGAATATCTTTGGCAAGTCATGAAGAGAGAATAATAATGAAATTACAAACACTATATGCAATTTGGCTGTGGGGCTCTAAGTTTCATTATTTTTGCGAAAAGCCAGTTTTTCCCTACAATAAGGACTTGTTTGCAAAAACTACAAAATTGTTGGTAGTTATTGAGATGGTTCCGCCAACCAATGTCTCATTCCCAAATTATTAAGTCATAACCCTCAATTAATTTATTAATTTCAGTGTTGAGATTTCGAATACTTCCAAGTTCCGAGGCTCAAATTGTCCGTGAACAGGGGACACGGCTAATCGATTAGATCTTTTCTCTGCAGAGGTTTTATGACTTTACCCGCAAGAATCATTCCCTCCTTTTAAGTCTTCGCACTTCATGGTGTTTGAAGGCGGGACGAAGCAACGGGTCTTAGAAGAGTTCCTCCGCCACCGCGGTACCCATCCAATCCTACCGTTCTTCTACATCTCGTAGTACCGTCCGGCCAGAGTCACAACTAGGGTTGACCCAGCCAGAGCCCATAATGGCTTGCGGCTGCACAGGTAAGCTTCCGGTCAATGGGGTATACATCCGTCTCTTCATGGCTGGGTGAAGCTTTCCGCAAGATGTCATGGCACTTCTCCATGCATCCCGGCCAACCACTGGGTTCTCCAGGGTGCCCGTCAACCGTCCTCCACCCAGTAGTGAGTTTTTGAAGTCCATCTTGAGTTTGAAGTTCATGGGTTTGTCATCATCTTAACTCTCACATCTCCCTTATGAATTCACTCAACCAACCCCGTCTACGAGCTTAGCAAAAATAAACTACTTCGTCCCGGGTCATGGTAACAAGGGGGATTGGTTCATCCTACCTCATGATACTACTCAAGAACATAACTTCAAAATTTCACCTACTGCATGCATGGTGGGGAGGTATAATTCTAATGCAATAGAAATCATAGGTATTGTAAGGAACATGATCAATGACTTGCCTTGCTGACGATCTTCGTAAGCTAGGGACTCGTGGTAGCAAGCTTCGCACTCCGGAAATTCTACCGAGGCAAACAACAACCATAATAAGCATACAAACATATGATCACTTAACATAATTAGCATAGTAACATAACACACACAACAATTGAATCAAAACCCAAAGAAAACTCAAAGAAAACCAACTCAAAGTTTTCCTACTTCAAGCAACAACTAAAAATAGTTTTACATAACAAAAAATTTCTTAACAGAACCTAAGCATGGGTTTTTGTTAACTTAACAGAAAAGAATTCATCATGCAACTAGGAGCAAAAAGAATCACTTTAAAAGCTATTATAAAACTCCTATTAGGCCTAAAGCAAATTCTAATAAGAAAAATAAAATAAAAGTTTTATTTATTATAAATAAAAGTTCATGCTCTAAAGTTACAGAAACTAACCTAGAATAAACTATCTCTCATGAAAAATAAATTTATTTGCTAAGTAAAACAATAGGAAAACAGTAGCTAGTTAAATAAATAGGAATAACATGATTCTGATTAAAACTAATTTTTTATTAATTCTAAAATGCCCAAATAAATTCCTACGGTTAGGCAATGTCAAAACAAAGTTGGGACAAAAAGAATTATAAAAAATAATATCCCTAACTCATTTTATAGCAGATTTACTATTCTGTCTAAATCTAAAATAAAACAATTTTAAATAATTTTAACATGCCTAATTATATTTTCTACAGAAACTATAAGAAATTTGCAAACCAACAAAAAGAATTACTTAAAAATATTAAGTAGATTAAAAGATATGAATTTTAAAATCTGAAACTATTACATTAAAACAGAAAACGAAAATAAAACTAAAAAGAAAAACGGCTAATGGGCCTATCTAGCATACAGGCGTAATATAACCAATCGGGCCCTAGGGTTTAAACCGAGTCGGGCCGGTCTAGACTAACCTAAATAAACCGGAACTAACCGGGACAAAACCCGGTTCACTAAAACTAAACCGTACCCCTTCGGGGGATCTAATCTACACCGTTGGATTTAAATCTAACGGCGGCGGGGTGCTCCGGCGACTTACCGAGGCGGCGACGGCGACGGCGGTTCGGACGGCGACGGCTCCGGCGACTCCGGTGGTCGGGGACGTCGGCGGAGAGGTCCGGCGGGTGCGGACGGGCGAGGGGAGCTCGGGGGTGGGGTCGATGGAGCTCGGGGGTGGCAGGCGGTCGGTGCGGGTTAATGGCGGCGGCGACTCGGGCTCCGGCGGCGTATCTGGTAGAGGGAGGGGTTAGGCGAGGGGTCGAGGGGGGGTATAAATAGGGGGCCTCGACTTGGAGGAGGGGGCAACCCGGGCGAGGGATCTCGCGGGATCCGGCGAAGCGGCGGCTGGGCGTGGCTTGCTGAGGAAGACGACGGGTGGGGTCCACCCGTCGGTGAGAGAGGGAGCGGGCGGTCGGGCGGGCGATCAGTCTGAAGCCGATTCAGGGGGCGCTCGGTCGGCTCGGCGTGGGCTGGCTCGGCCGTT
Organism: Aegilops longissima; assembly: GCA_021605205.1. Taxonomy (NCBI): domain Eukaryota; kingdom Viridiplantae; phylum Streptophyta; class Magnoliopsida; order Poales; family Poaceae; genus Aegilops; species Aegilops longissima. The sequence continues at coordinate 611,885,656 of CM038676.1, read as the reverse complement.
GGCTGGGCCTGGCTGGTGGGTGGGCCTCGGCGCTGGCTGGGCCGGGGCTGGCCTGGCTGGCGCCTGGGTCCTCCTTTTCCTTTTTTTTGAATATTAGAGAGAGGAAAAAATATAATAAATATAAATATTTATATAGGACATATATATATCAAAATGATCAGGGAATATTCCTATAATTTGAACATTTTTCGAGGGCAAAATCCAAACTTTATAAAAATCATTTTCTAAAATTCCAAATAAAACTCAAATTTGAATTCAAACTTTTTGGCAATGTTTTTCCTCTAATATTTTTGGAGTGTCATGTTTACTCCTCTCATACTTTTTCTCAAGTATTTTTCAGGCATAGTTTTTGAAATTATTTCCACTGCCAAAATTTGAATTCGAATTCCAACAACTCCAAAACTTCTGAAACTTCAAATGCCACTCAAATTTCAACCAATATGCATAGATGCTTAGCTATAATTGTAAAACATTCCAAATAGGAAATTTGGGATGTTACAAACCTACCCACCTTAAGATGAATCTCGCCCTCGAGATTCGGGTTGGCTAGCAAATAGGTGCGGGTGGTCTCAAAGGAGGTCTTCTTCTTGCTCCCAGGTGGCTTCCTCCTCGGAGTGTTGACTCCACAGCACCTTGCAAAACTTGATGATGTTGCTGCGGGTGACTCGGTTCGCAGTCTCGAGAATTCGGACGGGTTTCTCCTTATAAGTCAGATCACTGTCGAGCTGTATGGCCTCTAGGGGCACTGTGTCTCTCAACGGAATATCGGCCATGTCGGCGTGACACTTCTTCAGCTGAGAAACATTGAAGACATCATGAACTCCGGACAATCCTTCCGGCAATTCCAACTTGTACGCAACTTCTCCACGACGTTCGAGGATTTTGTAGGGGCCAATGAATCGGGGTGCTAACTTTCCTTTGACACCGAACCTCTTGATTCCACGAAGTGGGGACACACGAAGATATGCTCGGTCTCCCGCTCGTAAGTTACTTCCTTGCGCCATTGTCGGCATAACTCTTACGTCTCGATTGTGCTATCTTGAGTCTATCCGAATCAGTTTGACTTTCTCTTCGGAATCTCTGATAAGGTCGGAACCGAAAGGTGTTCGATCACCAACACCGTCCCACAACAATGGTGTTCTCGCACCTCCTTCCGTATAGAGCTTGAAGGGGCCATCTTGCATCGAGTGCGATAACTGTTGTTGTATGAGAACTCTGCGTATGGCAAATTATCATCCCAGCTAGACCCATAGTCTAGCACACAAGCTCTCAACATGTCCTCCAGAATCTGGTTGACTCTCTCGGTCTGTCCATCTGTCTACGGATGAAAGGCTGTACTGAACTCCAGCCTCGTACCCAAAGTTTCATGCAACTGATTCCAAAACTTTGAGGTAAACTGTGTTCCTCTATCTGACACGATACTCCACGGAACTCCATGCAGACATACGATCCTGGTCATGTATATCTTGGCTAACTTAGCACTGGTATAGGTGGTCTTCACGGGAATGAAATGAGCTACCTTGGTCAATCGATCAACCACTACCCAGATGGAATCATAACCTGAACGGGTCCTGGGTAATCCTGTGATAAAATCCATTCCAAGTTTTTCCCATTTCCACTCGGGAATCGGCAAAGGTTGAAGTAACCCTGCTGGCTTCTGATGTTCCGCCTTTACTCGTTGGCAAACATCGCATACTGCTATGTACTCGGCAATATCCTTCTTCATACCTGTCCACCAGAAACTTTCCTTCAAATCAAGATACATCTTGGTGTTACCGGGGTGAATCGAGTACGGTGAATCATGAGCCTCCTGAAGAATTAGCTTCCTGAGTTCGGGATCATTGGGTACATAAATACGATCCTCGAACCATATAGCTCCGTATTCATCCTTACGAAATCCTTTAGCTTTTCCTTCATTCATCTTTTTCTTTATCTCATCAATTTCCTTGTCCGACTTCTGGGCTTCACGAATTCTTTCGGCCAAAGTGGACTGAACTTCTAGAGTTGCAACATATCCTCTCGGAACTATCTCCATCGGAGATCTCTGAGGTCATCGACTAACTCCTGGGGTAATCCTCCTGCTATAAGAGTATTCACATAACTCTTACGGCTCAACGCATCTGCTACAACGTTAGCCTTTCCGGGATGGTAATGCAATCTCATGTCATAGTCCTTGATTAACTCTAGCCATCTCCTCTGCCTAAGGTTCAACTCTTTCTGCGTGAAAATATACTTCAAGCTCTTGTGATCTGTGTAAACATCACAACGGTTTCCGGCGAGGAAATGTCTCTGTGTCTAGAGTGCATGCACTCTGCTGCTAACTCCAAATCATGAGTGGCATAATTCATCTCGTGGGGTCGAGCTGTGCGGAGGTATAAGCTACAACTTTTCCTTCCTGCATGAGCACTCCTCCGAGTCCCTCGACGAGAAGCGTCACAATATACTGGTAATCCTTGTGTATGTCCGCAAAATCAGCTTTGGGGCTGTAACCAAACGCTTCTTCAATTCCTGAAAACTGGCTTCACAATCCTCGGTCCAAATGTACTTGGCATCCTTCTTCAACAGCTCAGTCATGGGCTTGGCAACCTTCGAGAAATTCTCAATAAATCTCGATAATATCCTGCGAGTCCGAGAAAACTGCGGATCTCCTTGATCGAGGTGGGCGATCGCCAATCGGTGGTGATTCCACCTTGGCGGGTCAACTGCTATTCCTTCTCCTGAAATAACATGTCCGAGGAATCCGACTTCCTTCAGCCAAAATTCACATTTGCTGAACTTGGCATACAACTGATGTTCTCAAGTTTCTCGAACTAGACGCAAATGTTCCTTATGCTCTTCCTCGCTCTTGGAGAAAATCAGTATATCATCGATGAACACCACGACAAACTTGTCCAGATATTCCATAAATACCTTGTTCATCAAATTCATGAAGTATGCAGGGCATTAGTCAATCCGAATGACATGATTTGTATACTCATATAAACCATACCGTGGTAAATGCTGTTTTGGGTATATCCTTTTCACGGATCTTCAATCGATGATACCCTGATGAAGATCGATCTTGGAGAATACCTTGGCTCCAACTAGCTGATCAAATAGATCATTAATCATCGGCAGAGGGTACTTGTTCTTGATAGTCACGTCGTTCAACGAACGATAATCCTAACCATTCTCGTGGTTCCATCCTTCTTCTCTACCAAAAGAACTGGGGCTCCCCAAGGTGATGAGCTTGGCCGAATATATCCTTTCTCCAAGAGTTCATTAATTTGATTCTTGATCTCTTTCAAATCGTTCGATGGCATCCGATAGGGTCTCTTGGATATTGGGGCTGTGCCGGGCAATAACTCAATCAGAAATTCAATGTCCCTGTCTGGTGGCATTCCTGGTAATTCCTCCGGAAACACATCGGGAAAATCTTGCACTCTGGCACTTCCTCTGAACAACTCCCGTGAGGGAATTCACTGATTCTTCATCCGCTACGCCGGATACATACTTGATCCTCTTACGCTCCGGGGTGGTGAGCAGAATTGACTTCTGGGCACGATCTATGTTTCCTTCAAACCGTCAACCAATCCATGCCTAGGATTACATCCAAGGTCCGGGTTTCCAATACTATGAGGTCTGCGGAAATTTATGGTTTCGATGTTGAGGGTTGCATGACAGCCTAAACCTGCCATCATTTCTCCTCCTGCGGCCCGACGCGAAGGGGCTTCTAAGGGTTTTAGTGGGCAACCCGTACTTTTCCACAACTACCCTTGATATGAATGAATGCGTTGCACTAGAATCAAAGAGTACCAATACTGAACGTGAATTCAATAAAAACTTACCAACCACAGTGTCTGGCTGATCATAGACGTCCTCCACGTCAATGTGGTTCACCTGAGCACGAGGAAAAGGGTTAGGCTTCTTTGCTGAGCTTCCATTGCCGTTTCCATTCCTCTGCTTGGCCTCCGGGCAGTCGGTGGCATAGTGCCCTGTTTTCTGGCACTTGAAACATGTGATGTGACTCAGATCCTTCGGAGCCGGGGCAGGACGATGCTGGTTGCCATTGCCGTTTCCATTTCCGTTTCCATTGCCTGACTTGTTGTCCTGGTTGCGATTGTTCCCATTTCCTCCATTGTTATGTCCTCCATGGTTGTGATGGGTATGCCCTCCTGAGTATGGGGCATAACGGGGCTTCTGCTGAGCTCCTGAGTTGTACTTCCCCTGGCTGTACTTCCGCTTGCGGCTATCAATCTGCTGCTGCTTGCCTTCAAGTATGGTGGCCTTGTCTACCAGCTCCTGGTAGTTGGTGAAGGTGGCCACCATTAGCTGCATACCCAGCTCGTCATTGAGTCCCTCGAGAAACTTTTCCTGCTTTGCGGCATCTGTGGCCACATCATCCGGGGCATAGCGAGCTAACTTGTTGAACTCATCCACGTCTCGCCCCACAAGACGGTTCCCTGGCGTAAGTTGCGGAACTCACGCTTCTTCAGACTCATGGCTCCAGCTGAAACATGAGCGGTGCGGAAGGCATGCTGGAATTGATCCCACGTGATGGTGCCGATGGGATAAGTGGCAGTGTAGTTCTCCCACCAAGAAGCTGCAGGTCCATCAAGTTGATGTGCGGCAAAGCGCACCTTCTCTGCATCAGTGCATCCAACAGTGACTAACTCCCTTCCGACCTTGCGGAGCTAATCATCGGCCACAATCGGCTCGGTGCTGCTAGAGAACACCGCGGATTTAGCCTTAGGAATCGAGTCAAGTTGTCAACAGGGGGTGGTGGCGGTGGATTGTTGTTGTTGTTGTTGTTGTTGTTGTTCTGGTTCTGAATGAGCATCTGCATGAGGGCATTCTGCTGCTGGATCAGCTGGGTGAGCTCCGGCGGGAAGTTGAGACCGGGGTCACGTCTCGGAGGCATCTGGTGTTTTGGAGTGGATGAGAAAATTAGAATAGAACAATGGTGTAATGAGAAATATCACTACCCATATGAATGCACAAACATAATCACACCAATCATTTATTCAATCCACTCAAACATGGTTCAAACTCGATTACAAAATGCTCACGCCTAATCGAGAATAACGGCCTAACTGATCGACGAAAAAGTAAAATAACATGGCGGTCGACTAAATGTCTTCATCACTAATCCTTGCGTCCTCTGGTGCGGCGTCCTCCGGTGGGGCGTCCTCTGATGCGGCGCCTCCTCTTGCGGCTTTCTTCAGTGGAGCTCCCTTCATAATCCTGATCATTGCTCACGAGAGGTCCGTCATCTCCACTCGGAAAAAGGTCTTCTCCGATGTCCATCTTCTCCTCTAATGCGGCAACATTCATTTTCAGGTTGTCGACTCTCTCCATGAAGTCCGCGATTTCTTCCTCATGGTCAAGGAAGTCTGCGTGTGCCTTCTCCTCCAGTTCCAGTTCACGGAACAACAGCCTCCTGTGTACCTTCGAGTTACGGCGAGTCTGGATCTCCCGTTTCCTGAGGAGACACTCCAAGTCTTGGACATATGAGAGAATGGAGTCGTCCTCTACGGTACGGATGATATCTCCATTCCTTGCTCTGCGAGAACCCATGGCGAGATCTGATGGATCGAGCTCGGCCCTGTATTCTTCTCGGAGATGTCCAAGTGCACGATAAATCGCCATGTCTCTTCCGAGGATCCAGTTGAAGTCGGTAAACTCAAAGTCAATAGGCTCTGTATGTTCTCCGAAGGTTCTCCCTGGAATGTGCACCTCGATCCTGTAGCGGGTATCCGTCGGAAGTGCATTGGTAGGCTTCCCGGTGATCAAGGGCAGAGCAATCTTCAGCTTCTTCACGATCTGGACCAGCTTCTTGCCGAAAGGCATCGTCTCATCTGGCTGGCAAAACTCCGGTAGCAAAACTGGGGTGAACTCGACGGCCATCTAGAATGTTGAAAATCGGAGAGAAGTCAGAAATGAACAGGGGAGAATTACAGAATGATAAGGATATAATATAAATAGTCTCTTTCCGATCCTAGGGGTTACGTCCTACGGTCAACGTGTGCTCTGATACCATCTCTGTAGCGACCCGACCCAAAATCGGTCAAGTCTCTGTGTCTGTACCATCCCAAGATCATGCTGGCACTCACAGTACATTGATGAAATAATCAAAGTTCAATCACACCTGAATTTATTACACGGTTTTCATATCGAGTCTTTATTACAATAGAATAAATTCGGCCGAAGGCCAACTCATGAGAAATAAACTAAGTAAAGCTGCGGAAGCGTAGAAGAATAGCGAGTCCATCCGACTCCAAAGAGCAATCGCCAAGCGCGGAGCGTAGCCTCACTCCTGATCGGAATACTCCTCTGCAACATAAGACGTTGCAGCCATGTAGGTCAGCATTTTGAATATGCTGGCAAGTCATGAAGAGAGAATAATAATGAAATTACTAACACTATATGCAATTTGGCTGTGGGGCTCTAAGTTTCATTATTTTTGCGAAAAGCCAGTTTTTCCCTACAATAAGGACTTGTTTGCAAAAACTACAAAATTGTTGTGTCAGGACCCCGATCCTAGGTCACACCGATCTAGCATGTAACACCTCATATCACTTTGCGGCCTCACGCACGGTATTCCCACGGGTGTCGCCTTACCATGGCCCGGGACCGTTTGCGTCTTTTGGCTCACGTATATGATAGTGTCGCTAGCATCCATATGACGAAGAACCCGGGCCGACATGGCTAGTCGTGAACCCAAAGCGGCGCTAACCCATGGGGACAGGCATACATGAATCACATCGAGCATGTCGGTCATCAACGTATATATTCGGGCTGTAGCACTGGCTAACAGGACTCCGTATCCCGGCTGTAGCAGGCTAGGCAGGACTCGAATAACACCGCGTGACATTTTCAAGGGACAGATATAGGAACGAAATGAAACACATGCCGCCAGTCAAGTGTCCAAGCAGTAGTCTGGGCTAGCAGGACTCGTGAACCGGGCAGAAGCGGACTACTATCGCCGGAGGCACGAGACTACATTTCCCCATATGAGAGGCTGCCAAGGATAAACAACTAGTTTGTCGGATCCCACACATACCAAGCATTTCAAACATACACACAATATGCTCAATATGTGTAGATACAACATGGCATCACAACATAACTCTACGACTCAAAATATTATTCATTAGGCTCCAAGAGCGAGATATTACAAACATGGGTCTCATGACCCAACACTCGTGAGCATACAAGTCAAAGCACAAGCGGAAGCTAAACATGTCCGAGTACGCATAACTATAAATGAAAAAGGCTGAGAAGCGACTATCTACCAGATCCTGCCGAGGCACAAGATCGTAGCTGAGGTAACAAGCTAAACGTCAAGTCCACGTGGAACTACTAGCGAGACCGACGCCTCTCGCAAAACATAAATAAGCAAACGTGAGTACAATTGTACTCAGCAAGACTTACATCGATCTAACTACATATGCATCATTATCAAAAGGGGTGGTGGAGTTTGACTGCAGCAAGCCAGCTTTGACTCGGTGGCTATCCCTGAACTACGATCGCAAGTAACTCTTTTGAGGTGGCGCACGAGTCCACATATTCACCATATCAATACACCACTATGGACCCGCTCCGCCTCCCCACGAGAACGCCATCCATAGCACTCACGCTTATCTTGCGCATTTTAGAGTATCCACTTTCACTTGTCTATGAACTGATATAGGCAACCCAGAAGTCCTTTTCCGTGGACACGGCTATTCAATAGATCATATTAAACCCTGCAGGGTGTACTTCTTCACACACGCTCACCACTTACCGCCGTTTACGACATGTACTCGGCAACCTTCAAGCGGAAGCCCGACGTGGGTGTCGGCCACGCCTACCTAAACACTCAAGTCCTTAGTCCGGGTTTATCGCCTATTCGGGTTCCATCCGCAGGAGTCCGCCGAGGTTTCCCATACAGCCCCGAACGATGTGTGCAGGGTTCCCGAGATACCAAACGGGCACTCGGTACATCGGGCCACGGTGCCTACCGCAACACAACCCACCCCTAAGGTCAGCGTTGCGTCGGCCCCAAAGATGCTACAAACACGAAACTACTTGCAACTCCGGATGAGGACAAGGATGGTTAAGAAGCCGAGAGGGTCCATTGGTTTCGGGCCCAATGCGTGGTAGTAACTGTTTCATGGATCACAAACACAGAACTCAGTTCCTGAGGACGGCTGCAATGAGACAACCCACCATGTACTCCTACATGGCCTCTCACCGCTACCTTTACCAAATCGTGTTCACACACTTAGCTCACACACAATAGGACATGTTCACACAACCATTCCAATTCATTCCCGATGAATCAGACCCGACTCAACTCTAAGCAGTAGCAGGCATGACAAATAAGCATAGATGAGTAGGCACAACATGGCTCAAACAATTCCTACTCATGCTAGTGGGTTTCATCTAATTACTGTGGAATGACAGTCATGCAAAGGATCAAGGGTTCAGCTACGCAGCAAGTAACACATGAGTCGTTGTTGTCCTAATGCAGTAAAATAGAGCAGGAGCGAGAGAGTGGGATTATATCAGAATGAACAAGGGGGTTTTGCTTGCCTGGCACTTCTGAAGATAATATAATTCTTCATTGGTGTCATCGAACTCATCGTCTCGGTACATCGTCTCCCGGGAGGGACAATTACCGCAACCAAGAGAGAGCACAATCAATGCAATGCACATTCACATGAATGACATGTCATATTAAGGTACTGAATTCACCTAATGCAATAATAATCCAAGTAGTTGAAGTGGAATTCAAACAAGGTTGAACTCCAACTCCAAATGCTAGTTGATAAGTTACCCTAATCATGATTCATCCTATTCAGTAAGGTTAACTTGTTCAAACATGCATGATCATGGCATAAACAGATTCTTCATATTTTCTGATCATTTTCATATATAAATTATTTCAACCGAAGTTACGGTTGAATTTCTATGATTTATTAAAGTTTAGGGCATTTTCTGAAATTTCCTGAATTAAAATAATTCCAGAAAAGAGTTTACTGCGTTAGCATGATGTCGCAGTGACGTCATCAGGTCAACAGGGCTGGTCCGGGTCAAACCTGACCTGTGGGACCCATATGTCAGTGACACAGTTATATAATGGGATTAATTAATTTTAACTAATCAAATTAGCAGGCACTGGGCCCACTGTTAGTGTTAGCAGGGGGGTTAGTTAGTCCTAACTAAACTAGTCAAGGGCGGGGCCCACACGTCAGACGACCCGGGGTGGTCAAACCCCCGGTCAAAAGGGTCAACGCCACCGGCGGCTTGACGCCGGCGACGTCGAACGCGGCGGAGCGCCGCGGGGTTGCTCCTCCGGTGGCTAAAAACGCGGCGGAGGGCACCAGGGGGGAGCCCTTCCTCCTGCGCATCCAACAGAGGCCACAGGGGGGGCGCAGGGTCGCCGGAGTTGGCGACGGCGTTGAGCCGGCGGCTGCCGAAGCCACGGCACGAGGCAGACGTCGCTGCGGTGCACGGGGAGGCCAACCGAGGGCCTCTACGGCTTCCCAGGGACCCAGAGAACATGCCGGTGCTACGGAGACGAGCAGAAAGGCTCGGGAGCGCGAGGCTCGCCGGCCATGGCGATGGCCGGATTCGGGTGCTAGCGGGGCGGTGGCTACAGGGCGCGCGCGAGAGAGAGAGGTGAGGGGAAACGACGGCGAGCTCACATGGGTCGCGTAGGGACGGTCAGCGAGCCCGGGGAGGCGACGACGGTGGCGAATTGACGGTGAAGATCCTCGGCGGCCGGTGGTGGAGAAGGCGGCGGTGAGACGATGGAGGCCATCCGGGCTTGCTTCCTTCGGTGGAGAGGTTCAGCGGGAAGAGGCGGAGCTCGGGGGCATGTCGGGGAGGAGAGGGGGTGGCGGTGGCCGCGAGGGCAGCGAGGGGCGGCGACGGCGGCGCGGTCAAGGAGAGAGAGGGGCAGAGGAGAGAACAAGGAGAGGGAGAGGCGAGGGGTCCGGGGGTTGGGGGCGTGGCCGTCTCCGTGGCGTCGAGGGGGAGCCAGGCAGGCGAGCAGGGAGGAGGTGGCGAGCTCGGGCTGCAGGGGCGACACGCCTCGCCAAGAGGCGAGGTAGACGACGGGGTGAGGGGTTTGCGGTGGTGGGCTGGGCCAACCTGGGCCAGCCAGAGGAGGGGGGGGAAGAGAAGGTGGGCCGGTGGGCGCAGGTAGTCCTCTCTCTCTCTTTCTTTATTTCTGTTTTTCTATTTTCTGTTTTGTTTTAGTTTAGTAAAATACTAAACCATTTAAATAAATCCTGAAAATAATTGTGGGCATTAACTGAATTATTTCAGAGGCCCTTAACTATTTTCAAAATTGTTGGAGCATTTAAAATATTAATAGTATTTAAATGCCCCAATTCAAATACAATATGGTTTATTCAAGTATCCAAAATGTCTTGGAAAAATATCCATCACCTCTGGATATGGTTTTCACCTTTTTTTCCATTAATCATGAACATTTTTGCAAACCACTTTGGGTTCTTTGAAGATATTTTTGAATTTGAACCTATTTGAATTGCTTTAGTGCTAGGGCTTGATCATCCCCATTTCAAATTTCATGGAAGTTAAACATGATGCATGGATGCAATGCTACTAGCTACAAACAAGCTCTAGGGTTGATCTGGGGCTGTGACAGCTCACCCCCACTAAACAAGAATCTCGCCCCGAGATTCAAGACGTGAGGCAAGAGGAAAAAGGGAAGTCACAGACTATCACAGTCTTCATGATCCATTTGCCCTTCTCGAAGATGTTGGTTCACTCCATCATCTTGGTCTTGACGTCCTCGAGATCTTCACCCGACACGTCAACAGAAGAAGGGGGAAAACCCTACATGATTCGATCTTCACGAAGATCAAGTAAACATGATCGACTCACGGATTTGAGACGGTGACACATCTCGAGTTGAGACACAAAATGCGTCGAGAGGGATGGAAGAACAACAACGGGGTTTGATTGGTGGCAACAATTCCACGCTTAGGGAGATGGTGGATGGTGTCAAGGTGGCGAGAGAATATTTATCATGATCCCGTAACAGGACACCTCGAGAAAGGTGACGCAAGAACTATTCCCTTAAGTGGCAAAAAGAATTACTTTTGATCCATAGATCATTGGAACTCTTTATACCAGCCTAAGGCAATCGCAAGCGATCATGTGGTGGAAGGCAAAGGAATGGTACACCCGGACTAGAATGGATGATGTGGACTACCTTGTTGAAGACAACGCAATGGATGATTTTTGCTTATCATCGGAGGTGGAGGGGACCCATGGTAAGTCCACTTTTGAAGATAACCCTGGACAAGAATTGCTAAGAAGACAATGATAGCTAGATAGCACAAGGACGGTGCAAGCTGGGAACGAAATGCAACTGTTCGAATGTTCCAACCATCATATCTGCCCGAGATTCAGATCCGATTGGTGATGGGATACTTCAGACTCAAAGATGTCCGAAAGGAAAGGTTGCAACACAGACCGACGAGATGACGTTGCGAGATTCTCGGGATAAGAACTACGATAGCAAGCTCCAAGACATGAGCTGGTTTTGCTACAAACATGTGAACACGTTGTCCTAGACAAGCATGACCACATAGTAGTCTTATAATAAAACACTACCGAGTTCAGGTTGGGAACCATCATCGAGGATAACGAAGTCTTGTGCATGACCATGGATTAGATCCCAAGCATAGACTTCTTTTCCTTGAACAAGTCAATCAGTGGCTTGGTGTGCTATGGAATTCATATGAAATGAAGATGATCAGTCTATCATGCCATAGAATACTTCGCACGTGCATGACTGGCTTGGGATGGTACCATAGGAAACAAACAAACCTTTCTCAAGTTCATGGCGGCAACTTACATCAGATGCACATGAACTAGAGAAAGTCACTACTTCCATCCAAACATATGCTTCATGAACGAAACACGAAGAAATGCTTACACAAGTTTCCAACACTAGGTTGATGTTCAACACGACTCATGGGGGGAGACGAAATGCTACTGATGGGCTCAACAGCAACTCATCGAAATTTCCATATCACTGGACTTCCACCATCATGTGAACACGGTGTTAGCATTGGTCAGACCAAAGATGTAATGGGTATGCTCGAGGGATTAACCATGGTTAAGACAACATCACGAGTATCGTTGGTTCTGATTTGACTCGACAATGGCCCATACTCGAATCAAAAAGTTGATAAGACAATAGGTCCAGCAACTGATCACAGGGACCAATCGATGAAGATATCATCCTTCTTCAACACACACTACACAAGAATATCCCTTTGGAACGAACTAAGTTGGACAAGCTTCTATCTTCCAACTCTCCAAGTTGTTGTCTAGCTTAACCGACTAGCTCAGGGGTATCCAACACAGATTCTTAGAGAAGGGGTGGTTCACAAGAAACCAACTTGATCACGAGCTCAACATAACAGTCAGGGAACAACCCGGTAACACTTCTAAGAAGATATTTGGAAAGTCACGAACCACCGGTATGTTACTAAGCTCGAGAGCAATCTTGCTTTTGAGGGCAAGACGATATGATCCGATGAGTGAGGACTTGACAAGATCCTAACTCATCAATCGAAGAGTGCACCGGAAATAAGGACTAGGTAGCACGATCAATCTTAGGATGATGGTTTAATAACCAACACGATAAGAATGAGAATATTGCCCATTCACTACCAAGCAACAAGTTGCTCGGAGTATTGATTTCACACATCACAATTCGCTTGTCGGCATTCCGGTTGCATCAACACGGAACCGAGGAATGAATAATGATGGTGAGAAGTATCACTGCATCAAGAATTCCTAGGAGGTTGTGCAATTCCCATGACATTCTTGACATAAGATGGCAATACTTCAGGGTAGAACATAATCAAAAGCTGAATTGGCATTTTGATCTGCGGGATACAACTACTTTGACCCAATCCTGGATATGGATGAGGTACTGGAGTTTGTTTCTCCTAGTCATTCCGGAATAGAATGGCTTGACGGACCACATGAGTAGTAGCATCGATAAACGAATGCACGCATACCCTTGACTATCAATTGATAGAGGGTGGTCGGGATACAACTAAAGAGAGCAACTCAAAGGAACATATAATTTTCTGAGTTGGGGATGCGCAGATTAGTATGTCGGGCAAGCTCAACATTTCTTCCGGATAACCCATGCAGAAAGGTAGAATTGGCAGATTCACAATTATAAATGGAGAACTCCTCAAGAGCACTCTTATTGTGATCTTTTGGCTCAAAAGAACTTCTGCCATAAGCGGTTCGTAGTATTTGGAGGAAGGAGAATACCACGGACCTCGAGAACTATCGCAAGGTTACTAATATCCTAAAGGCACTAGTAAATACTAACAACATGAAGTAGGATGAATCTCGGGTTCAGCAACCCAGGAGTAGAATGCCTACTACTAAATGGCATCACGGGATGCTTTCAAGAATACTGGCCAGAATCATCACACCGGGGATACAGAAGCATTGCTAAATTGCTAGGTGACTTCCTAAACACCTAGGGTCATAATAATAGTTCCAACATATATGTCGAGGCAACCAAGTACCTCAACTGACTGGCTAGTGTGCTTAATCTGGCCCAAAAGGACATCAGGAACGGAAGAAGGGATTTGCAAATGCATCAGACTATTTAGAGACCTGGGAGGACTCAGACAGCATAACGGCTGTAAATGCTCAAAATGATTTGAGACATCCTGCAAGAATGGTGGCATAACCACTCAACAACATCATAACAAGATTCTGAGATCAACAGTTATCATTCAGAAATAGTAGGAACTAAACTGGGGATTAAAACCAACAATCTTAAAGGTCTCTGGATTAGTAACACGTCATCCTAATAGATAGATGAGAAGCCTAGTTCTTAAACCCCGTAGAAGAGAAGAGGATGACTCAAATCAGAAGGCCATGAGGTATAAGGAGTAAAAAGAGCCTTACGTTCCCTTCCACAATCAATTCCCTTACATAACTAAAGCATTTCTAGACACAACTTCGACCAGTTTGGCTTGGTAATCCTACAGGCAGTCAGGCTCTGATACCAACGCTGTCAGGACCCCGATCCTAGGTCACACCGATCTAGCATGTAACACCTCATATCACTTTGCGGCCTCACGCACGGTATTCCCACGGGTGTCGCCTTACCATGGCCCGGACCGCTTATGTCTTTTGGCTCACGATATGATAGTGTCGCTAGCATCCATATGACGAAGAACCCGGGCCGACATGGCTAGTCGTGAACCCAAAGCGGCGCTAACCCATGGGGACAGGCATACATGAATCACATCGAGCATGTCGGTCATCAACGATATATTCGGGCTGTAGCACTGGCTAACAGGACTCCGTATCCCAGGCTGTAGCAGGCTAGGCAGGACTCGAATAACACCGCGTGACATTTTCGAAGGGATGACACATAGGAACGAAATGAAACACATGCCGCCAGTCAAGTGTCCAAGCAGTAGTCTGGGCTAGCAGGACTCCGTGAACCGGGCAGAAGCGGACTACTATCGCCGGAGGCACGAGACTACATTTCCCATATGAGAGGCTGCCAAGGATAAACAACTAGTTTGTCGGATCCCACACATACCAAGCATTTCAAACATACACACAATATGCTCAATATGTGTAGATACAACATGGCATCACAACATAACTCTACGACTCAAAATATTATTCATTAGGCTCAAGAGCGAGATATTACAAACATGGGTCTCATGACCCAACACTCGAAGCATACAAGTCAAAGCACAAGCGGAAGCTAAACATGTCCGAGTACGCATAACTATAAATGAAAAAGGCTGAGAAGCGACTATCTACCGATCCTGCCGAGGCACAAGATCGTAGCTGAGGTAACAAGCTAAACGTCAAGTCCACGTGGAACTACTAGCGAGACCGACGCTCTCTCGCAAAACATAAATAAGCAAACGTGAGTACAATTGTACTCAGCAAGACTTACATCAGATCTAACTACATATGCATCATTATCAAAAGGGGTGGTGGAGTTTGACCGCAGCAAGCCAGCTTTGACTCGGTGGCTATCCTGAACTACGATCGCAAGTAACTCTTTTGAGGTGGCGCACACGAGTCCACATATTCACCATATCAATACACCACTATGGACCCGCCCCGCCTCCCTCACGAGAACGCCATCCATAGCACTCACGCTTATCTTGCGCATTTTAGAGTATCCACTTTCACTTGTCTATGAACTGATATAGGCAACCCGTAAGTCCTTTTCCATGGACACGGCTATTGAATAGATCATATTAAACCCTGCGGGGTGTACTTCTTCACACACGCTCACCACTTACCGCCGTTTACACGACATGTACTGCAACCTTCAAGCGGAAGCCCAACGTGGGTGTCGGCCACGGCCTACCTAAACACTCAAGTCCTTAGTCCAGGTTTATCGCCTATTCGGTTCCATCCGCGAGTCCGCCGAGGTTTCCCATACAGCCCCGAACGATGTGTGCAGGGTTCCCGAGATACCAAACGGGCACTCGGTACACCGGGCCACGGTGCCTACCGCAACACAACCCACCCCTAAGGTCAGCGTTGCGTGCGGCCCCCAGCATGCTACAAACACCAGAAACTACTTGCAACTCCCGGACCGAGGACAAGGATGGTTAAGAAGCCGAGAGGGTCCATTGGTTTCGGGCCCAATGCGTGGTAGTAACTGTTTCATGGATCACAAACACAGAACTCAGTTCTCGAGGACGGCTGCAATGAGACAACCCACCATGTACTCCTACATGGCCTCTCACCGCTACCTTTACCAAATCGTGTTCACACACTTAGCTCACACACAATAGGACATGTTCACACAACCATTCCAATTCATTCCCGATGAATCAGACCGACTCAACTCTAAGCATAGCAGGCATGAAAATAAGCATAGATGAGTAGGCACAACATGGCTCAAACAATTCCTACTCATGCTAGTGGGTTTCATCTAATTCTTGTGGAATGACAGTCATGCAAAGGATCAAGGGGTTCAGCTACCGCAGCAAGTAACACATGAGTCGTTGTTGTCCTAATGCAGTAAAATAGAGAAGGAGCGAGAGAGTGGGATTATATCGGAATGAACAAGGGGGTTTTGCTTGCCTGGCACTTCTGAAGATAATATAATTCTTCATTGGTGTCATCGAACTCATCGCTTCAGTACATCGCTCACCGGAGGGACAATTACCGGCAACCAAGAGAGAGCACAATCAATGCAATGCACATTCACATGAATGACATGTCATATTAAGGTACTGAATTCACCTAATGCAATAATAATCCAAGTAGTTGAAGTGGAATTCAAACAAGGTTGAACTCCAACTCCAAATGCTAGTTGATAAGTTACCCTAATCATGATTCATCCTATTCAGTAAGGTTAACTTGTTCAAACATGCATGATCATGGCATAAACAGATTCTTCATATTTTTCTGATCATTTTTCATATATAAATTATTTCAATCCGAGTTACGGTTGAATTTCTATGATTTATTAAAGTTTAGGGCATTTTCTGAAATTTCCCGAATTAAAATAATTCCAGAAAAGAGTTTATCACACAAGATGATGTCGCATGACATCATCAGGTCAACAGGGCTGGTCCGGTCAAACCTGACCTGTGGGACCCATATGTCGATGACACAGCTTATATAATGGGATTAATTAATTTTAACTAATCAAATTAGCGAGTGCACCGGCCCATCGTTAGTGTTAGCAGGGGGGTTAGTTAGTCCTAACTAAACTAGTCAAGGGCGGGGCCCACACGTCAGACGACCCGGGGTGGTCAAACCCCCGGTCAAAAGGGTCAACGCCACCGGCGGCTTGACGCCGGCGACGTCGAACGCGGCGGAGCGCCGCGGGGTTGCTCCTCCGGTGGCTAAAAACGCGGCGGAGGGCACCAGGGGGGAGCCCTTCCTCCTGCGCATCCAACAGAGGCCACAGGGGGGGCGCAGGGTCGCCGGAGTTGGCGACGGCGTTGAGCCGGCGGCTGCCGAAGCCACGGCACGAGGCAGACGTCGCTGCGGTGCACGGGGAGGCCAACCGAGGGCCTCTACGGCTTCCCAGGGACCCAGAGAACATGCCGGTGCTACGGAGACGAGCAGAAAAGCTCGGGAGCGCGAGGCTCGCCGGCCATGGCGATGGCCGGATTCGGGTGCTAGCGGGGCGGTGGCTACAGGGCGCGCGCGAGAGAGAGAGGTGAGGGGAAACGACGGCGAGCTCACATGGGTCGCGTAGGGACGGTCAGCGAGCCCGGGGAGGCGACGACGGTGGCGAATTGACGGTGAAGATCCTCGGCGGCCGGTGGTGGAGAAGGCGGCGGTGAGACGATGGAGGCCATCCGGGCTTGCTTCCTTCGGTGGAGAGGTTCAGCGGGAAGAGGCGGAGCTCGGGGGCATGTCGGGGAGGAGAGGGGGTGGCGGTGGCCGCGAGGGCAGCGAGGGGCGGCGACGGCGCGCCGGTCCCAAGAGAGAGAGGGGCAGAGGAGAGAACAAGGAGAGGGAGAGGCGAGGGGGTCCAGGGGGTTGGGGCGTGGCCGCCTCCGTGGCGCCGAGGGGAGCCAGCAAAGAAAGCGAGGAGGAGGTGGCGAGCTCGGCGCGCTGTGGGAGTGACACGCCCTGCCAAGAGGCGAGGTAGACGACGGGTGAGGGGGGTTTGCGGTGGTGGGCTGGGCCAAGTGGGCCAGCCCAGAGGAGGGGGAAGAGAAGGCTGGGCCGTGTGGCGCCTGTAGTCCTCTCTCTCTCTTTCTTTATTTCTGTTTTTCTATTTTCTGTTTTGTTTTAGTTTAGTAAAATACTAAACCATTTAAATAAATCCTGAAAATAATTGTGGGCATTAACTGAATTATTTCAGAGGCCCTTAACTATTTTCAAAATTGTTGGAGCATTTAAAATATTAATAGTATTTAAATGCCCCAATTCAAATACAATATTGTTTATTCAAGTATCCAAAATGTCTTGGAAAAATATCCATAACCTCTGGATATGGTTTTCACCTTTTTTTTCCATTAATCATGAACATTTTTGCAAACCACTTTGGGTTCTTTGAAGATATTTTTGAATTTGAACCTATTTGAATTGCTTTAGTGCTAGGGCTTGATCATCCCCATTTCAAATTTCATGGAAGTTAAACATGATGCATGGATGCAATGCTACTAGCTACAAACAAGCTCTAGGGTTGATCTGGGGCTGTGACATGTTGGTAGTTATTGAGATGGTTCCGCCAACCAATGTCTCATCCCCAAATTATTAAGTCATAACCCCTCAATTAATTTATTAATTTCAGTGTTGAGATTTCCGAATACTTCCAAGTTCCAGAGGCTCAAATTGTCCGTAACCGGGACACGGCTAATCGATTAGATCTTTTCTCTGCAGAGGTTTATGACTTTACCCGCAAGAATCGCTCCTCCTTTTAAGTCTTCGCACTTCATGGTGTTTGAAGACGGATGAACGTAAACAGGGTCTTCCAAGAGTTCCTCCGCCACCGCCGGTACCCATCCAATCCTACCGTTCTTCTACATCTCGTGAGTACCGTCCGCCAGAGTCACAACTAGGGTTGACCCAGCCAGAGCCCATAATGGCTTGCGGCTGCATGTAAGCTTCCGGTCAATGGGGTATACATCCGTCTCTTCGTGGCTGGGTGAAGCTTTCGCAAGATGTCATGGCACTTCTCCATGCATCCCGCCAACCACTGGGTTCTCTAGGGTGCCCACAACCGCCCTCCACCCAAGAGTGAGTTTTGAAGTCCATCTTGAGCTTGAAGTTCATGGGGTTGTCATCATCTTGACTCTCACATCTCCCTTATGAATTCACTCAACCAACCCCGTCTCACGAGCTTAGCAAAATAAACTACTTCGTCCCGGTCATGGTAACAAGGGGATTGGTTCATCCTACCTCATGATACTACTCAAGAACATAACTTCAAAATTTCACCTACTGCATGCATGGTGGGGAGGTATAATTCTAATGCAATAGAAATCATAGGTATTGTAAGGAACATGATCAATGACTTGCCTTGTCGACGATCTTCGTAAGCTAGGGACTCGTGGTAGCAAGCTTCAGACTCGAAATTCTACCGAGGCAAACAACAACCATAATAAGCATACAAACATATGATCACTTAACATAATTAGCATAGTAACATAACACACACAACAATTGAATCAAAACCCAAAGAAAACTCAAAGAAAACCAACTCAAAGTTTTCCTACTTCAAGCAACAACTAAAAATAGTTTTACATAACAAAAATTTTCTTAACAGAACCTAAGCATGGGTTTTTGTTAACTTAACAGAAAAGAATTCATCATGCAACTAGGAGCAAAAAGAATCACTTTAAAAGCTATTATAAAACTCCTATTAGGCCTAAAGCAAATTCTAATAAGAAAAATAAAATAAAAGTTTTATTTATTATAAATAAAATTTCATGCTCTAAAGTTACAGAAACTAACCTAGAATAAACTATCTCTCATGAAAAATAGATTTATTTGCTAAGTAAAACAATAGGAAAACAATAGCTAGTTAAATAAATAGGAATAACATGATTCTGATTAAAACTATTTTTTTATTAATTCTAAAATGCCCAAATAAATTCCTATGGTTAGGCAATGTCAAAACAAAGTTGGGACAAAAGAATCATAAAAAATAATATCCCTAACTCATTTTATAGCAGATTTACTATTCTGTCTAAATCTAAAATAAAGCAATTTTAAATAATTTTAACATGCCTAATTATATTTTCTACAGAAACTATAAGAAATTTGCAAACCAACAAAAAAATAATCACTTAAAAATATTAAGTAGATTAAAAGATATGAATTTTTCAAATCTGAAACTATTCTGTTAAAACAGAAAACGAAACTAAAAAGAAAAACGGGCTAATGGGCCTATCTAGCGCCCTGGGCGTAATATAACCAATCGGGCCCTAGGGTTTAAACCGAGTCGGGCCGGTCTAGACTAACCTAAATAAACCGGAACTAACCGGGACAAAACCCGGTTCACTAAAACTAAACCGTACCCCTTCGGGGGATCTAATCTACACCGTTGGATTTAAATCTAACGGCGGCGGGGTGCTCCGGCGACTTACCGAGGCGGCGACGGCGACGGCGGTTCGGACGGCGACGGCTCCGGCGACTCCGGTGGTCGGGGACGTCGGCGGAGAGGTCCGGCGGGTGCGGACGGGCGAGGGGAGCTCGGGGTGGGGTCGATGGAGCTCGGGGGTGGCCGGGGCGGTCGGTGCGGGGTTAATGGCGGCGGCGGCGCACTCGGGCTCCGGCGAGCGTGTGCGGCGAGAGGGAGGGGTTAGGCGAGGGGCGAGGGGGAACGGGTCGAGGGGGGTATAAATAGGGGGCCTCGACTTGGAGGAGGGGCAACCGTGGCGAGGATCTCGGAGGATCCCGGATCTCGCGATCCGCGAGCGGCGGCGCTGGGCGTGGCTTATGTGAGGGAAGACGACGGGTGGGGGCCACCCGTCGGTGAGAGAGGGAGCGCGTCGGGCGGGCGGCGAGTCTGCGGCCGATTCAGGCGGGGCGCTCGGTCGGCTCGGCGTGGGCGGCTCGGCCGCTATGGGCCTTTTGGTGGGTGGGCCTCGCGGCTGGCCGGGCAGGGCTAACTGGTGGCGCTGGGTCCTCCTTTTCCTTTTTTGAATATTAGAGAGAGGAAAATATAATAAATATAAATATTTTATATAGGACATATATATATATCAAAATGATCAGGGAATATTCCTATAATTTGAACATTTTTCGAGGCAAAATCCAAACTTTATAAAAAATCATTTTATAAAATTCCAAATAAAACTCAAATTTGAATTCAAACTTTTGGCAATGTTTTTCCTCTGATATTTTGGAGTGTCATGTTTACTCCTCTCATACTTTTCTCAAGTATTTATCGGGCATAGTTTTTGAAATGATTTCCACTGCCAAAATTTGAATTCGAATTCCAACAACTCCAAAACTTCTGAAACTTCAAATGCCACTCAAATTTCAACCAATATGCATAGATGCTTAGCTATAATTGTAAAACATTCCAAATAGGAAATTTGGGATGTTACATCCAGAAAGGATCCATTCTTGGCAACAAAGATCTTACCCTCGGATCTTAATTAGAAGGTATACCCAATGGTTTCTTTAGGGTATCCTATGAAGACGCATTTTTCCGACTTGGGTTCGAGCTTTTCAGGTTGAAGTTTCTTGACATAAGCATCGCATCCCCAAACTTTTAGAAACGACAGCTTAGGTTTCTTCCCAAACCACAATTCATACGGTGTCGTCTCAACGGATTTAGATGGTGCCCTATTTAAAGTGAATGTAGCTATCTCTAGAGCGTATCCCCAAAATGACAGCGGTAAATCGGTAAGAGACATCATGGATCGCACCATATCCAATAGAGTGCGACACGACGCTCGACACACCGTTACGCTGAGGTGTTCCAGGCGGCGTGAGTTGTGAAACGATTCCACATTTTCTTAAGTGTGTACCAAATTTGTGACTTAAATATTCTCCTCCACGATTCGATCATAAGAATTTTATCTTTCGGTCACGTTGATTCTCTACTTCATTCTGAAATTCCTTGAATTTTTCAAAGGTCTCAGACTTGTGTTTCATCAAGTAGACATACCCATATCTACTCAAGTCATGTGTGAGAGTGAGAACATAACGATATCCTCCGCGAGCCTCAACACTCATTGGACCGCACACATCGGTATGTATGATTTCCAACAAGTTGGTTGCTCGCCCATTGTTAGGAGAACGGAGTCTTGGTCATTTTGCCCATGAGGCATGGTTCGCATGTGTCAAATGATTCATAATCAAGAGACTCTAAAAGTCCATCAGCATGGAGCTTATTCATGCGCTTGACACCAATGTGACCAAGGCGGCAATGCCACAAGTATGTGGGACTATTGTTATCAACTTTACATCTTTTGGTATTCACGCTATGAATATGTGTAACATTACGTTCGAGGTTCATTAAGAATAAACCATTGACCATCGGAGCATGACCATAAAACATATCTCTCATATAAATAGAACAACCATTATTCTCGGATTTAAATGAGTAGCCATCTCGTATCAAACGAGATCCAGATACAATGTTCATGCTCAAACTTGGCACCAAATAACAATTATTAAGGTTCAAAACTAATCCCGTAGGTAAATGTAGAGGTAGCGTGCCGACGGCGATCACATCGACTCTGGAACCATTCCCGACGCGATCGTCACCTCGCCCTTCGCCAGCCTCCGCTTATTCCGCAGCTCCTGCTGTGAGTTACAAATATGAGCAACGGCACCGGTATCAAATACCCAAGAGTTACTACGAGTACTGGTAAGGTACACATCAATTACATGTATATCAAATATACCTTTGGTGTTGCCGGCCTTCTTATCCGCTAAGTATTTGGGGCAGTTCCGCTTCCAGTGACCCTTCCCCTTGCAATAAAAGCACTCAGTCTCAGGTTTGGGTCCATTCTTTGACTTCTTCCCGGCAACTAGCTTATCGGGCGCGGCAACATCTTTGCCGTCCTTCTTGAAGTTCTTCTTACCCTTGCCCTTCTTGAACTTAGTGGTCTTATTGACCATCAACACTTGATGTTCTTTCTTGATTTCAACCTCTGCTGACTTCAGCATTGAAAATACTTCAGGAATGGTCTTCACCATCCCCTGCATATTGTAGTTCATCACAAAGCTCTTGTAGCTTGGTGGGAGCGACTGAAGGATTATGTCAATGACCGCCTCATCCGGAGGTTAATATCCAGCTGGGACAAAGCGGTTGTGCAACCTGACATTTTGAGTATGTGCTCACCGACGTAACTATTTTCCTCCATCTTACAACTATAGAACTTGTCGGAGACTTCATATCTCTCGACCCGGGCATGAGTTTGGAAAACTAGTTTCAGCTCCTCGAACATCTCATATGCTCCGTGTTGCTCAAAACGCTTTTGGAGCCCCGGTTCTAAGCTGTAAAGCATGCCGCACTGAACGAGGGAGTAATCATCAGCACGAGACTGCCAAGCATTCATAATGTCTTGGTTCTCTCGGACGGAGCGCCACCTAGCGGTCCTTCTAGGACATATTGTTTCTGGCAGCTATGAGGATGATCTCGGGTTCCGGACCCATCCGTATAGTTGCTGCCATCATCTTTCAGCTTGGTTTTCTAGGAACGCTGAAGTTCAAGTTGACATGAGCGTTGGCCATTTGATCTGCAAGACATATTATGCAAAGTTTTAGACTAAGTTCATGATAATGAAGTTCATCTAATCAAATTATTTTAATGAACTCCCACTCAGATTAGACATCCCTCTAGTCATCTAAGTGTTACACGATCCGAGTCGACTAGGCCGTGTCCGATCATCACGTGAGACGGACTAGTCATCGTCGGTGAACATTCTCATGTTGATCGATCTTCCATACGACTCGTGTTCGACCTTTCGGTCTCCGTGTTCCGAGGCCATGTCTGTACATGCTAGGCTCGTCAAGTTAACCCTAAGTGTTTTGCATGTGTAAAACTGTCTTACACCCGCTGTATGTGAACGTAAGGATCTATCACACCGATCATCACGTGGTGCTTCAAACGATTTAACTTTAGCAACGGTGCACGTTAGGGAGAACACTTCTTGATATTGTTGTAAGGGGTCATCTTATTTACTACCGTCGTTCTAAGTAAACAAGATGCATAAACATAATAAACATCACATGCAATTATATAGTAGTGACATGATATGGCCAATATCATATAGCTCCATTGATCTCCATCTTCGGGCTCCATGATCATCTTGTCACCGCATGAC
The DNA here is from genome assembly GCA_021605205.1 of Aegilops longissima. Lineage (NCBI taxonomy): Eukaryota > Viridiplantae > Streptophyta > Magnoliopsida > Poales > Poaceae > Aegilops > Aegilops longissima. The sequence goes on along the minus strand of CM038676.1, from coordinate 611,861,870 downwards.
ACCATGATCTCCATCATCGTGTCTTCATGAAGTTGTCACGCCAACGACTACTTCTACTTCTATGGCTAACGCGTTTAGCAATAAAGTAAAGTAATTTACATGGCGTTCTTCAGTGACACGCAGGTCATACAAAAAATAAAGACAACTCCTATGGCTCCTGCCGGTTGTCATACTTATCGACATGCAAGTCATGATTCCTATTACAAGAACATGATCTCATACATCACAATATGTCATTCATCATTCATCACAACTTGGCCATATCACATCACATGACAATTGCTGGAAAAACAAGTTAGACGTCCTCTAATTGTTGTTGCATCTTTTACGTGGCTGCAATTGGGTTCTAGCAAGAACGTTTTCTTACCTACGAATAACCACAACGTGATCTTGTCAACTTCTATTTACCCTTCATAAGGACCCTTTTCATCGAATCCGCTCCAACTAAAGTGGAGAGACAGACACCCGCCAGCCACCTTATGCAACTAGTGCATGTCACCGGTGGAACCGGTCTCACGTAAGCGCACGTAAGGTTGGTCGGGCCGCTTCATCCCACAATACCGCGGAAGCAAGATAAGACTAGTAGCGGCAAGCAAGTTGACAAGATCTACGCCCACAACCAAATTGTGTTCTACTCGTGCAATAGAGAACTACGATAGACCTAGCTCATGATGCCACTGTTGGGGAACGCTGCAGAAAATTAAATTTTTCCCACGGTTTCACCAAGATCCATCTATGAGTTCATCTAAGCAACGAGTCAAGGGAGTGAGTTTGCATCTACATACCACTTGTAGATCGAAAAGTGGAAGCGCTCAAGGGATGGTGATGATGGAGTCGACTCGCCGTGGTTCAGATCACCGATGACCAAGTGCTGAACAGACAGCACCTCCGCGTTCAACACATGTACGGTACGGATGACGTCTCCTCCGTCTTGATCCAGCAAGGAGGAAGGAGAGGTTGAGGAAGACAGCTCCAACGGCAGCACGACGGCGTGGTGTTGTTGGTGCAGCAAGATCTCGGCAGGCTTCGCCAAGCACGTATGGAGGAGGAGAGGTGTTGGGGAGGGGAAGGGCTGCGCCTTGGCTTAGGTGTTCAGCCCTCCCCTCACCCCTCTATTTATAGGGGAAGGGGCAAGGGGGGCCGGCCCCTCTAGATGGGATCTAGAGGGGGCGGCGGCTGTGGGGGGACTTGCCCCCAAGCAAGGGGGCGCCTCTAGGGTTCCCCCAACCCTAGGCGCATGGGCCCCAGGGGGCGCCCAGCCCTCCAGGCTGGCTCCTGCCCCACGCAGCCCATGTGGCCCCCCGGAGGGGTGGCCTCCGGTGGACCCCGAACCCTTCCAAAGGGCCCGGACAATACCGATATGCCCCCAAAACTTTCCGTGTCCGCTTGACAACTTCCCATATATAAATCTATACCTCCGACCCTTCCGAACTCCTCGTGACGCCCGGGATCTCATCCGGACTCAACAACATTCGTAATCACATACAAGTCTTCCTAATAACCCTAGCGCCACCGAACCTTATGTGTAGACCCTACGGTTCGGAGACACGCAGACATGACCGAGACGGCTCTCGTGTCAATAACCAACAGCGGATCTGGATACCCATGTTGGCTCCTACATGCTCCTCGATGATGTCATCGGATGAACCACGATGTCGAGGATTCAAGCAACCCGTGATACTGTTCCTTTGTCAATCGGTACGTTATATGCCCGAGACTCGATCGTCGGTATCCCAATACCTCGCTCAGTCTCGTTATCGCAAGTCACTTTACTCGCATCCGTAATGCATGATCCCGTGACCAAGCACTTGGTCACTTTGAGCTCATTATGATGATGCATTACCGAGTGGGCCCAGAGATACCTCTCCGTTATACGGAGTGACAAATCCAGCCTCGATCCGTGTCAACCCAACAGACACTTTCGAGATACCGTAGTGCACCTTTATAGTCACCCGATTACGTTGTGACGCTTGGTACACCCAAAGCACTCCTACGGTATCCGGGAGTTACACGATCTCATGGTCTAAGGAAGAGATACTTGACATTGAAAAGCTCTAGCAAAACGAACTACACGATCTTGTGCTATGCTTAGGATTGTCTTGTCCATCACGCCATCCTCCTAATGACGTGATCCCGTTGTCAATGACATCGATGTCCATAGTCGAAACCATGACTATCTGTTGACCAACGAGCTAGTCAACTAGAGGCTTACTAGGGACGTATTGTTGTCTATGTATTCACACGTGTATTACGATTTCCGGATAATACAATTATAGCATGAATAAAAGACAATTATCATGAACAAGGAAATATAATAATAATGCTTTTATTATTGCCTCTAGGGCATATTTCCAACAGTATCATCATAATAGTTGTGGGAGAAAGTCTTCACTTTTTCTTCGCTTGTGTCATTTGCTTTTTGCGCCGTAACCATGGATAATCTTCATCGTTTATCAGGATGCTTGGGTCATCCTTGACTTTGAAGGGAGGAATTTCATGAAACTTTTCATACTTTTCAGACATGTCTGTCTTGCCCTCCACTCCCAGGATGTCCATTTTTCCGAAAGAACTATGTGGAGCTTTGGCTCACCGTATGATGTATTAAACCGTTATCTTTTCTTTTCTCGGTCCGGTAGACATGTCCTTCACATAGATAACCTGTGCCACATCATTGGCTAGGACTAACGGTTCGTCGGTGTACCCAAGATTTTTAGATCCACTGTTGTCATTCCGCATCGTGGGTCTACCTGCACCCCGCCTCTCGACAGATTGGCCCATTTGCACTTAAACAAAGGGACCTTAAAATCTACTCCATAGTCAAGTTCCCATATGTCCACTATGTAACCATAATATGTGTCCTTTCCCTCTCGGTTGCTGCATCAAAGCGACACCGCTGTTTTGGTTGGTGCTCTTTTGATCTTGGTCAATCGTGTAAAATGTATTCCCATTTATCTCAGATCCTTTCCAAATCATTACAATCGAAGATGGTCCTCGGACAACAAGTACAGCTCATCACAAACAGTGTTGTCACCTCCGAGACGTGTTTCCAACCAACTGCTGAAAGTCCCGATATGTTCACATGTAATCCATCGTCGTGACCGCCCGGTGTTTGGAGCGAGACTGTTCTTGTGTTCATCGACATACGGGTCACCAAGGTAGAGTTCAGAGAACTCAGAGTGTGCTTGAGACCAAGAATATCCGTCCCCGCATATTATTGAGTCCCTTCCAAGCGTTCCTTTTCCAAATCACTCTCCCCTCATACCGCGATTTAGGGAGACCTATCTTCTTAAGGCCAGGAATGAAGTCAACACAAAACCCAATGACATCCTCTTTTTGATGGCCCATGGAGATGCTTCCTTCTAGCCTAGCGCGGTTACGGACATATTTCTTTAGGACTCCCATGCACCTCTCAAAGGGGAACATATTGTGTAGAAATACGGGCCCGTAATGACAATCTCGCCGACTAGATGAACTAGGACGCAAGGCCATGATATTGAAGAAGGATGGTGGGAACACCAGCTCGAAACCGACAAGACATTGCGCCACATCACTCCTTAGCGTTGGTACGATTTCTGGATCGATCACCTTCGAGATATTGCATTGATGAATGCACATAGCTTCACAATGGCTAATCGGACGCTTTTCCGCAGAAGCCTCATCAATGCAACCGAAGCGATTGCGCCATAATCACGTGGCAGTCATGAGACTTTAGGTTTCGGAACTTTTTCTCCGCATATTTATTATTCCCTTTATATTCGACGAGAAGCCGCCGACCTTCATCTCGAGCAGGCATTCAAAGAAGATTTCTTTCTCATCTTTCGTAAGAGCGTAGCTGCCAGACCTTCATATCGCTTCGGAGGCATGCCCTCTTTTTCGTGCAAGCGTTGCAGGTCCTCCTGTGCCTCGTGTGTATCTTTTGTCTTCCCATACACGCCCAAGAAGCCTAGCAGGTTCACACAAAGGTTCTTCGTCACGTGCATCACGCCGATCAAGAGCGAACCTCTAGGTCTTTCCAGAGGGTTGGTCCCAAAATATAGATTTCTTCTTCCACATGGGTGCGTGATTCTCGGCGCCATTCGAACAGATAGTCCGCCGACCCTTTCCAAACATTACGTAAATCATTGACCATAGCAAGTACGTGATCACCGTACGCATGACGGGCTTCTTCCGTGATCTGCCTCGCCTTTGAAATGCTTGCCTTTCTTTCGACATGGATAGTTGGTCGGAAGAAATCGACGATGGCCTGTACACATTCTTCCCGCAGCTTCCGGTATATACTATCGGTGTCAAGTAAAAAGTGCGTGCATGCGTGGTATCCCTTGTTTGTCTGTCCCGAAGGTTACCGAGAGCGAGCCAATCGTTGATGGTCACGAACAGCAACGCCTTTAGGTCAAATTCTCCTTTTGTGCTCATCCCACGACGTACACCGTTTCCATTCCACAGCTGTAAAAGTTCTTCAACTAATGGCCTTAGGTACACATCAATGTCATTGCCGGGTTGCTTAGGGCCTTGGATGAGAATTGGCATCATAATGAACTTCCGCTTCATGCACATCCAAGGAGGAAGGTTATACATACATAGAGTCACGGGCCAGGTGCTGTGATTGCTGCTCGCTCCCGAAAGGATTAATGCCATCCACGCTTAAAGCAAACCATACGCCTTGGGTCCTTTGCAAACTCATCCCAAGATTTTATCTCGATTTTTCTCCATGCGACCCATCAGCGGGTGCTCTCAACTTCACGCCTTCCTTACGGTCCTCACTCGCCATCGCATCAACTTGGCATGCTCTCCGCTTCTAAACAGACGCTTTAACCGTGGTATTATAGGAGCATACCACATCACCTTCGCAGAACCCTCTTCCGGAGGCTCGCCAAATCAACATCACCGTGGTCATCTCGCTTGGTCTTATATCAGAATGTACCGCATACCGGGCATGCGCTCAGATCCTTGTATGCACCGATGTAGAGGATGCAGTCATTAGGGCATGCATGTATCTTCTGCACCTCCAATCCTAGAGGGCATACGACCTTCTTTGCTACGTATGTACTGTCGGGCAATTCGTTATCCTTTGAAAGCTTCTTCTTCAATATTTTCAGATCTTCTCAAACTTTATCGGGCACAACATTCTCTCGCCTTCCATCGCAGCAATTCCAAGACGGTACCGAGCTTGGTGTTGCCATCTTCGCAATTGGGGTACAACCCTTTTTGTGATCCTCTAACATGCGATCGAACTTCAGCTTCTCCTTTTGACTTTCGATTGCGTCCTTGCATCGACAATGACCCGCGGAGATCATCATCATCGGGCGATCGTCTGGTTCCTCTTGATCTTCAGCAGCTTCGCCTGTTGCAGCATCATCATCGCACATCGTCTGGTTCCTCCCGATGTTCAAGAGCATCACCGTATTCAGGGGGCACATAGTTGTCATCGTACTCTTCTTCTTCGCCGTCTTCCATCATAACCCCTATTTCTTCATGCCTCGTCCAAACATTATAGTGTAGCATGAAACCCTTGTAAAGTAGGTGGGTGTGAAGGATTTTCCGGTAAGAGTAAGACTTTGTATTCCCACATATAGGGCATGGACAACACATAAAACCATTCTGCTTGTTTGCCTCAGCCACTTCGAGAAAATCATGCACGCCCTTAATGTACTCGGAGGTGTGTCTGTCACCGTACATCCATTCCCGGTTCATCTGCGTGCATTATATATAATTAAGTGTGTCAAAAATCATTACAGAACATCATGAATAGATAATTAAGTGACCAAATTAATAGAAGTTCATGATCACATCAAAACCAAAGTACATACATAGTTCTCATCTAACAACATAAAGCTCTGCAGAGCATCTAAATTAATTAAACCATACATTGAAACTATGTAAAACATTTCAATGCGAAAACAAATGTGATCATAATCGCAACCAAGGTAACAACTGATCCAACGGCATAATGATACCAAGCCTAGGTATAAATGGCATATTTTCTAATCTTTCTAATCTTCAAGCGCATTGCATCCATCTTGATCTTGTGATAATCGACGAAATCCGCAACATGCAACTCCAATATCATCTTCTCCTCCTCAATTTTTTTTATTTTTTCCTTTAAGAAATTGTTTTCTTCTTCAACTAAATTTAACCTCTCGACAATAGGGTCGGTTGGAATTTCCGGTTCAACAACCTCCTAGATAAATAAAATCTATGTCACGTTGGTCGGCATAATTTTCATAAACAATAAATGAACCAATAGTTATGAAAAGATAATATATACCACATCCGAATCATAGACAGGACGAGGGCCGACGGGGGCGGATACCAAAAGCATCGCACTATATAAGATGCAAGAATAAAAGTAAGAAAATAATACAAGTATCTATCTAAACATACAAGTAAGAATATTTTTCATTTCGGAAAGAAGATAAGAACAAGAGGCTCACCACGGTGGTGCCGGCGATGAGATCGGCGCGGGTGATCGACGGCGGTGAAGACGGGGACGGGGCGTAACAGACCGCTAAACCTAGACAAATATTGAGGAAAATGGAGCTTGGAGGTCGAGCTTGGACAGGAGAAAGCTTAAGTAGTGTGGCTCGGCATTTCATCGAACACCTTGTGTGCATAGGAGGTGAGCTAGAGCACCACCAAGCCGTCTCCCCTCGGCGTCCGAAAAAACAAAGCAGTGTGCTCGCTCTACACGAGGGGTATATATAGACACCTCATTGGTCCCGGTTGGTGGCATGAACCGACTAAAGAGTTTTGGTCCCTGTTCGCCACGAACCGGGACCAATGCCCACGAGGCCCCGCCGCCCTCGAATCATTTAACCGACAAATACCTCCATTGGTCCCGGTTCGCGGGCGTAACCGGACTAATGGGCTGACCCGCCCGACCATTGCCTCTTTTCTACTCCTCCGTTCGAATTACTTGTCTCGGAAATGAATGTATCTAGAACTAAATTACGTCTAGATATATTCATTTCTGCGACAAGTAATTCCGAACGGAGGGAGTACTAGTGAGTTGGTCAGTTAGGTCTCCTCTCCACGGTTGGTGCTACTGTACTACTGTACGATGATGCCGCGCCAACGGACTGTTCGTGTGCGTCTGCCACAAAATCTAGAAGCCCTTTCTTGAATTTGACGTGACCCCGACGGAATACGGCGGCCATGGGTGAACAGAGAATACATGCAACGCTGACTCGCTGAGCAGCAACTTTGTTGTATATTCCTCCAAAATGAAATTCTTGTTCACCGGGAAAGAAAGCTCCTGGACCTAACGGAAAATTCCGAGCAAATATCTGGCGCGCGGATATCCTTGGCATCACATTCGGCGTTTCACTTGCACACATAGGAATAGTAATGGCAGGGAATATTCGATCTCTGACGCATATGCAGCCACGTTCACTAGCCGTGACGCTCGCCGCCGCACACGAGATTCCCTGGACGCCGGCTGCTTTCCCGCTCAGCTAGCGTACAAGACATGCACGCGGACTCCCGTCGGCCACGTCGGGCCGGCGACAAGTGGCGTCGCGGCAAGGCATGGACGGAGCATGCAGGTGGTGCTGGCCCATGCCGATGCGGCGACCAAAAGCGTGGCGGGCCCTTTTGCGGCGCGGGGCCGCCGAGGCCGAAAGGATGGAGATGGATGGATACGTTGCGTCCATGGCCAGCGTGAACCGGATCGCTGCTCACCCATCCATCGTCCATCGTATTCATCATGCGTGCCGCCGCTGGGTTTGCTTGATTCCACTTCACTGCACTCCACCTCACAGCTCGGCCAAGTAACCCTACATGCATTTGCTTGGCCGTTCATTTTTTTCTCCGCCCAAAGAAGAAACAAGCGCATACCGCATACTGATTATGATGTTACTCTTGAACCTCCAAATTATTTCACCACCGGCAGTTCTGTGCCCGAGCTGTTGTGCGAGACTGCAAGTCATTCGCAGAATCAAACGTAGACGCACCAGATCTGGCTGAAGACGACGCGGAGAAAAGGAGCAGCAGCGTTCTTCGGACGTCTTGGTGCACATGAACCGAACGCTTTTCTGTGACATCCGGAAAGATGAACGACTTGCAAAAGTGCACTCCAAGTTAGACAGCCCGCACAAGTCAGAGTTCACCGTCGTACTTTAACTTGAGTCCCCCGTCGTCAACCAATGATTGCATATAATTAATTATGCCCTAATCACTTTGGTGCTTACCACTGCTTTTCTACTGCCAGCCGCCAAGAAACACCACTTGATAATGCTAATCTCCTTTCTGGCGTCTGTTGCGTTCAAGCAAAAAGGCGATCCCCAACTCGCAAAAAAAAAAAAAAAAAAAGTTAACCTTGTTGAACGCCGGTGCGCGGGCGAGGTAGGATCAACAAGATAGAGTAGAGAGGATCTTTGGCAGATATTAGATTGACGGGCACCATCGCACGTACTCGATATGTATGAGCCACATGAGCTAAAATGGGACAAGTTTGAGTTAGATGAAGCGGCCGAGCCTACTTTTACCTGAAGTTGACATTGCGATTGGATGCAACAGCCAGCAAATATTAATTCCCTGAGTGGAGAAAGCTTTCAGCTAACTCATTTCGAGTTCCATACGCTGAACCTCCAGAAGAAGAATTGTTCCGTGCACTTGAACAGTATGGGCGTAGACTTTGATCATTTGTTGAAAGTGGTATGGAACTCTGAACGGTAGGCCTTGGAGGGATGTCAACTCAAAGCGGTTGCTTGCCAATTGTGCGCAGTCGAAAGGAAAGGTGTGTGTTCTTTGCTTCGCTTTGTGTTCCAGGCAAGGCAACACAGTCAACGTCCAAATTAATCTTATTATTTTTTATTTACGTCCAAACTAATCTTTCTGTAAGAAAGGGAGTCAACGTCCTCACCGAAATAGCGCAGGTACATAGAAAAGGGGGTCTGAACTTTGACCTCGAGGCAGCCAGCGTATATCGTCGTTGACATTTAAGCTAAGCTTGAGGTCGGCGGACAGTGGTTTAGACGAGAAGACGCTGACCAACTAAAATGACCGTGTAGTAGGAGTAGTACCTTTTTTTTATTGCATTCAGTACCGAACTTCTTTTAAGATGCTGTCAAACAAAAAGGAACTTCCAATGATAAAATTTTTATGTGAAAAAAATTATTTTATACTGAGATGGAACTTGGAAGGAGTAGTTATAGGATGGAGATTATTGTGTTGGCATCAGTGTGATTGGGGAGATCGTCTCGATGGGATGGGGACGCGGTAGAGATGTGGCCTTTTGGGTTGGCCGACTCCAGCGAGACTCATCGAAGTCTGAACGCCCAGATGGTTCGTTCCATTGGCATAAGCTGCTTGCAAGTTGGGAGGCTCCGGTGCTCCCCCTAACCTAATTTCGGAGGGGTATTTTTGTCCCCGCGAGTCTGTTTTTTTCCTGGCCCGCCGTAGCCCAGATTCAAACCCTGTCTAGCCCTGCCAAGCCCTGTATAGCCTAGACCGTATACGTACGGTACCCCTGGACCAAAAAAAAACATCACACGACCCCACGACCACGTAGGACCTGCCGGATCCAATCATTCACGCAGCTCCATCAATCTCGCAAGCATTCACGCAGCTCCATAATTCACGCGGTAGATCTCCAGCGGCGCGCGGCTATCTCATCGTCGGCGATCTCGTCGGACAACGGGCGCGGCAACGTCGTGAATCTCCAGCGCTCACAGGTACCGCATCCCGCATCCCCCCGCACCCCTGTAGTCTCGCTCGCGGCAACATCGAACGAACTGTCGACGTCAGAGATAGTGGTCAAAATAATGGGGCGGGTAACCTACCTACCCGCCGGCGCATGCGATCGTCTTGTTCCGATAGTGCTGCTCCTCCTGATCTGGTTTTCTTCAGTGTAGTGTTGACGTAGCGTCGGTTGCCGTCGGCTGTGTCCACCAGGACTATCGTTATTTGATGTGGCGGCTAACCTAGGTATCCGGCGGCAGAGGTAATCACAGATCTAGCTAGGTTTTGTAGTGCTGCTCCTCGCGGTTGAAAGTGATCACGACGGGTGCCGTGGCCATCTTCCTGACTTGATTTGGCAGATCTGAACGGCCTCGGTCGGGGTTGTTTACATAACATCCGTGATCGTGTGCTATATGTTGATATTTCATCATTGATAATGTTTTCATCATTTGTTGTAGGAAATGGCGGACGAGGAGTTAACTGATATGATGGTAGACATGGAGTTTGGAGAACTGATGAAAGACTGGATAGAAGATTGGTCAGATGATGAAAATTCAGATCTTGGAGATCAGTCAGAGAATGGGAACGAATGGGAAAATTTTAATGTGAGTGGCATTATCATGTTGTAATTTTTTGGTGCGATCCGACAACATTATATTTTTGTGTTGAAAATTTGTAGATGGATGAGCATGATGATGGTCAGGAAAACAATTCGGAGCTCTCAAATGAAGATTACATTAGTCAGGTACGTAAGTGAAAAATTTTATTGGCATGCAAATTGAATTCATTCTGGAATATTATATGATAAGTAATTATGTATTTGTGTTGTATTTTTCAGTTCATTTCCGAATGTCATAATGCGTACGACTATTATGGTGAATCCGACGCGGAGACAGGCCTTACGACAAATCATTAGATGCACCTGATTCTGGGGATTCGCAGTCGTCGGTCATCATGAGTGAGGTATTTGTGTAATCAATGTTCTATGGAAGTAATGTTAAACCATAGAAAACTGTTTTCATGGCTATGTTTTGATTGTGTAGGTGACAGAAGATGGTGGGGTAAAGATTGTCCAAGATACTGCCAGTGCAGATGATAAGAGGGATATGTTCATGCATATAATGAACATGACTTTTATGACTCACGGTGCCGTGTATGATTTCTACAACAGCTATGCTAGAGTTAATGGTTTCAGCATTAGAAAGAATAAGGTCAGGTATATCAAAACCGAGTCACATCATATGCATTAAAGGCGGTTTGTTTGTTCCAGACAAGGGAAACGTGACAGCAAGTTGCTAACCGAGGAAGGGCACAGCCGTAGGCTCAGAGCCGAGACACGCTGCTTTTGCGAAGCACACCTGAACGTCAAGCTTGACCAAAAGCGTGGGGTTTGGTATGTTGCAAGTTTTGAGGACAAGCATAGCCATATGTTGGCAGGACCGGACGAGGTACCTTTTCTTTGGTCCCACAAAAAAATCTAAGAGTTCCGAAGCATGAGATAATGTCCATGGAGCTGCAGGGATTAGAATTCACGACATGGTGGATTCCCTCATCAGCAAACATGTATGGTATGGCGGTGTTGGTTTTACCAGCGTGAAATATACAACCTTTGCGCCAGGGAGAAGAGGAAGCTGCTTTCAAAAGGTGATGCTGCCACAGCCATAGGCATCATGGCCAGTAGGAAACAGAGGGATCCTTGCTTCTTTTTCGAGTACATGCTAGATAAGGAAGGACACTTGAATAGAATGTTCTGGTGTGACTCCCAGTCTCGTCATGACTATGAGGACTTCGGCGACGTGCTTATATTTGACAGCACGTACAAGATGAACCGCTATGGTATGCAATGCATACCTTTTGTTGGTCTTAACAATCACCGAAGACCACTGTTTTGGTTGTGCCATAGTTTTGGACGAGACCGAACAGACATAACGCGGCGGCTGCTGTAGACTTTTTGAGGTCCATGTGTCAAAAGATGTCGAAGAGTGTAATCACAGACGCCGACGCCATGCGATGATCAAGGCAATTCGTGAAGTCTTGCCAGACGGTGGCACCGTGATATGTACGTGGCATATAGAAAAAAATATGAAGATTCACCTTAGTCACAAGTCCTTGAAGGAGTTCCAACTCTTCAGACTACAGCACGCCCACGGCCACGCTTGAGGAGAGATGGCGCGCTACCAAAAGATGGCAGTCGGAAAAAACTGTAACATGGTTGAGACGGATGTATAAGAAGAGGATACTGTGGGCCGTGGCTTATCTGACATAGGGGTTTTGGCTTGGCATGAAAAGCAACCAGCATAGTGAAAGCCTGAACTCATGCCTTCACCTCCACCTAGACGGTGAAATGACCCTGGTTGATATGATTTTGCATCATGAGAACGCCGTTGTACGTATCCGTGAAAACGAGGCGCGAGATGACTGCACGGCCTCACAGAGTTTACCGGTGCCAGTTACTAGCTCGAGGGAACTTGAGATAGCTGCTTCTCACGTCTTCACTCCAGCAAACTTCTATATGTTGCAAGATGATCTTAGAAAAATTGACTGCATGGAGATTGTAGAAATTAAGCTGGGAGACGGATCACAGCAGTACATCGTGGCCTGGAAGAATAACCGAATAGCCATTTTGGGTGCAGTATACACCAAGAAATTCCGCAGAACCTATACTGTGCAGCTGCAGAAGAATGATTCGAAAGGGTCTACCTTGCAAGCACATATTCCACGCATCAAGTACTTGAACATATCTGAAATACCAAAGTGTTCAGTTCTTGTTCGGTTCATGAAACAAGCAAGGTTGGGACTGCCCGCGAGGCGCACAAGCGATCTGTTGGGATATAGTTGGACTGGGGCAGAGGAAAGAATGAAATATAGCCAGGTCAGTGTGTTAGCGTCAGAAGCTATGCATGCGGCATGCAAACACCCAGCTTGTGGGATCAGTTACAGGATAGTTTGAAGGTTGTGATAGCTAAGAGTCATGAGTATGATCTGCTACAGGGAAATTTGGGCAAGAATACAAATGACTTCAGTAAGTGTGCAGTTGAATATGTAGACGATGGTGAAGGCAACATGGTCGCAGTTAAAGATCCTATGAAAGTGTCAAGCAAAGTTGCAACAAAGGTAGATGAGAACCGCCCTGTCTCGAAAAATGGTAGACCACTCTCTTTTGATGAGTTGAAAACCGGTCAAGGGCGCTTGCAAATTGCTAGGACACACTAAACGAGCAAGAAATGCAAACTAAATCAGAAGTAAGTGTTTGTATGCATTGTGGATTATTGAAAAATTTATCATTCATTAACTTATCTTGTCTTTTATGATGTGCAGAACAGTGGAGAAGGAAGAAGAGTAGAACACTTGCTTCAATTTTTTACGGATGAATCGAGTGAACAGGACAGTATATCCTTTTCATATTATGGCATCAAATTTAGTTCGACGTTTAACATCGTGTTTGGTTCCTATATATTGTAGCAACTCGATCGGCACTTTGTTTAGTGGGAGTGTCAACCCTTTACATCTCTAAATAAACAACAAAATACGACCTAAATAAATTAGTTATACATGGTAGAAAGAATATTGTACATTTCCCCTCCCCACGTCATTATTGACATTAAATAAGTAACTTACCACTCCCCACCACACATTCACCCACCTACCTCGCGCGCCGGTTCTAACTCCCCTCTTATCCCCACCTACAGTAGATCGAGAAAACCCTTGCCGGCGACCGCTGCAGCCGCCTCCATGGAGAAAAGCCTCGGCTGCCAGAGAGCGATGATGGAGCTCGCCGGCGATGACGAGGGGTGGCGCGCGCAGTTGGCGGAGGTGTGCGGCTGGTTCCCCAGCACGGAGATGTTGGTCAACCACGTGTGTGGCCTCGTCAAAGTCCTCACCAACGCCGAGAAGAAGCGTGCCTTACCCTACGGCCGCGGCATCCCGCCGGCTCTCCTCCTCGTCCGGGCAATGCGAGAGGCCACGCTGAGCGACTCCCCTATTCAGCGTGCAAGGTGGTGGATGAAGCGCCCACTACCATGACCTCGCGGCCAGATCCAAAGACGCCACGCCGAGGGCGGAGCGCTGACGCCGAGCTCGCTCTCCGCGGCGCCTGCGGAGCCCGGACTACCAGGTCCGCCACGTGCCGAAGCCGGTCCTGCCGTTGGGCTCTGACATCGTGGAGGACGACGTGGATGAGGTACTGCTCATCCCTGATGACCATGAGGAGCGCGAGGAGGACGTCGTGCAGATGGTAGCGCCGGTCGCCGTCGAGGGTGGCAAGACAATGCCCATCGATGTCGAGCTCCTTCCCCTCGACCCTGACATAGTGAAGGTGGAAGAAGAGGAGGTGGCTCAGGATTAGGTGGCGCAGCTGTCGAACAGGACGGCGGTCAAGAAGAAGGCCTCTTCGTGTGTGGTGTGCCGCTCACGCCACCTCAAATTTCTAAAGAAGTGAAGATGGGCACAGTTGCTGAAGGAGGAGGAAGTTGCTGGTTATCTTAAGTTAGGTATGCTGTTATATGTTTCAGCATATAAGTTAGCATTATTTTGGGCTTGATGTTGGTTAGGTATGCTTTTCTCCATGTAATTATATAATTTATGCAATCGGTATGGTTTGGTCGAGTTCTTTGTGGCTGAAGAACTGAATATCTACTGCTTACCCTAAGTGTAAAGTTCAGTTAAATTTCAGAATATTGAATATGTACTGTTTTTTTGCTTCAGTGTTGAATCAAAGGTGTAGGTGCTGCTAGATGTTGCTCCTATGTTGCAACAAGACAATGAACTGGGCTGCTGCACAAATCAGTAGTGTTGCTATGTGATGTGCCCATGTGCATCACTTACCAAATATAGAACATGCCAAAAGTGTAGTGTCTGCCAAATGTAGAACATGCCAAAAGTGCATTGTCTACCAATCATGATGGCCTCATGTTATTTCTGCTGCAATGTCTGTTACACTTTGTCCATAAACTGAATAGCAAATAATTCATCGGCATTTCATCATGTCAATTACAATGATGTCAATAACTTTATGAACAATCTACTTGGTAACTATGACAACAATCATAATGGCCAGCTGGCCAAGATACAGAAGACCTCAAAATCCTAAAATCCTATCCCTATAGAGCCATATTTCCTTGTGCATCTTAACCATTGCCCTCTTTTCTTTCTCATTCCTTTTAATTTCGGCTTCATATTCTCTAATCTTAGTATCCAGTTTCTTGTTCTTCATGGCAAGATACTTAATGACCGACTTTGCTTTGCTATCCTACTCCCCATCAACCCATTCAACATACTCAGAAGTGACATCATCCTAAATAAATCATGAGCAATTCAAGTCAATTTATAATTGAACTTGTCACTGCAAGCGTTAAACACTGAACTTTTTTGCAGCTTGACCGCAGTAGCAGTACTAGTTTGAAGATCATGCTCAGTAGACTAGCCTCAAAATCACATCCCACTAATGCGCTGTCAAAATTGTCTGCATTTATGCAGACACGGCCACCCGGAGTTTTCTGATGACCAAATAGATGGAGCCTGTAAGGGCCACAGGTCATGATTTGTGGGCGACAATGCTGGGATGTAAAGAACAACGGTAAATAACTTACCTTTTTGCCACCAAAGTGTAGCACTGAAGAAACACTAGCCGTCGGTTCTCCCGGCCCTCCGCCGCCCACGAAACCCCCCTCCCATGTTCCACTCGATCCGCCGCCGCTGCCTCCTCTTCCACTGAATCCGCCCCACCTGCTTCCAGGACCCAGGGTTCGACCTAACTTGCGGTCGCCACCGCTCTTCTCGCCGCCGCCGCCGCCGCCCGATGCCCAGCTCGCTGTCATGCTTTCGCCGTCGAGATTTGGAGGCGCAAATGGAGAGAGAGGGCAAGGGATTTGGAAGGGAAACGAGAAAAGGGGAAAGATCGGTGTGAACCTGGCAAAATGGGCTTGTGTATCGCTGCCGGCATGATAGGCCGCCTATGGGGCCCCTCACGTGGTTAGATGGGCCGTTCCTGACATCACGGTGAGTACAAAAAAAGTTAATTATACGTACAATAAAAAAATGACGGGTTTGTGAAACAAAATAGCAAACATGATGCCTGATAACACGCGATAGAGCCAACGAGCTGACATGACTAATTTTCATCTGTGTAATACGTTTTGGCTTGATATATTTACATAGCTAACATGACTACTTTACATAATCATGTGATGAGGGGGAATTACCAGGAGATTATGCAAGATGATGACATGCAGATAGCTAAGGCAGAAGGCTAAGTTTGATAGAGTTTAAAAAAAAGTAAAGAATGTGAAAATTTTAATATGAAACTTCGGAGAGTAGTTGAAGAGAAAAATAGAATGTGAATACTATGAATGTGATAAATACAATTATAAAAATTTGGAGAACGAGAAAAATATTAAGCAAGAACAATTGATAGTTGAAGCCAAAACTTTATTGGTACGACCAAATTATCTTCTCCGAGCGAATTGTATGACCGAATTGTATAGTACGAGCCTATTGTCTGACAAACACATACACATGTATGTGTCACAATATTCGAGATGCCATGTTTATTACATAAAAATGATAGAAACCCTAAGATAATCATGTCGTCGAAACCTTCGACCGAACTAAATCCAAACCACTAAAACTTGACTCTTGCATGCCGCATGAATTCTTCAGGTGCGCCTTTTCCTTACGATTTCACGAATTTTGTACTTCACACACTCCATCGTGTTCGAAGGTGACATAATCAACTCGGCGACGAAACGTCTTCTCCTTGCGTCAACGCTGGCCTGCAAAAAATGACATACAGGTTACATGAACCGAATTTTGTACACGACCATAGTAGCTAGTCTACAAACGTAAATAACAGCATACTTGTGAAAAATCGCGGGTCATTCGGTCCCTGTCCCAATGCTCTAGACATTCTGTGACAAAAAGGCCACAAGAGTTCCTGGTATATATGCAAACATTAGCGGTGGGCAATACGAACATGTGTATTGTTGTTTGAATGTGCATGATGTCCTACTAACTCACCCATCCTCTTGCTGGGGCATGTCATACTCCTTTATAGGCCACTTACTTACATCGGGATATTTCCTTGGTGTAATAAGATTTTCTTGGAGCATATCGTTTGCTATAGCCATTCTCTATAAAGAGGATAGTGTTAAAAAAGAATCATAAACAACATGTAAGACCAATGGTACAAATGTTGGTTATATTACCAGTGCTTTCACAGTCTTTTCTGTCAGGTCCAGAGGATAGAGTGAATCGAGAACTTGGAATTCTTGCTTGATCAAGTGCATGACCACGGTCATCCAGTGGGCATTTTCGATATTCAACGCGATATACGTCTACAGTGCAAAAAACCATTATGGATCAAACGAAATACTAGATGAAATGTCCTGAAGTGAAGAATTACAAACATAAGTACCTTATCACGCACAGTATACTCTTGCATGACTATTAACTTCTCCAGCTTTGGACAGAGCACTATCCATGTTGCAGCTCGACGGCAATGGATCGTCTCGTGTGATAGCACGATCTACAAGGAATTTGGACCTCCACGTTGGACAGAGGTAACGATCATAACCAACGCGCAGCTCCAAATGTCCCATATAAGCATCAATAACCTTCATAGAATATCAGGGCATTACATGTTGAAAGTTGAGACATAGATTATTGAGAATTTTAATAACAGGACATGCAAGTAGTACTTACATCGTCCGACAGCCATCTATGAGTTAGTACCGGTCGAATCCTTTCGGAAGTCAGAGATATGCCACGCCCTTCACTGTAGTAAACTTTCTTCCCCTTATTCTTGTCGGTGCTAGCAGCTAACTCGACAAATGAAACAACTGCATCAATTATTTCCGGCTTCAACTCATCTGCCACAACCTCCGGCTCATCAATTTCAGAAAAGAGAGCTGCATGAAATAATATGAACGTCAACAATGGTGATCATATGCAATAAACCAAGAAAGTTAGTTACGATACCTCTACTAGCAGAACGGGTACCGGAGGGTTTCTGACCACGGTTGGTACGCCTGCTGGGCTTGTCAAGTGCGTAGGGGGATTCAAATTTCTTGGGAACGGTCCGCTTCCGCTTACCGGACATAACTTCCTCATCCTTATCGACTGTTGCACCCTTTTTTCCGTTCGCCTTAGCCATTAACTTGCTGACAGAAGATGGACAAATGTCTATGTCCGATGAAGGTGCTTGTGTAGAATTACCAACGACCCAGGGTTTTCGGGTGTAGCGCCACATTCATCATTACGCTTAATAGGTGAAGCTTCCTTGTGTCCATTCATCTTCGGTGGGGTTTTCTGTTTGGCAAACAAAATCGTGTGAACATTTCAGCCCATAAAAAAATTAAAGGAGAAAATTATAGACAGAAATATATATACATAGTACCTCAGGTACGGTTTTATGGTTGGGAACCACTTCATCAGGCTGCGTCAGGTCAATGATAGGCTCTCCGTGTGAGTCTATGTCATCCTTGTACACAAATTCCTTCTTTTCATATGGACCGTTCTCGAACGAATCCAGTTCTTGATTCACATCATTGTCCACGGATGGCATGGCAGCAGCCGGCTTGTACATGACACCTGATTTGTTCATCTTCTCCAACAACCTCTGCAATAGAAACATAAAGTTAATAATGCTTGCATGGTTTAAAACAAGGAACAAACTGTAAACTATAATGTTATGGTGTGACACCTCAGCAACTTGATCAGGGATTTGCCTCATCTGGGTGTGTATGAAGTGCATGCACCGCTTCATTAGAAGCTCCATCAAATCTTCCGACATTGGGGATGTCGTCGACTTCTTCGCGTTTCCATTTGCAGGTTTGGTTTTTGGCTTCATGGTAGGCGCATTATATGGGATTTTGGGCTCTTGCGCCATATACTCTTGGGTGATATTATTTTCGATCTGCATGCGATATTGAAGTACATGTGATGAATTAAAAATAAATATTATTTAGTTACAAAACATTTAAGAAAGACATAACACAATGACTTACCTTGACGTTACCACGGCCGCGCCCATTGTCATAGTCAAACCGATCTCTCCTAGTGGCTGCACCTTCGGTCCAGTTCCTCATAAGAGGTTGTATGGACAAGTTGGGATTATAGGCGCAATCGCCTTCGACAGGTTGCACCTTCTCCCAGTACAAGTACTACAAAAAAAATATAAAGATTTAGAGTTAGTACAATACATCACATAAAATTGCAATGATATAATAATTGACATTATGCAACAGGTCTCATATGTGTACCTGCAACAGAGCCAAATTGCCTTTCGGCCATTGGCGGAGGTGTTTGCCTTTCTTGACTATGCGAAGGTGATCGAGCAGAACACGCAAGGTGAACGCATTCTAGTTAATCTTTGAAATATGTTTCACATCATGGACCAAAGCATAGTACTGCTTTGGCACAATCTTGCTCGACATGGGAGCAATAATTGTTCCTAACAGGACAAGGACTAATTTCCGAAGGAAATCGTCGTCTGTGGCTTTACTTTTAATTATGTCCTCAATGAGATTATCTACCACTATGTTTTCTGATGTCTTACTGAGAAATTGTGGCGGCACCCGCTCCTTCTGTTGGGGAACGTAGTAATTTCAAAAAAATTCCTACGCACACGCTAGATCATGGTGATGATATAGCAACGAGAGGGGAGAGTGTTGTCTACATACCCTTGTAGACCGTAAGCGGAAGCGTTAGCACAACGCGGTTGATGTAGTCGTACGTCTTCACGGCCCGACCGATAAAGCACTGAAACTACGGCACCTCCGAAGTTCTAGCACACGCTCAGCTCGATGACGCCCCTCGAACTCCGATCCAGCCGAGTGTCGAGGAGAGTTCCACAAGACGACGGGTGGCAGGACGATCTTGATGTTCTATCGTGCATGGGCTTCGCCTAAGCACCGCTACGATATTATCGAGGTGGACTATAGTGGAGGGGGGCACCGCACACGGCTAAGAGATCCAAGAGATCAATTGTTGTGTCTTTGGTGCTAGCCCTGCCCCTCTATTTATATGTTGAACCCCGGGGTCGAAACTTGGAGCAAAAGCCTCCTCAAAGTCGGTTTTGCCCGAAAGGCAAGAGTCCCACTCGGACTCCAGGACCAAACGCCACAATCCTTGGCGTCTGGCCCAGACGCCATGGGCCTCGGCGTCGCCCAGGCCGGTTGTGGTCTCCGGCGTTTGGCCCCCTGGCCTCCGCAAAACTCCTTTTGCACCGACCTAAAGCCTCATGGGCTTGACCCCTTGGCCTAAACACATCATCCAATACATGAATCTTTACGCCTCGACCATTTCGAGACTCCTCGTCATGTCCCCGATCTCATCCGGACTCAACTCCTTCGTACATCAAAACATGTAAACTCATAATATAACTGTCATCGAAACCTTGTTGCAGACCCTACGGGTTCGAGAACTATGTAGACATGACCGAGAACTATTCTTGGTCAATAACCAATAGCAGAACCTGGATGCCCATATTGGTTCCTACATATTCTACGAAGATCTTTATCGGTCAAACCGCATAACGACATACGATGTTCCCTTTGTCATCGGTATGTTACTTGCCCGAGATTCGATCGTCGGTATCCAATACCTAGTTCAATCTTGTTACCGGCAAGTCTCTTTACTCGTTCCGTAATGCATCATTCCGTAACTAACTCATTAGCTACATTGCTTGCAAGGCTTATAGTGATGTGCATTACCGAGAGGGCCCAGAGATACCTCTCCGACAATCGGAGTGACAAAACCTAATCTCGAAATACGCCAACCCAACATGTACCTTTGGAGACACCTGTAGTACTCCTTTATAATCACCCAGTTACGTTGTGACGTTTGGTAGCACCCAAAGTGTTCCTGCGGTAAACGGGAGTTGCATAATCTCATAGTTACAGGAACATGTATAAGTCATGAAGAAAGCAATAGCAATATACTAAACGATCAAGTGCTAGGCTAACGGAATGGGCATGTCAATCACATCATTCTCCTAATGATGTGATTCCATTAATCAAATAACAACACATGTCTATGGTTAGGAAACATAACCATCTTTGATTAATGAGCTAGTCAAGTAGAGGCATACTAGTGACTATATGTTTGTCTATGTATTCACACATGTATTATGTTTCCGGTTAATACAATTCTAGCATGAATAATAAACATTTATCATGAAATAAGGAAATAAATAATAACTTTATTATTGCCTCTAGGGCATATTTCCTTCACCTTCATGTCCTCTCCTTCTTCAATCGGAATGTCCGAAGCAGAGAGTCCTTGGTTCTCGAGGTTAAAGATGCACTCGACGTCGACCGCACCGAGCGTCACCTCCCCAACCTGCTCTTGTATAATGAATCTGGACTTGCTGGCATCAAAATTCTCCATCATATACCTAATCAGTAGGGTACAGATCTTAATAGATGGTATCTGCAGCATGCTGCGCAATGTTGTATCAGCCACTCTGGCGCGTTGACCGCTCGATAGAGCGGCAACAAGCTTGCACCATTTTTCAACGGCGCACACTATTTCTCCATTCAGCTCGTCCATCCTGTAGAATGAGAATATAAAACTTCATGACATTAGCCAACACTAATGCAAAAATAACAATAGACATGCAAAAATATAAAACTTTCTGGCAGTAGCAAACAAAAATGCAAAAATAACACTAATGCAAATATAAAACTAGCACCATGTATACAGCAACATGCACCCACGTGTGTGCTAATATGAGGCAATAAAAAATAACTAAAATTGGTAAGTGAATTTACTTGCATCTCATCAAGTTCTTTGAGTATCAGATAAATTATTAACAGGGTGACAAATTGATCAGTTGTAAATAACTGCAGTCTATATCAATGGTACCTATTTGAGCTTCATCAACATCTAATGCTTATAACTCTTTAATGTTCTATGCGTACAATAATATAATTGGATCGTGTGACAAAAATATAAGTGGATCATGTGACAAAAAATCTATTGCATCATGTTTCTCAAGAAACAACATCTTATTCTACCATGATATGAAAGATTTAGTTCATGTACGCCTTCTGGTCAGAACGCATCTAGTCGAGTTGATACTAGCTAGTTGAAAATATGTGGTAAACCTAAGTCCATGAAAGCAACAAGACGGAGGAACAAGCTTGCTATGAAGGCGCGAGGTAAGGAGGACAACTTACTTGATCGGTCGACGAAGATGAAAGAAGTCGGCGATGCGTTGTCGACGTAGTTCGTCGAGGGCGGCCAGCCCGTGTGGACGACCTTGATCTTCTCGGGGTTTTGTGGCGTGTGGGATGCGGCGGACGGAGCTGTCGACGACTCGCTGGCAGGAGGCGATCTAGACGATGACATGTGCGAGGAGGTCGTCTCCTAGGTCGTCGTAACTTCCCTGTGGCCAATCTCGCGATCTATATTTTCCTCCGTCGAATCGAGGCTGAACGTGCTCCTCAATCGTAGGGATTAGGAACATATGGATTAGCACGATCCCGAAATTGTGTAATAGAACGGCAACTACTCCCGTGATCGACGTGCATGTGATCGACGCATGGAAAGCGCGGCGTGGTGGGCCCCCACAATATGGATCTGACAGTTATTTACGGTCTGGGCCGGCCCACCTACCTCTACATTGTTTCTTCCCTCAAAATAAATATCATTGGTTCTTCCCTCAATAAAAAATATCTGTGACACCTATTAGTTATTGTATACTTGTATATGTTCAACAATATTTATAGTATCTCTATCATTTATGCAATATTATATATTCAAATGTACTGTTCCTCTTTCCCTTTTAATTTTGTTTTTTTTTTGTTATTTTATGTTTTCTCCTTCTTATTCCTAATTGTTTTTTCACGTTTCATAATTCCATATCACTTCTTCTCATAGTTTTCAAATTCATTTCAAATATGTATGATTAAATGTTATCCTATTTATGACTTGCTAATTGGTGGGACCGGCAACAAAAACCACTTTCAGACCTGCCCTCTGGCAGACCCGAATGGTTCTGCTTGTACATGGTGCATGTGGAGGCATGCATGAGATAACCCCAACTTTTGGGACCATGTGGGCATGGCCAATGTGGTCCCCTAGGCAAGGTGTGCACAAATTCGGACACAAAACACACGCTGTGTCACGTGGGGGCAGTGTTGTAGGGTTTTGTCGCCGAAAAAAACCCTAGAAAATGCATCGAGTGTCGGAAATGAACGATACTTGTCATGCATGCATGCCATGATCATCCTTGGGTATGCATAAAGTTTGGGATCATTTGCTGGGACCGTGAAGGAAAACCATTTTCAGACCTGCCCTCCGGCAGACCCGAATGGTCCTGCTTGTACATGGTGCATGTGGAGGAATGCATGAGATGACCCCAACTTTTGGGACCTTGTGGGCATGGCCAATGTGGTCCCCAGGCAAGGTGTGCACAAATTCGGACACAAAATGCACGCTATCACGTGGGGGTAGTGTTGTAAGGTTTTGTCGCCGGAAAAACCTAGAAAATGCATCGAGTGTCGGAAATGAACGATACTTGTCATGCATGCATGCCATGATCATCCTTGGGTATGCATAAAGTTTGGGATCATTTGCTGGGACCGTGAAGGAAAACCACTTTCAGACCTGCCCTCCGGTAGACCCGAATGGTCCTGCTTGTACATGATGCATGTGGAGGCATGCATGAGATGACACCAACTTTGGGACCTTGTGGGCATGGCCAATTTGGTCCCCTGCAAGGTGTGCACAAATTCGGACACAAAACGCACGCTGCGGCCACGTGGGGAAGCAGTGTTGTAGGGTTTTGTCGCCGTAAAAAGCCTAGAAAATGCATCTAGTGTCGGAAATGAACGATACTTGTCATGCATAAAGTTTGGGATCATTCGTGGGACCGCAAGGTAAACCTGCTTTAGTACATGGTGCATGTGGAGGCATGCATGCGATTGTCCCAACTAGATTTGATATAATAATATTTCAAGTATGAAACAGAAAAGAAAGTTTATTATTAGGAAAGACAACCATGAAAAGTGAAATAAAAGACAACATTATATCATACATTATTTAAATGTATAACCGTCAGAACAAAGAAAAGAGGAGAATATAGAAAACAGAAGAAAAATTTGAATGAATAAGTGCAATAAAAGACAACATATTATCTTACATTTAAAAATAATTCAAATTTAAAAAGATAAGATCTATTAGAATGAAGAAATGAAATAAAAGACAACATATTATCTTATATTTTGAAAATATTTCAAATATAAAAAGAGAACAAATATTAGAATGAAGAAGTGAAATAAAACAGAACATTTTATCTTACAAACTAAACATATTTCAAATATAATAAAGATAAGAAATATTAGAATGAAGAATTAAAATAAAACACACCATTTTAGTTTATACTTAGTAAACATTATCAATATAAAAAAGAGAACGAATAAATGAAATAAAACGCAACAAAATTTGGCATACTTTTTTTATTTTTTTTAAACACTGTTAGAAATAATATAGAAAAAACAAATTTGATTTTAAATATTAGAAATACAAACAAGAAAATAAATTTTGGAGTTAAGAAGTGAAAAACAAAGTAATTTATAAAATAGATCAGTGCGCCGCAGGTAATGCTGCCCTGGGCCAGCCCGCCCGAATTGGGCCCAAGGCAGAGCCGCGCAGGGCTCAGCGCAGCGCACAGCAGTGGGGTGGTGGGAGTTTAGTCCCACCTCGCCAAGCGAGAGAGCGCCGCACCGGTTTATATACCCCGCTGCGACTTCCCTCCCAAGCTCCTATCATATGCAGGCAGTACATTGCCTAACTCTCGTCCCCTCTGTCCCGTGGGGCCCACTAGCAGCAGAGATATTCTGCACCACGGGCCTGCATCTTGGCCAATGAACTGTTGGGTTCCTAGTCGTATGCAGGCCGTGGTGTATGAATTATCCTGCTCTGGAGGTAGGCACTTTTATTTTGCATATTGCCATGTGTTTTGATCTTCAAATCACAAACTAAATTATACACGTGCTCACTTGCATTCAATACACATTTTTTTGCATATATGCCAAGTTAATGTTTTGACCTTCAAATCACCTAATAAATTTTACATATGCTCACTTACATGTAATACACATGGCTATTAATGGGATTTCAATAAAATGAGGCCGTGGTGTATGAATTCTCCTCCTAGATGCATGACATGGTCATGGTAGGTGTGCATAAAGTTTGGGATCATTTAGTGGGACCGGCAAAGAAAACCTCTTTCAAACTTGCCCTCCGGCAAACCCGAACGGTCCGGCTTGTACATGGTTCATGTGGAGGCATGCATGAGATGACCCCAACCTTTTGGGAGCACGTGGGCATGGCCAATGTGGTCCCCCAAGCAAGGTGTACACGAATTCGGACACAATATGCACGTTGCGCCATGTCGAGGCACTGTTCTAGGGTTTTATCGCTGCAAAACGCCTATAAAATGCATCGAGTGTCGGAAATGAACGATAGTTGCCATGCATGCTTGCTATGCTCATCGTAGGGTGTGCATAAAGTTTGGTATCCATTGGTGAGACCGAGAAGAAAAACCTTCTTCTAGTACATGCTGCAAGTGGAGGCACACATGCGATTGTCCCAACTAGATTTGATTTAATAATATTTCAAGTATGAAACAGAAAAGAAAAATTATAATTACGAAAGACAACCATGAAAAGTGAAATAAAAGATAACATTATATCATACATTATTTAAATTTATAACTGTCAGAACAAAGAAAAGAGGAGAATATAGAAAACAAAAGAAAAATTAGAATGAATAAGTGCAATAAAAGACAACATATTATCTTACATTTTGAAAATAATTCAAATATAAAAAGATAATATCTATTAGAATGAAGAAGTGAAATAAAAGATAACATATTATCTTACATTTTGAAAATATTTCAAATATAAAGAAGAGAACAAATATTAGAATGAAGAAGTGAAATAAAACAAAACATTTTATTTTACAAACTAAAAATATTTCAAATATAACAAAGATAAGAAATATTAGAATGAGGAATTGAAATAAAACACACCATTTTAGTTTATATTTCATAAATATTATCAATATAAAAAACAGAACGAACAAATGAAATAAAACGCAACAAAATTTGGCATACTTTTTTATTTTTGTAATCACTATTAGAAATAATATAGAAAAAAGAGATTTGATTTTAAATATTAGAAATATAAACAAGAATATAAATTTTGGAGTTAAGAAGTGAAAAACAAAGTAATTTATAAACAGATCAGCGCGCCGTGGGTAAGGCTGCCCTGGGCCAGCCCGCCCGAATTGGCCCGAAGGCAGAGCCGCGCAGGGCAAAGCGCAGCGCACAGCTGTGGGGTGGTGGGAGTTTAGTCCCACCTCGCCAAGCGAGAGAGCGTTGCACCAGTTTATATACCCGGCTGCGACTCCCCTCCCAAGCTCCTATCATATGCAGGGAGTACATTGCATAAATCTCGTCCCCTCTGCCCCGTGGGGCCTACTAGCAGCACAGATATTCTGCACCACGGGCCTGCATCCGGACCCATGAACGGCTAGGTTCCTAGTCGTATGCAGGCCGTGGTGTATGAATTCTCCTGCTCTGGTAGGTGGGCACTTTTTTTTGGCATATTGCCATGTGTTTTTGGCATATTCTCCTGTTCTTCAAATCACACACTAAATTATACACATGCTCACTTGCATTCAATGCACATTTTTTTGCATATATGCCAAGTTAATGTTTTTACCTTCATAACACCTAGTAAATTTTACACATGCTCATTTGCAAACATGGCTATTAATGGGATTTCAACAAAAATGAGGTTGTGGTATACGAATTCTCCTCCCACATGCATGCAATGGTCATGGTAGGGTGTGCATAAAGTTTGGGATCATTTGGTAGGACCGGCAAGGAAAACCTCTTTCAGACTTGCCCTCCGGCAGACCCGAATGGTTCGGCTTGTACATGGTGCATGTGGGGGCATGCATAAGATGACCCCAACTTTTGCACACATGACCTCTTGCACAAACAAAACTAGGTTTCCAAGGTTTTATATTTTTTTAATTATTTTTGAATTTATAGTGACCTATAGACTGACTGGTCAAAACATCGGTCTATACCTCAAGGGGGCATTGTAAAATATTCTCTTTCCAAATTTTCTTTGATAGCCATGTTTGGCACATGTGGGTCACCATGTACAAGAAAATTTGTGTGATTTGGAGGTGGCGGAAAAAATCACCTTTATTCAAAAACTGACTTAAGTTAAGACCAAATGGCCCCTCCGGAATGCGGTGATTTTTTCGACCACCTCCAAATCAACTAAACTTTTGCACACATGATCTCTTGCACAAACTAAGCTAGGTTTCTAAGGTTTTTTTTGAATTTATAATGACCTATAGACTGACTGGTCAAAACATCGGTTTATACCTCAAGGGGGCATTGTAAAATATTCTTTTTCCAAATTTTCTTTCATAGCCATGTTTGGCACATGTGGGTCACCATGTACAAGAAAATTTGTGTAATTTGGAGGTGGTGAAAAGAATCACCTTTGTTCAAAAATTGGCTTAAGTTAGACCAAATGGCCCCTCCAGAATGCGGTGATTTTTTCGACCACCTCCAAATCAACTCAACTTTTGCACACATGATCTTTTGCACAAACTAAGCTAGGTTTCCAAGGTTTTATATATTTTTTGAATTTTTCTAAATTTATAATGACCTATAGACTGACTGGTCAAAACATCGGTCTATACCTCAAGGGGGCATTGTAAAATATTCTTTTTCCAAATTTTCTTTGACAGCCATGTTTGACACATGTGGGTCACCATGTACAAGAAGATTTGTATGATTTGGAAGTGGTGGAAAAAATCACCTTTGTTCAAAATCTGGCTTCCAAATGGCCCCTCCGGAATGCGGTGATTTTTTCTACCACCTCCAAATCAACTCAACTTTTGCACACATGATCTCTTGCACAAACTAAGCTAGGTTTCCAAGGTTTTATTTTTTTTTGAATTTTTTTGAATTTATAATGACCTATAGACTGACTGGTCAAAATATCGGCCTATACCTCAAGGGGGCATTGTAAAATATTCTTTTTCCAAATTTTCTTTGATAGCCATGTTTGGCACATGTGGGTCACCATGTACAAGAAAATTTATGTGATTTGGAGGTGGTGGAAAAAATCACCTTTGTTCAAAAACTGACTTAAGTTAAAGACCAAATGGCCCCTCCGGAATACGGTGATTTTTTCGACCACCTCCAAATAAACTAAACTTTTGCACACATGATCTCTTGCATAAACTAAGCTAGGTTTCCAAGGTTTTATATTTTCTTGAATTTATAATGACCTATAGACTGACTGGTCAAAACATCGGTCTATACCTCAAGGGGGCATTGTAAATTATTCTTTTTCCAAATTTTCTTTCATAGCCATGTTTGGCACATGTGGGTCACCATGTACAAGAAAATTTGTGTGATTCGGAGGTGGTGAAAAGAATCGCCTTTTTTCAAAAACTGGCTTAAGTTAGACCAAATGGCCCCTCCGGAATGCGGTGATTTTTTCGACCACCTCCAAATCAACTCAACTTTGGCACACATGATCTCTTGCACAAAGTAAGCTAGGTTTCCAAGGTTTTATATTGTTTTGATTTTTTTTTGAATTTATAATGAACTATAGACTGACTGGTCAAAACATCGGTCTATACCTCAAGGGGGCATTGTAAAATATTCTTTTTGCAAATTTTCTTTGATAGCCATGTTTGGCACATGTGGGTCACCATGTACAAGAAAATTTGTGTGATTTGGAGGTGGTGAAAAAAATCACCTTTTTCACAAACTGGCTTAAGTTAACCAAATGGCCCCTCCGGAATGCGTTGATTTTTTTCGACCACATCCAAATCACGTCAACTCTTGCAAACATGACCTCTTCCACAAACAAAGCTAGGTTTCCAAGCTTTTATATTTTTTTTTAATTTATACTGCCCTATACTGGTCCAAACATCGGTCCATACCTCAAGGGGGCATTGTAAAATTTCTTTTTTCCAAATTTTCTTTCATAGCCATATTTGGCACATGTGGGTCACCATGTAAAAGAAAATTTGTGTGATTAGGAGATGGTGCAAAAAATCACCATGTAAGCTAAACCAAATGGTCCCTCTAGAAGGCGGTGATTTTATCGACCACCTCCAAAATTTTCACTTTTTAAAATATATTAGAAATGGAAGATTCAATCTTGCTAACTTATGAACATTGACAAAAAAAGATTTTCAAAATTTTCTAATTCTTATAATATATTTCAAATGGAATATTCAATCATGCTCACTTATGAACATTGACAAAAAAAATCAACATTTTCTAATTTTAAAATATATTTGAAATGGAATATTCAATCATGCTAACTTGTGAACATTGACAATAAAGGATTTTCAACATTTTCCAATTTTTTATAATATATTTGAAATGGAATATTCAATCATGCTAACTTAAGAACATTGACAAAAAATGATTTTCAACATTTTCTAAATTTAATAATATATTTGCAATGGAAGATTCGATCATGCTAACTTATGAAAACCTCAAGTCAATGTTTTTTACTATCTATCCTATGTAGATAAGGCTGATTCTTTGCACACACCATTACCAAGCACATGCCCACTGTATGCAGCATGTCTCATCAGTCAAGCAACATTGAATCACCTACTGTGATCATTGCAGCATCAGAATATAAACACTGCAACAAAGTAGACAGTTGATATACTTGAGAGACATACTAGATTAATTAAGTCTCTGCCATACTTAAGAGTCTGCCATACTACTTAATAGTCTGACATACTACTTAACAGTTCACAAACACTTCCACCTTCCAGATTCACAGTTCACAACCATACTCGCGCAAAAGTTAAACATCATCAACTATACTGATGATTAGTACCACTACCAGCTTCACAGAGGGTGACTAGATGGGACCCATAGCCTTCAGGAGGGCTGCATGCTCTGCCTTGATCTTCACGTCGCTCCCACTCTTGGTTAAACCACGTGCATTCGACATAAGGTGCTCATACAGCCCATCCTTGGGAATTGGCTTAGTGGTGCAGTATGGGCACCTGAACTTGCCCCACTTGTAGTACGCCGCCTTCCCCTTCTCCCTGATCTTGTTGGCTTCATGCTCAATGAAGGACTTGTGGTTCCACTCTTCCACCTCATCTCCAGAGTTGTACTGCACATACAAATGATTTGTATAAATACATACTTCCCATTTAGAGTAATGTAATTAACAAACATCAGATAATTGCCATTTACTGGAATTTAATGAACAAACAAACATAATAGCCCATTTACGGCTACTTAATGCACAAACAACAGAATAGTTCCATTTAGAAGAATTTAATGGACAAACAACAGAATAGTTCATTTATATGCATTCATATATGGTTTCATGAAAAAACATCACACATATCCCATTTACTGCTAAGTAATGCACACACATCACAAATTTCAGAGCAATTAATTGAAAGTATAACAAAACTTTCCATTTTAGAATAATTCAATGGACAAACAACACAATATTTTCATTTATGTGCATTCAGATATGGTTTCGTGATCAAAGACTACAAATATGCCATTTACAGCTAATTAATGACCAAACAACACAACTTTACGATATCAATGAATAAACTACATAACATTTCAATTTAGAGGCATTCATATAGGGCATCATCAACAAACAACATCTCACACAGATTAATAAACAGACAAAAAACAGCTTGGGGTTACCTCCTCGTTGTCGTC
This sequence comes from Aegilops longissima, assembly GCA_021605205.1. Taxonomy (NCBI): domain Eukaryota; kingdom Viridiplantae; phylum Streptophyta; class Magnoliopsida; order Poales; family Poaceae; genus Aegilops; species Aegilops longissima. The sequence continues at coordinate 611,831,425 of CM038676.1, read as the reverse complement.
AGAATCAGACGGGTCGTCGAACCCAGCGATGTCCAGCTTCCTCTTGTTGCCAGCAGCTTCCTCATTCTGCAATATATATAAGTAATTAATTCAATTACACTACTAACTACATAACACAGTATGCAAAGGTCAAGCAATCTGCAATGTGCTTCTAATAACCTAAAATGATACTTTGACCTAAAATTAAACTGTATCCAAAGGTCAAGCATTCTACAATGATAGCTTGGTCAAACTAAAAGTTCAGATCATGCTCAATATGGTCCTTCAAACTATAATGCCAGCCTGGGCACCAACAATGATTTTGTGAGTGCTCAGGTCTGCCAATGGAGGTAGTACATTCTTTGATGTACCCTGCAACTATATCAATGACCCATTGTGGTTGACAACAAGTAATTGCATTTACTTCATCTGGCTCATGTAATGTACATAGTGGTGCATCAGCTGCCCTATTCTCTGAACCGTATATTGGATGGTATATTGTAATGCCATGAGCTACAGGAAAGGAAATCTTTGTGCAATTTTTGGTGCTAGGTGTGAAACTATTTCATATGACATACATGCATGGAGTTATGCAACATAAATTTAATATGACTAGGTCATCTGGCATAGTTGCATGTCTACCAAACCTACTTATGGTTTACTTTATAACTCCAGCAATCCTACAGATCAAAAATAAACCTACCTACAATTTTAGTTTATGGATAATGAAGTGAAGCTCCTAACTATTTTAAAATTGCGCACTAGTTAAACATACTGTGTTCATTTCAACAATTAATTGATACACTTCTGTCACATAAAGTAGGATTTAAACCTCATTTCTACAATATCAACTTTAATAGATACACTGGTGGCTGCTCAGCCCTGCCGTGGCCCACTGAGGGAATATGCACAAAAAATCTAACAACATATACAGACAGAACATAATCTGAGCACATGCGGCAATCCAGATTCTAATATAAATAACCTAACTCTCACTATGATGTCTCTAGCATTCAAGCACGAATCAACTAGAAAAAACCCTAACTCTGAAACGGGGTTCGCCATTCAATCAAAAAACCCTAACAAGCAGAAGGGGGTGCCGCAATCAATCACAAATCTACTATAAAAAAACCCATCTACTAAATCTTCTGCTTATCTACTACAAGTATGAAAGGAGGGGAACGAGAAGCATTACCACATCCACCACCTGCTTGTCGCTCGCCTCCGCACCTACATCCAGTGCGCCGCCAGACGCCGTCACCACCAGGTCTGCCACGACGGAGTCTGAGCCCACCACCCCCCGCGCCACCAGATCCGCCGCCACAGAGACCGATCCAGCGACTGCGGGTGCAGCATCTCCCGCACCGCCGACGGCGGCCACTTTTTGGACGGCATCTGCCGCGGTCTCCGCGCCCTCGACCACATCTCCGTGCGCAGCGGTGGCAGCGCCACGACCTTGCTCCATCGAAGCCTGAGAGAACCCTCCGGAGAGAGGGAGGCGGTGGGGTTGAGCGAGTAGGTGCGGTGGCGGGGCGATGGAGACGAGGGGGAGACGATGCGCCAAGGAGGGAGGAGGGAGTGAGCCGATTTGGGGGGAAATGGTGGGCGGATGCGGCCGGTGATGGTTCCCCTCCCCTCTTATAGGATGGGACGTTTTTGGAATTTTTCGTGCGTGGTGTGGCCCGTGGCTAGCCCACGACAGCCGCACATGACAACGGGCACGTGACAGGGGAAACCAAAACGCCCACGTATAATACGTGTATACCCTCAGCGAACAAAAGTAATCGGGCCGGTGCGGGCTCGTACCGGGCTCTACGCGCGCTCCACGCGGACATAAAAAGACGATCGTGTCCCTCTTGCGAATCGTTTTTGACATATCTCAGCCGTCCTTGTGTTTCACGCGCCGAGCGTTCAGTCCAGGGGGAGCACCGGAGCAGAAACGTTGGATATGACACTTGGCTAACCACTCAGTGCCTCAACTTCAAGTGATGAACGACCAGACTTGGCATGGACCGTGGTTGATCACAGTCCAGACTCATCCTCTGGTTGCCATCTGTTCGTCGGTTGGTCTTTGGCGTGCGTCCGCAAGCTGGCGACGCACAGGTCGGGTAGGTGCAATCCTTGGGGGATAGCCTTCCTCCTGGCCACGACAAGTGTACAGATGCTACGTGTTCTAGCTTGCTTGTTGATCCGCTCGTCGTCTTTGCTTTTCCTGTTATGGAAAGCACTACACGTGTCCTACTCAGCGGCAACGTCCATGATACAAAAACACCACGCCAGGATGTGAGTTGTGCGCCTGCAAGCCAGCCGGGTCAGAGACGCGTCGCCGTGAGGGGTTTAGACAAGGATAACAATAATCGGAACCGTCGCATCAAGGGTCGTGTACCATTGCCATCAATCGTGTTCCATCGAGCGGTGCTAATGTATTAGTATTCGTTATTCTAAGCGGTGGTGTTAATTTTCGCTGGAAATTAGCTAGCTGGTTCAGTTTCAGAGAACGAATCGACACGTACGGCAAATTATTAGCAACGGGAGATAGCCGGAGATGAAATGGCGAGTGTTAAGTCAGCTTCGTCGGTCTGGTCGGCCCTTGTTTATCCCGGGCCGTGCTGGTCCTGCACAAACACAATAGCTCAAGTAACTTGACTTGTACTCCAATAAACAGCGGCACGGTGTCTGAACACAAACTTTTTTGAACGATAGCTCATTATTCATGCGGAATGGAACACAACTTGACTGTCAATTTCTATCACAAACTCACAACCCTTATATGAAATAGAAATATCTTGCATGAAATAGAAAAATAGGAGGCGCCTACTTTTCGCGCAACTGAAAAAGGTTGACTCTGGTTTTCATAGGCCACTCTTCTGCACTCTAGATCGAATTGCCGCTCCCCTCCAACCGATATTGGTGCCTCCCCACGCAACCCTGCTAGAGCACCTTCCTTCGGCGACTTGCCGCCACGCTGGTCATCCCCTCAAACCCCCTTCCTGGTCATTGACAACCCGCTGTTGCACCTGCATTCATCAACCCCCACCTCCTCTCCGGCTCATTCCAGGATCGCCCACCTCGGCGATGACAAACCTGATCAAATCATCCTTTTCTACAGCTCGGTGCTTTGCACTGCATATTTGCTTGCATTCCATGGAATTGACCCAGACAAACGCGCACAATATTGTATTCATGTGTTTGAATTTTTTATCGTGCAGCCTAAGTGTCCGGCTTTAGTAGACAAAACTGTGAGTTTTTAACTCTAATTCTTTTCCAAAACAACACATAGCATAACCCGGTGGAAGTAGCATAGTCAGGATTTTGAGTCTGGTGATCAAATCGACACAAACGATTGCGGATGGAGTAGCATATCCACAGACTCATCACATTTGTCTTAACCATGTTTCAAAGGAAACGGAGTCATACGTAACCACGTGTGTGATTACAAATATCTGCACGCACCAATCATTAGCGACATGATGCTACCAAATGATCGAGCAGCCAATGAGCACCCATGATCATCGGAAGAGCGTCACGTCCTTGGGAGGGATCCCAGGCCAGCATGATGAGCGGTGGTGTCAACTCATCAAGCAGGCTGGCTAGGTGCGCCAGTGCAACGCGCGCACAACGACTGAGGCCGGCCAATGATGAGGCGACGTGTCGATCGGGCTGCACCATGTGTGTTGCGCAAGGCAAACGCAGGACTGCAGCTCACCAAGCCGCACCAGCCCCAGATATGCTAGCAGTACCACCGCGGTAGCTCCCCCGGAAATCAGTAGGCCGGCGGCGCTCCCCCGGAAACTGCTTGCCACATTGCATCGTCCCTCTATTCTCGAACAGTTGGATTGACTATTGCCTAAAAAAATTTGGTTTGGTTGCCGTCTCCATGGAGGCCTGCTCCGGTGCTCCCCCTAACCTAATTTCGGAGGGGTACTTTTGTCCCCGCGAATTTGTTTTTTTCCTGGCCCGCCGCAGCCCAGATCCAAGCCCTGTCTAGCCCTGTATAACCCAGACCGTATACGTACAGTATCCTGGTCTGAAAAAAAAAACATCACACGACCCCACGTCCAAGTAAGACCTGCCGAATCCAATCATTCACGCGAGCAGCTCCATCAATCTCGCGAGCATTGACGCAGCTCCATAAGTCACGTAGTAGATCTCCACCGGCCGGCGGCTATCTCGTCGCCGGCGATCTCGTCGGACAGCGGGCGCGACAACGTCGTGAATCTCCAACGATCGCGACAGGTACCGCATCCGCGTCCCCCCTCTAGTCTCGCTCGCGGCAACATCGAACGAACTGCCGCCGCGCCAGTGGCAGTGGTTAACCTAGCGGAGCGGGTAACCTAGCTACCCGGCGGCGCATGCAATCGTGGATCTTGTTCCGGTAGTGCTGCTCCTCGTGATCTGGGTTCACGTAGCGTCGGTTGACGTCGGTTGTGTGCACCATGTGGATCGTTAATTGATGTGGCGGCTAACCTAGGTATCCGGCGGCAGAGGTAATCACAGACCTAGCTAGGTTTTGAGATCATGCAGTTCCTCGCGATTGAAAGTGATCTCGACGGGTGCCGTGGCCATCTTCCTTACTAAGTTTGGCAGATCTGAACGGCCTCGGTTGTGGTTGTTTACATAACATCCGTGATGATGTGCTATGTGTTTTATATTTCATCATTGATAATGTTTGCACATGTGATGATACATATTATTGGTTGTAGGAAATGGCAGACGAGGAGTTAACTGATATCATGGTAGACATGGAGTTTGGAGAACTGATGAAAGACTGGATAGAAGATTGGTCAGATGATGAAAATTCAGATCGTCAAGATCGGTCAGACAATGGGAACGAATGGGACGATCTTAATGTGTGTGGCATTGTCATGTTGTAATTTTTTGGTGGCATCTGACAGCATTTAATCTTTGTGTTGAAAATTTATAGATGGATGAGCTTGATGATGATCAGGAAAACAACTCGGAGCTCTCGAATGAAGATTACATTAGTCAGGTACGTAAGTGAAACGTTTTGTTGGCATGCAAATTGAATTTCTTCTGGAACATTATATGATAAGTAATTATGTATTTGTGTTGTATTTTTCAGATAATTTCCGAATGTCATAATGCGTACGACTATTACGGTGAATCCGACGTGGAGACAGACCTTAACGACGAATCATTAGATGCACCTGGTTCTGGGGAGTCCGAGTCATCGGTCATCATGAGTGAGGTATGTGTGTAATCAATGTTCTATGGATGTAAGTAATGTTAAACCATACAAAACAGTTTTCATGGCTATGTTTTGATTGTGTAGGTGACAGAAGATGGTGGGGTAATAAATGTCCAAGATACTGCCAGTGCAGATGATAAGAGGGATATGTTCATGCAGATAATGGACATGACTTTTATGACTCACGATGCTGCGTATGATTTCTACAACAGCTATGCTAGAGCTAATGGTTTCAGCATTAGGAAGAATAAGGTCAGGTATACCAAAACCGAGGCACATCTTATGCGTTATAGGAAGTTTGTTTGTTCCAGACAAGGGAAACGTGACAGCAAGTTGCTAACCGAGGAAGGGCACAGCCGTCGGCTCAGAGCCGAGACACGCTGCTTTTGCGAAGCATACCTGACTGTCAAGCTTGACCAAAAGCGTGGGGTTTGGTATGTTGCAAGTTTTGAGGACAAGCATAGCCATATGTTGGCAGGACCGGACGAGGTACCTTTTCTTTGGTCCCACAGAAAAATCAAAGAGTTTCAGAAGCATGAGATAATGTCCATGGGAGCTGCAGGGATTAGAATTCACGACATGATGGATTGCCTCATCAGCAAACATGTATGGTATGGCGGTGTTGGTTTTACCAGGCGTGAAATATACAACCTTTGTGCCAGGGAGAAGAGGAAGCTGCTTTCAAAAGGTGATGCTGCCACAGCCATAGGCATCATGGCCATTAGGAAACAGAGGGATCCTAGCTTCTTTTTCGAGTACATGCTAGATAAGGAAGGACACTTGAATAGGATGTTCTGGTGTGACTCCCAGTCTCGTCATGACTATGAGGACTTTGGCGACGTGCTTGTATTTGACAGCACGTACAAGATGAACCGCTATGGTATGCCATTCATACCTTTTGTTGGTCTTAACAATCACCGGAAGACCACAGTTTTTGGTCGTGCCATAGTTTCGGACGAGACCGAACAGACATATGTGTGGCTGTTGCAGACTTTTTTGAGGTCCATGTGTCAAAAGATGCCGAAGAGTGTAATCACAGATGCCAACGCTGTGATGATCAAGGCAATTCGCGAAGTCTTGCCAGACGTGTGGCACCGTATATGTACGTGGCATATAGAAAAAAATTTGAAGATTCACCTCAGTCCCAAGTCCTTGAAGGAGTTTCGAACCCTTCTGTACTACAGCACGTCCACGACCACGTTTGAGGAGAGATGGCACGCGTTTACCAAAAGATGGTAGTCGGATGTATAAGAAGAGGAGACTGTGGGCCGCGGCTTATCTGACAGAGGGGTTTTGGCTTGGCATGAAAAGCAACCAGCGGAGTGAAAGCCTTAACTCATGCCTTCACCTCCACCTAGACGGTGAAATGACCCTGGTGGATATGATTTTGCATTATGAGAACGCCGTTGTACGTATCCGTGAAAACGAGGCGTGAGATGACTGCACGGCCTCATAGAGTTTACCGGTGCCAGTTACTAGCTCGAGGGAACTTGAGATAGCTGCTTCTCACGTCTTCACTCCAGCAAACTTCTATATGTTGCAAGATGATCTTATAAAAATTGACTGCATGGAGATTGTAGAAATTAAGCTGGGAGACGGATCACAGCAGTACATCGTGGCCTGGAAGAATAACCGGAATAGCCATTTTTGGGTGCAGTATACACCAGTAAATTCCGCAGAACCTATACGGTGCAGCTGCAGAAGAATGATTCGAAAGGGTCTACCTTGCAAGCACATATTCCACGTACCGAAGTACTTGAACATATCTGAAATACCAAAGTGTTCAGTTCTTGTTCGGTTCATGAAACAAGCAAGGTTGGGACTGCCCGCGAGCCGCACAAGCGATCTGTTGGGATATGGTTGGACTGGGGCAGAGGAAAGAATGAAATATAGCCAGGTCAGTGTGTTAGCTTCAGAAGCTATGCATGCGGCATGCAAACACCCAGCTTTGTGGGATCAGTTACAGGATAGTTTGAAGGCTGTGATAGCTAAGAGTCATGAGTATGATCTGCTACAGGAAAATTGAGCAACAATGTAACTGACTTCAGTAAGTGTGCGGTTGAATATGTAGACGATGGTGAAGGCAACATGGTCGCAGTTAAAGATCCTATGAAAGTGTCCAGCAAATGTGCAACAAAGGTAGATGAGAACCGCCCTGTCTCAAAAAATGGTAGACCACTCTCTTTTGATGAGTTGAAAACCCGGTGCGGCGCTTGCAAATTTCTAGGACACACTAAACGTAGCAAGAAATGCAAACTAAATCAGAAGTAAGTGTTTGTATGCATTCTGGATTATTGAAAAAATTATCATTCATTAACTTATCTTGTCTTCTATGATGTGCAGAACACTGAAGAAGGAAGAAGTGTAGAACACTTGCTTCAATTTTTTACGGATAAATCGAGTGAACATGGTAGTATATCCTTTTCACATTATGGCATAAATTTTAGTTCGACGTTTAACATCGTGTTTGGATCCTATATATATCTTCTATACCTAAATAGCTAGCCCCCACTACTAGATTTGACTACACATGCGTGCTTCCACATCACCTCAATTATTTACAGCCTTCCGATCAAAATTGTGTGGCATCAAGGAATCATGCATGTGCTCATAAGTTAGTTTTTGCATTAATGTAAATTATGCCACCTCATTGGTCATGCATGTCTTATTTTCCCAACGCATGCATGCATTTTTTGCATTAACCTATCAACTCAAACAACGCCACTTCATCAATCATGTCTTCTATTTGTGGGGATTTTTTCTCTTTTATACATCATTTTGCCACACACACTTCTTTTAAGTTTTATCATTTTTAACATGTAAAACTCTTACATTTAATTTCATTGGTTTTAAGCACTAATTTATGGATTGGTTTTAGCACGGTTCCCGCAGCAACGCGCGGGGCATCATCTAGTTGTAGCAACTCGATCGACACTTTGTTTAGTGGGAGTGTCAAATTTTTACATCTCTAAATAAACAACAAAATCCAACCTAAATAAATTAGCTATAAATTAGAAAGAATATTGTACATTTCCCCTCCCCACGTCCTAACTGCCATTAAATCACCTAACTTACCACTCCCCACCACACATTCACCCACCTACCTCGTGCGTCGGTTCGAACTCCCCTTATCCCCACCTACAGTAGATCGAGAAAACCCCCGCCGGCGACCGCTGCAGCCGCCTACATGGAGAAAAGCCTCGGCTGGCAGAGAGCGATGATGAAGCTCGCCGGCGATGACGAGGGGTGGCGCGCCCAGTTGGCGGAGGTGTGCGGCTGGTTCCCCAGCACGGAGATGTTGGTCAACCACGAGCGTGGCCTCGTCAAAGTCCTCACCGACGCCGAGAAGAAGCGCGCCTTCCCCTACGGCTGCGGCGTCTCGCCGGCTCTCCTCCTCGTCTGGGCAATGCGAGAGGCCATGCTGAGCGACTCCCCTGTTCAGCGTGCAAGGTGGTGGATGTACCGCTCCACCACCATGACGCTGCGGCCAGATCCAGCACGCGTCGCGTCGATGGCGGAGCGCATCGACGTCGAGCTCGCTATCCCTGCGCCCGTGAGCCCGGACTACCAGATCCGCCACGTGCCGAAGCCAGTCCTGCCGTTGGGCTCTGACGTCGTGGAGGACGACGTGGACGAGGTACTGCTCATCTCTGATGACCCTGAGAGGGCGAGGAGGACGCCGTGCAGATGGTAGCGCCGGTTGCCGTCGAGGGTGGCAAAACAATGCCCATCGACGTTGAGCTCCTTCCCCTGCACCCTGACATAGTGAAGGTGGAAGAAGAGGAGGTGGCTCAGGATCAGGTGGCGCCGGCGGTGGTCAAGAAGAAGGCTTCTCCGTGTGTGGTGCGCCGCTCACGCCGCCTCAAATTTCTGAAGAAGTGAAGATGGGCACAGTTGCTGAAGGAGGATGAAGCTGCTGGTTATCTTAAGTTAGGTATGCTGTTATATGTTTCAGCATATAAGTTAACATTATTTTGGGTTTGATGTTGGTTAGGTATGCTTTTATATGTTAGCATATAAGTAATGCAATCGATACGGTTTGATCGGGTTCTTTGTGGCTGAAGAACTGAATATCTACTGCTCACCCTAAGTGCCAAGTTCAGTTAAATATCTGAATATTGAATATGTATTGTTGCTTTGCTTCAGTGTTGCATGGAAGCTGCTAGATGTTGCTCCTATGTTGCAACAAGACATTGTACTAGTCTGCTACATAAATCAGTAGTGTTGCTAGGTGATGTGCCCATGTGCATCACATACCAAATATAGAACATGCCAAAAGTGCATTGTATGTGAAATACAGGACATGCCAAAAGTGCATTGTCTGCCAAATATAGAACATGCCAAAAGTGCACTGTCTACCAATCATTATGGCCCCTTTTTTTTATGCTGCAATCTCTGTTACACTTTGCCCATAAAATGAATAGCAAATAATTCAGCATCATTTCATCATGTCAATTACAATGATGTCAATAACTTTATGAACAATCTACTTGCTAACTATGACAGCAATCATAATGGCAAGCAGGCCAAGATACAGAAGACCTCCAAATCCTAAAATCCTATCCCTATAGAGCAATATCTCCTTGTGCATCTTAACCATTGCCCTCTTTTCTTTCTCATTCCTTTTAATTTCAGCTTCATATTCTGTAATCTTAGTCTCCAGTTTCTTGTTCTTCATGGCAAGATACTTAATGACTGACTTTTCTTTGCTATCCCACTCACCATCAACCCATTCAACATACTCAGAAGTGATATCATCCTAAATAAATCATGAGCAATTCAAGTCATTTTATAACTGAACTTGTCGCTGCAAGCGTTAAACACTGAACATTTTTGCAGCTTGATCGCAATAGAAGTACTAGTTTGAAGATCATGCTCAGTACACTAACCTCAAACACACATCCCCCAAGTGCGCTGCCAAAATTGTCTGCATCTATGCAGACACGGGCACTAGGAGTTTCCTGATGACCACATAGATGGAGCTTGTCATGGCCACAGGTGATGAATTATGGGCGATAATGCTGGGATGTAAAGAACAACGATAAAGAACTTACCTTTTTGCCACCAAAGTGTAGCACTGAAGAAATCCTAGCCGTGGCTTCTCCCGGCCCGCCGCCGCCCACGAAACCCCCGTCCCCTGTTCCACTAGATCCGCCGCCGCTGCCTCCTATGCCACTGAATCCGGCCCACCTGCTTGCAGGACCCAGGGTTCGACCTAACTTGCGGTCGCCACCGCTCTTCTCGCCGCAGCCGCCGCCGCCCGATGCCCAGCTCGCTGTCATGCTTTCGGCGTCGAGATTTGGAGGCGCAAATAGAGAGGGAGGGCTAGGGATTTGGAAAGGGAAACGAGAAAAGGGGAAAGATTGATGTGAACCTGGCAAAATGGGCTGGTGTAGCGCTGCCGGGAAGATAGCCCCGCCTGTGGGCCCCTCACGTGGTTAGATGGGCCGTGCCTGGCATTATGGTGAGTACAGAAAAAGTTAATTATACATATAATAAAAAAACGACGGGTTTGTAAAACAAACTAGAAAAACATGATGCCTGATAACACACGATAGAGCCAACGAGCTGACACGACTAATTTTGATGAGTGTAATATTACATTTTGGCTTGATATATTTACTTATCTACCATGACTACTTTTCATAATAATGTGATGAGGGGGAATTACTGGGAGATTATTCAAGATGATGACATGCAGATAGCTAAGGCAGAATGCTAAGCTTGGTAGAGTTTAAAAAAAGTTAAGATTGTGAAATTTTTAATATGAAACTTACGAGAGCAGTTGAAGAGAAAAACAGAATATTATAAAAAATTGGAGAAGGAGAAAAATATTAAGCAAGAACAGTTGATAAGTGAAGCCGTGCAAAATACAATTATAAAAAAATGGAGAAGGAGAAAAATATTAAGCAAGAACAATTGATAAGTGAAGCCAAAACTTTATTGGTACGACCAAATTGTCTTCTCCGAGCGAATTTTATGACCGAATTGTCTTGTACGAGCAAATTGTCTGACAGACACATACACATGCATGTGCCCTGTTTATTACATAAAATGATAGAACCCTAAGATAATCATGCCGTGAAACCTTCGACCGGACTAAATCAAACCACTAAAACTTCAATCTTTGCATGCCGCATGGATTCTTGGTAGCACCTTTTGCTTGCGATTTCGTGAATTTTGTTCTTCACACACTCCATCGTGTTTGAAGGTGACATAATCAACTCTGCGACGAAACGTCTTCTCCTTGCGTCAACGGTGGCCTGCAAAAAATGACATAAAGGTTACATGAACCGAAGTTGCTACACCACTATAGTAGCTAGTCTATAAACGAAAATAACAGCATACCTGTGTAAATTTGCGGGTGATTTTGTCCCCGTCCCAATGTTCTAGACATTCTGTGACAAAAAGGCCACAAGAGTTCCTGGTACATATGCAGACATTGGCGGTGGGCAATACAAAAATGTATGTTGTTGTTTGATTATGCATGATGTCCTATTAACTCACCCATCCTCTTGCTGGGGTATGTCATACTCCTTGATAGGCCACTTACTTACGTCCGGATATTTCCCTGGTGTAATAAGATTTGCCTGACGCATATCGTGTGCTATAGCCCTTCGCTATAAAGAGGATAGTGTTAAAGAACAATCATAAACAATATGTAAGAGCAATGGTACAAATGTTGGTTACATTACAAGTGCTTTAACAGTCCTCTCAGTCAGGTCCAGAGGATAGAGCGAATCGAGAACTTGGAATTCTTTCTTGATCATGTGCATGACCACGGTCATCCAGTGGCTATTGTCGATATTCAACGCGATATACGTCTACAATGCAAAAAACCATTACGTAGTGATGAATCACAAACATTACGTACCTTATCACACACAGTATACTCTTTCGTAACTCTATTAACTGCCCCAGCTTTGGTCAGAGCACTATCCATGTTGCAGCAATATGGCAATGGATCGTCATTTGCGATAGCACGATCTACAAGGAATTTGGACCTCCACGCTGGACAGACGTAACGATCATGACCAACACGCAGCTCCAAATGTCCCATATAAGCATCAATAACCTGCATAGAATATCAGCGCATTACATGTTGAGAGTTGAGACATAGATTTTTGAGCATTTTAAAAATAGGACATACAAGTAGTACTTACATCGTCCGACAGCCATCTATGGCCTAGTACCGGTAGAATCCTTTCGGAAGTCAGAGTTATGCCACGGCCTTCACTGTAGTAAATTTTTTTTGTTCTTGTTCTTCTTAGTGCTAGCAGCTAACTCGACAAATGAAACAGCAGCATCAATTATTTCCGGCGTCAAATCATCTGCCACAACCTCCGGCACATTATTGTTCGAAAATAGAGCTGCATGAAATAATATGAACATCAACAATGGTGATCATATGCATTGGTAGTAAATAAAAAAATTAAGAATGTTAGTTATGATACCTCTAGTAGCAGTACTAGTACCAGAGGCTCTCTGACCACGGCTGGTACGCCTGCCGGGCTTGTCAAGTGCGAAGGGGGATTCAAATTTCTTGGGAACGGGCCGCTTCCGCTTACCGGACATAACCTCGTCATCCTTATCGATTGTTGCACCCTTTTTTCCATTCGCCTTAGCCATGAACTTGCTGACAGAAGATGGACAAATGTCTATGTCCGATGAAGGTGCTACAGTAGAAGTACCAACCACCCAAGGGTTTTCCGGTGTAGCCCTACATACATCATTACGCTTAAAAAGGTGAAGCTTTCTTGTGTCCATTCAGCTTCGGTGGGGTTTTCTGTTTCGAAAACTAAATCGTGTGAACATTTCTGGACGAAAAAAATTAAACGAGAAAATAATAGACAGAAAGATAAATACATAGTACCTCAGGTACGGTTTTATGGTCGGGAAGCACTATATCAGGCCGCGTCATGTCAATGATCGGGTGTCCATCACTGTCCATGTCTTCCTTGTACACGAATTCCTTCTTTTCATATGGACCATTCTCGAACGAATCCACTTCGTCCGGATCATTCTCCGCGGATGGCACGCCAGCAGCCGGCTTGTACATGACACCTGCTTTGTTCAACTTCTCCAACAACCTCTGCAATAGAAATATAAACTTAGTAATGGTAGCATGGTTTAAAACAGCAAACATACTCTAAACTATAAAGTTTGGGTGTGACACCTCAGCAACTATATCAGGGATTTGCCTCATCTCGGTGTGTATGAAGTCCATGCACCGCTTCATTACAAGCTCCATCAAATCTTCCGACAATGCGGCTGCAGTCGACTTCTTTGCGTTTCCAGTTGCAGGCTTGGTTTTTGGCTTCATGGTAGGCGCATTATTTGGGATGTCGGGCTCCTGAGCCCTATACTCCTGGGTGATATTATTTTCGATCTGCATGCGATATTGAAGTACATGTGATGAATAAAAAATAAATAGTATTAAGTTACAAAACATTTAAGAAAGACGAAACACAATGACTTACCCTTACGTTACCACGGCCGCGCCCATTATCAAAGTCGAACCTATCTCTCCTAGTGGCTGCACCTTCTGTCCAGTTCCTCATAAGAGGTTGTATGGACAAGTTGGGATTATAGGCGCATTCGCCTTGGACCGGTTGCACCTTCTCCCAGTACAAGTACTACAAAAAAATATAAGGATTTAGAGTTAGTAAAATACATCACATAAAATTGCAATGATATGATAATTGACATTATGCAACAGGTCTGATATGTGTACCTGCAAGAGAGCCAAATTGCCTTTCGGCCATTGGAGCAGGTGTTTGCCTTTCTTCACTATGCGAAGGCAATCAAGGAGAACACGCATGGTGAAGGCATTCCAGTTAATCTTTGAAATACGTTTCACATTGTAGACCAAAGCGTAGTACTGCTTTGGCACAATCTTGCTCGACATGGGAGCAATAATTGTTCCTAACAGGACCAGCACTACTTTGCGAAGGAAATCGTCGTCGGTGGCTTTACTTTTAATTATGTCCTCAATGAGATTATCTATCACTATGTTTTCTGATGTCTTACTGAGAAATTGTGGCGGCACCCGCTCCTTCATGTCCTCGCCTTCTTCAGTCAGAATGTCCGAAGCGGACAGTCCTTGGTTCTCGAGGTTAAATATGCACTCGACGTCGACCGCACCGAGAGTCACCTCCCCAACCTGCTCTTGTATAATGAATCTGCCCGTGCTGGCCTGAAAATTCTCAATCATATACCTAATCAGCAGGGTACGCATTTTAATAGATGGTATCTGCAGCATGTTGCGCAATGATGTATCAGCCACTCTAGCGCGTTGACCGCTCGATAGATCTGCAACAAGCTTGCACCATTTCTCCACTGCGCATACTATTTTCCATTCAGCTCGTCCATCCTGTTGAAAGTAAATATATAACTTCGTGACGTTAGCTAGCACTAAAGCAAAAATAACAATAGGCATGCAAAAATATAAAACTTTCTGGCAGTAGCTAACACTAATGCAAAAATAACACTAATGGAAATACAAAACTATCACCATGTATACTGCAACATGCAGCCAAGTGTGTGCTGACATGAGGCAATAAAAAAATAACTACAATTGGTAATTGAATTTACTTGCATCTGATCAAGTTCTTTGAGTATCATATAAATTATATAATCAATAAAATTAATATGGTAAATTGTTACTTATTCGTCTGGTTGTCTTACTAACAGAGTGACAAATTGTTCAGCTGTAAATAAACTAGAGTCTATAGCAATGGTAACTATTTGAGGTTCATCAACATCTAATGTTAATAACTCTTTAATGTTCTATGTGCACAATATTATAATTGGATCGTGTGACAAAAATATAATTGGATCTTGTGACAAAAAATGTATTGCGTCATGCTTCTCGAGAAACAACATCTTATTCTACCATGCTATGAAAGAACCAAAGAATGTTTTCATCTACGCCATCTGGTCAGAACGCATCTAGTCCAGTTCATACTAGTTGAAATTATGTGGTAAACCTAAGTCCATCAAAGCAACGGGACGGAGGAAGTAGCTTGCTTTGAAGGCGCGAGGGAAAGAAGACAATTTACTTGATCTGTCGACGAAGATGAAAGAAGTCGGCGATGCGTTCTCGACGAGTTCGCCGAGGTCGGCCTGCTGCGTCGCGGACGACCTTGATCTTCTCGGGGTTTTTGTGGCGTGTGGGATGCGGCGGACGGAGCTGTCGACGCCTCGCCGGCAGGAGTCGATCTAGTCGACGACATGTGCGAGGAGGAGGAGATTATATACGAGGTCGACGCCTAGGTCGTCGTAACTTCCCTGTGGCCAGTGTCGCGATCTATATTTTCCTCCGTTGAAGCGAGGCTGAACGTGCTCCTCAATCGTAGGGATTAGGAACATATGGATTAGCACGATTCCAGAATTGTGTAACAGAACGGCAACTACTCCCGTGATCGACGTGCGTGTGATCGACGTGCATGGAAAGCGCATCGTTGTGGGCTCCACAATATGGATCCGACACTTATTTGCGGTCTGGGCTGGCCCACCTACCTGCATTGTTTCTTCCCTCAAAATAAATATCATTGGTTCATCCCTAAAAAAAACTCTTTGTGACACGTATTAGTTATTGTATACTTGTATATGTTCAACAATATTTATAGTATCTCTATCATTTCTACAATATTATACATGCATCGAGTGTCGGAAATGAAGGATACTTGTCATGCATGCATGCCATGGTCATCGTAGGTTACGGCTTAAGTTTGGGATCATTTCGTGAGATCGTAAAGAAGAATAGATACAGGGTATCAAACCTATAGAGTTTTTGCATCAAAGGTACTTCCATCGAGATATTGGACATAGAATGCCACTCTTTAAGAAGGAAAAAAAGGTTACGCATAAACCACTTTCAGACCTGCCCTCCGGTAGACCCGAATGGTCCTGCTTGTACATGGTGCATGTGGAAGCATGCATGAGATGACCCCAACTTTTGGGAGCATGTGGGCTTGGCCAATGTGGTCCCCCAGGCAAGGTGTGCACGAATTCGGACACAAAACGCACGTTGCGTCACGTGGGGGCAGTGTTGTAGGGTTTTGTCGCCAGAAAACCCTAGAAATTGCATCGAGTGTCGCATATGAAAGATACTTGTCACGCATGCAAGCCATGGTCATCGTAGGGTATGCATGAAGTTTGGGATCATTTGGTGGGACCGTCAACGAAAACCAATTTCAGACCTGACCTCTGGCAGACCCGAATGGTCCTGCTTGTACATGGTGCATGTGGAAGCATGCATGAGATGACCCCAACTTTTGGGAGCATGTGGGCTTGGCCAATGTGGTCCCCGTGGGGGCAAGAAAACCCTAGAAAATGCATCGAGTGTGCATATGCGATACTTGTCACGCATGCAAGCCATGGTCATCGAGGGTATGCATGAAGTTTGGGATCATTTGGTGGGACACATGTGGAAGCATGCATGAGATGACCCCAACGCATGTGGGCTTGGCCAATGTGGTCCCCGGGCAAGGTGTGTGCAATTCGGACACAAAAGCACGTTGTAGCAGTGTTGTAGGGTTTTGTCGCGAAAACCCTAGAAATTGCATCGAGTGTCGCATATGAACGATACTTGTCACGCATGCAAGCCATGGTCATCGTAGGGTATGCATGAAGTTTGGGATCATTTGGTGGGACCGTCAACGAAAACCAATTTCAGACCTGACCTCTGGCAGACCCGAATGGTCCTGCTTGTACATGGTGCATGTGGAAGCATGCATGAGATGACCCCAACTTTTGGGAGCATGTGGGCTTGGCCAATGTGGTCCCCATGAAGTTTGGGATCATTTGGTGGGACCGTCAGCGAAAACTAATTTCAGACCTGACCTCTGGCGGACCGAATGGTCCTGCTTGTACATGGTGCACGTGGAAGCATGCATGAGATGACCCCAACTTTTGGGAGCAATGTGGTCCCCAGGCAAGGTGTGGCAGTGTTGTAGGGTTTTTTCGCTAGAAAACCCTAGAAAATGCATCGAGTGTCGCATATGAACGATACTTGTCACGCATGCAAGCCATGGTCATCGTAGGGTATGCATGAAGTTTGGGATCATTTGGTGGGACACGAAAAAATTTCGACCGAATGGTCCTGCTTGTACATGGTGCACGTGGAAGCATGCATGAGATCACGTGGGAACATGTGGGCCTGGCCAATTGGTCCCCAGGCAAGGTGTGCATGAATTGGACACAAAACGCCGCGAAAACGGAAAACCCTAGAAAATGCATCGAGTGCCGCATATGAACGATACTTGTCACGCATGCAAGCCATGGTCATCGTAGGGTATGCATGAAGTTTGGGATCATTTGATGGGACCGTCAACGAAAACCAATTTCAGACCTGACCTCCGGCAGACCCGAATGGTCCTGCTTGTACATGGTGCATGTGGAAGCATGCATGAGATGACCCCAACTTTTGGGAGCATGTGAGCATGGCCAATTTGCCCCCCAGGCAAGGTGTGCACGAGTTCAGACACAAAACACACGTTGCGTCACGTGGGGGCAGTGTTGTAGGGTTTTGTCGCCGGAAAAACCCTAGAAAAAGCATCGAGTTTTGGAAATGAACGATACTCGTCATGCATGCTTGCCATGGTCATCCTAGGGTGTGCATACAGTTTGGTCTGAATTGGTGAGACCGAGAAGATAAACCTGCTCCTGGTACATGGTGCATGTGGAGGTATGCATGCGACTGTCCCAACTACATTTGGTTAATAATATTTCAAGTATCAAACAGAAAATAAAGTTTATAATTTGGAATGAAGAATTGAAATAATGAATAAGTGCAATAGAACATAACATATTCTCTTACATTTTGGAAATATTTCGAATATAAAGAAGAGAACAAATATTAGAATGAAGAAGTGAAATAAAACAGAACATTTTATCTTACAAACTAAAAATATTTCAAAAATAATAAATATAAGAAATATTAGAATTAACAATTAAAATAGAACACACCATTTTAGTTTATATTTCATAAATATTATCAATATACAAAAGAGAACGAACAAATGAAATAAAACACAACAGAATTTGGCTTATTTTTTAAATTTTAGTAAACACTTTTACAAATAATATAGAAAAAAGAGATTTGATTTTAAATATTATAAATATAAACAAGAAAAGAAACAAAGAAAATAGAAAACATATCAGCGCTAGGGTAAGGCTGCCCTGGGCCAGCCCGCCCGAATTGGGCCCAAGGCGGAGCCGCGCAGGGCACATCGCAGCGCATAGCCGTTGGGTGGTGGGAGTTTAGTCCCACCTCGCCAAGCGAGAGAGCGCCGCACCGGTTTATATACCCGGCTGCGACTCCCCTCACAAGCTCCTATCAATTGCAGGCAGTACATTGCCTAACTCCGAGATATTCTGCACCACGGGCCTGCATCCTGGCCCATGCACAGCAGGGTTCCCAGTCGTATGCAGGCCGTGGAGTATGAATTCTCCTGCTCTTGTAGGTGGGCACTTTTTTGGCATATTGCCATGTGTATTGATCTTCAAATCACACACTAAATTATACACATGCTCACTTGCATTCAATACACAATTTTTTTTGTAATACATGACAAGTTAATGTTTTGACCTTCAAGTCATCTAATAATTTTTTTTGAAATTGTTTGAATTTTTTATTAATTTATAATGCCTTCTAGACTGACTGGTCAAAACATCGGTCTATACCTCAGGGGGGCATTGTAAAAAATTCTTTTTCCAAATTTTCTTTCATAGCCATGATTGGCATCACACACTAAATTATAAACATGCTCACTTGCGTTCAATACACATTTTTTTGCATGACAAGTTAATGTTTTGACCTTCAAGTCATCTAATAAATTATTTTGAAATTGTTTGAATTTTTTATTAATTTATAATGCCTTCTAGACTGACTGGTCAAAACATCGGTCTATACCTCGGGGGGCATTGTAACAAATTATTTTTCCAAAAACTGGCTTAAGTTAGACCAAATGGCCCCACCGGAATGCGGTCATTTTTTTACCACCTCCAAATGACCTCAACTTTTGCACACATGATCTATTGCACAAACAAAGGTGGGTTCGAAAGGTTTTATATTGTTTTCAATTTTTTATAAATTTATAATGCCCTCTAGACTGACTGGTCAAAACATCGGTCTATACCTCAGGGGGGCATTGCAAAAAATTCTTTTTCCAAATTTTCTTTCATAGCCATGATTGGCACATGTGGGTCACCATGTTCAACAAAGTTTGTGTGATTTGGAGATGGTGGGAAAAATCACATTTTTTCAAAAACTGGCTTAAGTTAGACCAAATGGCCCCTCCGGAATGCGGTCATTTTTTCGACCACCTCCAAATGACCTCAACTTTTGCACACATGATCTATTGCACAAATAAAGGTGGGTTCCAAAGGTTTTATATTTTTTGAATTTTTATTAATTTATAATGCCCTCTAGACTGACTCGGGGGGTCAAAACATCGGTCTATACCTCGTCGGGGGCATTGTAAAAATTATTTTTCAAATTTTCTTTCATATCCATGATTGGAACATGTGGGTCACCATGTTCAAGAAAGTTTGTGTGATTTGGAGGTGGTGGGAAAAATCACATTTTTAAAAAACCAAATGGCTTAATGCGGTCATTTTTGACCACAAATGATCTTTTCACTGCACAAACCAAAGGTTTTATATTTTTTGAATTTTTATTAATTTAAAGAGACTGACTGGGGTCCTATTGTAAAAAATTTTTCAAAAATTAGACCACATGGTCACCTCAAGAAAGTTTGTGTGAATGCGGTCACATTTTTTTTTTGACCACCTCCAAATGACCTAAACTTTTGCACACATGATCTATTGCACAAACAAAGGTCGGTTCCAAAGGTTTTATATTTTTTTTGAATTTTTTATTAATTTATAATGCCCTCTAGACTGACTGGTCAAAACATCGGTCTATACCTCAGGGGGGCATTGTAAAAAATTATTTTTCCAAATTTTCATTCATAGCCATGATTGGCACATGTGGGTCACCATGTTCAAGAAAGTTTGTGTGATTTGGAGGTGGTGGGAAAAATCACATTTTTTCAAAAACTGGCTTAATGCGGTCATTTTTTCGACCACCTCCAAATTACCTCAACTTTTGCACACATGATCCATTGCACAAAAAAGGTGGGTTCCAAAGGTTTTATATTTTTTTGAATTTTTTATTAATTTATAATGCCCTCTAGACTGACTGGACAAAACATCGGTCTATACCTCAGGGGGCATTGTAAAAATTCTTTTTCCAAATTTTCTTTCATAGCCATGATTGGCACATGTGGGTCACCATGTTCAAGAAAGTTTGTGTGATTTGGAGGTGGTGGGAAAAATCACATTTTTTCAAGAACATTTGGGTCACAATTTTTGAATTTTATGAAATGAAGGAATATGTGCTCAGTTATTGGAATATTTGATCATATGGTGGAGTATTTGCTATTTTTGCTTACTCAAATGAAGGAAAGATGTCATATGTGTCGACGAACAATTTCCACTTACTTCACTAAAAAACATTAATTTACTTAACCCAAAGTTTTACATTTGGTCAATTTTGCTTATGGGCAGAGCATGTTGCACATGGCCACAGCCTGGGAATTTATTGCACCATTGCAACAGCATGTTCCACATGGCCGTAGCATGGGAAGTGTTTGCAGCATGCCTGATCAGTGAAGCAACACTGATGCGGCATGTCTGATCATTGAAACAGCTAAATTGAAGCAAAACATACATCTAAGGAACCATAATGGCAAATTTAAGGGACACAAATATAGATAGAAATATATACTACTGCCATAGATAGCAGCATCCACACAGCACACTTGCTGATGCAGACCACAACCATATTAGATATGTTTCGACCGCACATCACAGTACTGCACTTAGATAAAGTTCATACTAAATTACCACCACAAGTTTCCACCATCAGAACACCACACAAAGTTCACCAAAAGGACTGGGCCTTCCTACATCATACGACAACGAGGGTCTAGGGCAACTACAAGTCAGGGTTTCAGGACCTTGTGGAGGCAGAATCTGAGCCCTGATCTTGTAGTCATGATGTTGATGGATGTAGCCCGACAATGCTCCATCGGATGCTCCAGAACAGACACTGGCTTGGGCCTGCTGCAGAGGGGCACCTGTACTTGTCGGACCTCCAGTTGTAGTACTTATCAGGTCCTTGGGCCCTGATCTTCAACTCCTCCTTCTCTTCAAAGGACTTGGCATTCCCCTGGACCACATCATCTCCAGATTCATACTGCACACATTAATGACTGACATTAATACATTATGCATATAAACATCTAACACTAACTCAATGCACAAATAACATTTCAACTAGGCCTTACCTCGTACGGCTCATCCTCATCACTGTCATAAGGGTCGTACCCAGATGCGTCCCACTTCCTCTTGTTACCAACAAGATCCTCCTTCTGCTATATTGTCAACCAAGCAAGTCATTTACAAGGAATTGAATTGCAGTTCAAATAATGTCATTACAAACAAAATTGTGAATGTGAACCACATTGGTATGTTGCAAGTGACCAATATTGTCAATATATTTTCCAATGCAAAATATTTTAATATGAAACCTACAGATAAACAAATAAAGCTACCTAAACAATTTGTTTTTGCATAATGATGGAAAGCTCCAATCTATATTGGACAACATAGCTAATATAAATACATATTCTGGAAAACTTTCTAATTACAGGAAACCTACACAAAAGAATAATTCAGATGTACCTAAGCATTTTTTGGGATAATACAGCAAAGCTCCTACACATATTAACATAATGCAGTAGTTAATTAGGTACAACTTCAACTATAAATGCATACATCTTCAACAAACAACTAAAATTTCAGTACTTACCTAAACAACAACAAATTATACTATATATGTATCTTGCATCATCTAAATCAATTCATTGCCACATCATAATTAATGCATTCCAAATCAAATATGTTTCCATCCAATATCATTGAATCACAGATCAAATCAAATAATCATATATGTCTGCAGCATTGAACTACAGATCTAATAATCATATATGGTCTATCTGACCTTAAATTCCCCCTTAAATAAGGTATTCAACCTCATACTAACTAAAATCTAACAAGCAAAAATTCCAGGACTAATCTAATAAGCATCTGAAAAAACCCCAAGATGCTTTTATCTCTGAATCAACGGCATTAGAGAGGATGTTCAATGCTGTAAATATCTCTGAAGCAATTGCAAAATTCCACTTCTAACCCAAACTAAATAAGCATAGACTGCCCCTTCCCCTCTCCTTCAGAAGCCCCATTCCAACACAAACAAAATCCATCCATTGAGAAGCTCTTTTTGATTAACATGACAACACCAATTACATGAGCACATCCTTCACTATATTTACAACCAAACTAATGCACCATCTAATCACCTCAGGTAGACAATTTCCAAAAACACAAGGCCATGCACAACCCATCTCATAGCCTCTGCCTGACAGGCATCAATCAAGCATCAAAGAACTGCAACTATGACAACATGCATCAATGAAGTATCTAAGAATTGCAACTATGACAGGCATAATCCCTAGAACTAAGCATCCATTTAATTAATCATCAATAGAGAAGTATATATTTGACTAATCCATCGTCTAATCCTCAAGCCAAACACCTACAGAATTGCACAAATTCCACTACTAATCTCATAAGCATCTGAAAAATCCCCATCCCTCAATCCGGCTACTTCTAACCTAATCTAATAATCATATGAGGTCCACCATTCTTGCACGAATCAAATACACAAAAACCCTAATGCAGAGAAAACCCCACATCCAACAAATCTAACCAAAGAACCTTCTGACCACAAACCCTACAATCTAAAAACTACCACATTAAAGTGATAAGCACATACCTTCTGCTCCGCCTGCTCCTCGCCAGAGCCGGCCTCCACCTTATCCACCTTCTCCACCTCGTGCGCCTCGCCGGAGCCCGCCTCCACCTTCTGCGCCTCGCCAGAGCCCGCCTCCACCTTCTGCGCCTCGCCGGAGATTGCCAGAGCGGGCGCATCTGGCTGGACTGCGCCGCTGCATCCCGCCCCCGCCTTCTCCAGATCTGCAGCGGAGGGAGCACCGTGCTGGACGCCGGCACGTCCCCTCACAAAGGTGCCCGCAGCGACCTGCCGCGCCTGCTCCACCAGATCTGCGCCCCAATCCGGGCGCTCACCTCCTGCGTCCGCCATGGCGATGGAGAGGATGCGGTGAGGGAGACGTGGAGGTTGAGAGAGAGAGGAGTGGGGCTCGTGGGGAGTGGGGAGTGGAGATAGGGAGACGATCGCGGCGGGGTAAATGGTGGGCGATGCGGCGGAGGTGGTTGCCGTCCACATTTATATGATGGGACAGTTTGGCAACCCCTCGTGACACGTGCTGCCCCCGCTGGCGGCGGCTGCAGGCGTGCATGAACGCGCCGCCGTATCTGAATCTGAGCATCGGCCGGGCATACGATCTAACCGGCAGGGCGGGCCTTCAGGCTCCTCGGCGGCTATCGCTGGGGCAACAAAGACGATCGTGCCCTCGTTATGAACCGTTTTGGTTCATCCTGGCCGTCGATGTGTTTTTCCACCTCGCGTTCACCCCAGGGGGGGAGCACCGGAGCAGAAACCCTCTCCATGACCCCATTCTCCACCGGCCTATCGCCCATGTACATCCCCTCTTCGATGATGATGGACACACGACGCCTCATCCCCTCCAGTTGCACGTCAAGCATCTGACTCGTCCTCCCCATTCCCGGTCCAGAATCGGACTCGCCATGGACGCCAGGGTCGGAAACGGCGGCCCCGTCTCGGCCCGAAGGCTTTGCATAGAAAATTGACCAATGGTGGGAAAATTACCAGGTAATTGAACAATAACGAACACATCTGTCTCTAATTTAAGAACATAGGCATGCCACATGCCTACGCAAACCAATCATTAGACCCATGGTACCAAATGATCAAACAGCCGGTGGCCACCTATGATCACCGGAAGAATATCACATCTTTGGGAACTTGGGACCCCTAGGTCAGCATGATGAGCTCAGTGGCGTCAACACAAAGAGCAAGCAAAGGCAATTGCCAGCCAATCAATCACGAGGCGGCGAGTGGATCAGGCCGCACCGTGTGTGCCGTGCAAGCTGCTGGAGTGCAGCCCACCAAACCGCACCAGATATGCTATTGCCGTCGGGCTAGCTCCCCTGATAAATTGCCGTCGGTGCAACGGCGCCGTGCCAAGTGGGCTGGTCCTTGAGCAAACAGCGCCCGCGCGCAGCGACACCGCAATACTTTACTACGACTTTGCCTGTCCACGGGCCACATGGCTGCCCGTCGCGCTACACCCACACGGCGATTCTGGCTGTCGTCGTCGTTTGTTTATGCTGTTGTTGGTGCAGGGCCGGCACGAGATAAACAAGGACCGACCGACGGAGCTGACTCCACTCTCCAACTCCAGGTGTTAATTTGCCGTACGTGTCGATCGGTTCTTTAAAAATGGGAACGGATGGAGTACACCGACGAATGCTGCTGCGTAGAAGAATACAGTAGCACCACTCCATGGAACACGACTGATGGCTATGTATGTTGCCCTGTACTCCTGTCCAGTCCACCAGTCAGTGGTGCGGTGCCGATTATTGATATGCTTGCCGTTGCCGGAATCCCCCACGGCGACGCGTCTCTGACCCGGCTGGCTTGCAGTTGCAGGCCAGGAACTCGCGTCCGGCATGGTGTTTTTTATGGGCATTGACGTACGGTGAGACAGACAAGTATGGTGCTTTCCACGAGGGGAAAGGGGAAGAGCGGGTCGGCAACAAGCAAGCTCAGAGGCTGTACACTTGTCAAAACGTGAACATATACTACGTTCCCACGCTAGTAGTTCCGTTTCGGAACATATACTTCGCCTAGCTCTAGTCGCCAAGTTGCGTACTTCCATTCCGAGCATAGAACGTGAAGTAGTAATTCGATTTGATTGGCTTCGGTTTAGCGTTCTTGTTCTACTGGGCCCTCTTTGCATTGTAGGATTTTTTAGGAATTCTTGGAAGATTTGGCACATACCGTAGAATTCTTCAACCTCCAGAGACCTCCTTTTCGTTGCCAAAGGCACCCCCAACTCAGCTCTGTAGCCTGTGGCGGCCCTTTGACCTTCTTGAACGCCGGTCCGCCGGCGAGGTTGCATGCACCGGTGCAGTTGAGCGAGAGAGGCCAACGGTGCGCCCGGTATGATCTGCGCGATCGAGAGGATCTTCGGCAGATATGAAGCGACGCGCACGATCACTTTTACTTCAAGTGACGCTGCGTTGGATATGCAAAGTCCAGCAACTATTGCCTGCGTATACGTAAGGTTCAGCTAGTAATTCATTTCGAGTTCCATACATGATACATCGAACCTTCCGAAGAAAAATTGTTCCGTATGTATCGTGAACAGTACGGACGTTTAAATCATTTCCAATAAGTGGTCTGAACAGCAAGTCCTGGACGGATGTCAAACCCCTGTTGCTTGCAAATTACTCTATAAATCATTTATGCAGTGGAAAGTAAAGGTGTGCGCTTGCTTTGCTCTGTGTTCCAGCCAACAGGGTCAACGTCTAAACTAGTAATTCTTCTCTTGGAAAGAGAGTCAACGTCCTCTCAGAACAAGAGCACGTACAGAAAAAAGAGAGCCTGAACTTTGACCTCGAGGTAACGTTGACATTTAACTCTGAGGTCGGCGGATAGTTTGATAGACGGTGAGGAAGTTGACCAACTGAAAAAGTAGCCTTTTTTGCATTTGTTGAATATATGGTTTGTGCATGTATATTGTATAGCCTGACCCACCTTCTAGTCATTATATAGTTGAGGTTGTGGCCCACCTTGTACTCCATATAAACGTGCGCTATGCACCGATCAATACATCGTAAAGCATTGCCAAACTCTCGTTTCCAACATGGTATCATACCTACGATCCTAACCCTAACCCTTGCGCTGCCGCCGCCGCAGCGATCCAATCGCCGCCGCCGCAAACCGCCGCCGCCACCACCACCGCCGCTGCTGTTGCCGTCGTGCGCCAGCGCCGCCGCCCACGCCTTCCGCCCACATCCCGGCACCGCCCACAGCCGCGCTGCTCTCCCGCGTGTGCCGCCGCAACCCCGTTCCCTCTCGGCCTCATGGCCTCCCCCGGTTCCTCCGGCACCACCCGCAGCCGTCGAACCAACCCGTTCGAAGGTCCTGACCCTGTCGTCATCCGATATCTCAACATCCTCACTGGGGTTCCCGCCGTCCTCGACCATCTCACCTCCACCTACTATGCATGGAAGACGTACTTCTCCCTTGTGTTCCGTGAGTACTGTTGGGGAACGTAGCAGAAATTCAAAATTTTCCTACGAGTCACCAAGATCTATCTATGGAGAAACTAGCAACGAGGGGAAGGAGAGTGCATCTACATACCCTTGTAGATCGCTAAGCGGAAGCGTTCAAGAGAACGGGGTTGCAGGAGTCGTACTCGTCGTGATCCAAATCACCGGAGATCCTAGTGCGAACGGACGGCACCTCGCGCTCAACACACGTACAGCCCGGTGACGTCTCCCATGCCTTGATCCAGCAAGGAGAGAGGGAGAGGTTGGGAAGACTCCGTCCAGCAGCAGCACAACAGGCGTGGTGGTGGTGGAGGAGCGTGGCAATCCTGCAGGCTTCGCCAAGCACCATGGGAGAGGAGGAGAAAGAGAGGTAGGGCTGCGCCAACAGGAGAAGAACCGTGTGTTGGGCTGCTCCTTTGCCTCCACTATATATAGGGGAGAGGAGGCTACGCCCCACCTAGGGTTCCCTCCCTAGGGGCGGCGGCAGCCCCAATCCCCATCTGGGGTGGCGGCCAAGTGGGGGGTGAGGAGGCGCACTGCATGGGCCTTTAGGGCCCATCGCCTAGGGTTTGCCCTCCTCTTCTCTCTAGGCGCATGGGCCTTGGTGGGAGGCGCCCAGCCCACCTAGGGGCTGGTCCCTTCTCACACTTGGCCCATGTATGCCTCCGGGCCCGTGGCCCCTCCCGGTGGACCCCGGACCCCTCCGGTGGTCCCAAGACACTACGGTGATGCCCGGAACACTTCCGGTGGCCAAAACCATACTTCCTATATATCAATCTTTACCTCCGGACCATTCCGGAACTCCTCGTGACGTCCGGGATCTCATCCGGACTCGAACAACATTCTGTAACCACATACATCTATTCCTATAACCAAGCGCCATCGAACCTTATGTGTAGACCCTACGGGTTCGGGAACCATGCAGACATGACCGAGACGTTCTCCGGTCAATAACCAACAGCGGGATCTGGATACCCATGTTGGCTCCCACATGTTCCACGATGATCTCATCGGATGAACCACGATGTCGAGGACTCAATCAATCCCGTATACAATTCCCTTTGTCTAGCGGTATTGTACTTGCCCGAGATTCGATCGTCGGTATCCCGATACCTTGTTCAATCTCGTTACCGGCAAGTCTCTTTACTCTTTCCATAACACATCATCCCGTGATCAAACCCTTGGTCACATTGTGCGCATTATGATGATGTCCTACCGAGTGGGCCCAGAGATACCTCTCCGTCACGCGGAGTGACAAATCCCAGTCTCGATTCGTGCCAACCCAACAGACACTTTTGGAGATACCCGTAGTGCACCTTTATAGCCACCCAGTTATGTTGTGATGTTTGGTACACCCAAAGCATTCCTACGGTATCCGGGAGTTGCACAATCTCATGGTCTAAGGAAATGATACTTGACATTAGAAAAGCTTTAGCATACAAACTACACGATCTTTGTGCTAGGCTTAGGATTGGGTCTTGTCCATCACATCATTCTCCTAATGATGTGATCCCGTTATCAACGACATCCAATGTCCATGTTCAGGAAACCGTAACCATTTATTGATCAACGAGCTAGTCAACTAGAGGCTTACTAGGGACATGGTGTTTCTATGTATCCACACATGTATCTGAGTTTCCTATCAATACAATTATAGCATGGATAATAAACGATTATCATGAACAAGGAAATATAATAATAATAACTAATTTATTATTGCCTCTAGGGCATATTTCCAACAGTCTCCCACTTGCACTAGAGTCAATAATCTAGTTCACATCGCCATGTGATTAACACTCACAGGTCACATCGCCATGTGACCAACATCCAAAGAGTTTACTAGTGTCACTAAACTAGTTCACACCATCATGTGATTAAGACTCAATGAGTTCTGGGGTTTGATCATGTTTTGCTTGTTAGAGAGGTTTTAGTCAACGGGTCTGCAACACTCAGATCCGTATGTACTTCGCAAATCTCTAGGTCGTATTGTAAATGCTGCTTCCATGCTCCACTGAAAGCTATTCCAAATGGTTGCTCCACTATACGTATCCGGTTTGCTACTCAGAGTCACTCGGATAGGTGTTAAAGCTTGCATCGACGTAACCCTTTACGCCGAACTCTTTATCACCTCCATAATCGAGAAACATGTCCTTATTTACTCCAAGGACAATTTTGACCATCGTCCAATGATCCATTCTGGATCATTCTTGTACCCTTGAGTGACTCATGGCAAGGCACACTTCCGGTGCGGTACACAGCATAGCATACTATAGAGCCTACGTCTGAAGCATAGGAGACGACCTTCGTCCTTTCTCTCTCTTCTGCCGTGGTCGAGCTTTAACTCTTAACTTCATACCTTACAACTCAGGCAAGAACTCCTTCTTTGACTGATCCATCTTGAACAACTTCAAGATCATGTCAAGGTATGTGCTCATTTGAAAGTACCATTTAGCATTTTTGATCTATCCTCATAGATCTTGATGCTCAATGTTCAAGCAGCTTAATCCAGGTTTTCTATTGAAAAACACTTTTCAAATAACCCTATATGCTTTCCAGAAATTCTACATCATTTCTGATCAACAATATGTCAACAACATATACTCATCAGAAATTCTATAGTGCTCCCACTCACTTCTTTGGAAATACAAGTTTCTCATAAACTTTGTATAAACGCAAAACCTTTGATCATCTCATCAAAGCGTATATTCCAACTCCGAGATGCTTACTCCAGTCCTTAGAAGGACTGCTGGAGCTTTGCACACTTGTTAGCATCTTTCAGGATTGACAAAACCTTCTGGTTGTATCACACACAACCTTTCCTCAAGAATATAGTCGAGCAAACAATGTTTTGACATCCTATCTGTAAGATTTCATAAATCATGCAGTAATTGCTAATATAATTCCAACAGACTCTTAGCATCGCTACGAGTGAGAGACTCTCATCGTAGTCAACTCCTTGAACTTTTCGGAAAAAATCTTAACGACAAGTCGAGCTTTCTTAATGGTGATACATACCATCATTGTCCGTCTTCCTTTTAAAATCCATCTGTACCCAATAGCCTTACGACCATCAAGTAGTTCTTCCAAAGTCTTCACTTTGTTTTCATACATGGATCCTCTCTCGGATTTTATGGCCTCGAGCCATTTGCCGGAATCCGGGCCCACCATCGCTTCTCCATAACTCATAGGTTCATTGTTGTCTAGCAACATGGCCTCCAAGACAGGAGTACGTACCACTCTGAAGTAGTACGCATCCTTGTCGACCTACGAGGTTTGGTAGTGACTTGATCCGAAGTTTCATGATCACTATCATAAGCTTCTACTTCAATTGGTGTAGGCGCCATAGGAACAACTTCCTGTGCCCTGCTACACACTAGTTGAAGTGACGGTTCAATAACCTCATCAAGTCTCCACCATCCTCCCACTCAACTTTCCGAGGCAAACTTTTCCTCGAGAAAGGACCCGATTCAAGAAACAATCCCTATTGCTTTCGGATCTGAATTAGGAGGTACACCCAAATGTTTTGGGTGTTCTATGAAGATGCATTTTATCCGCTTTGGGTTCGAGCTTATCAACCTGAAACTTTTTCACATAAGCGTCGCAGCCCCAAACTTGCAAAAAACGACAACTTAGGTTTCTCCAAACCATAGTTCAAACGGTGTCGTCTCAACGGAATTACGTGGTGCCCTATTAAAGTGAATGCGGTTGTCTCTAATGCCTAACCCATGAACGATAGTGGTAATTCGATAAGAGAAATCATGGTACGCACCATATCCAATAGGGTGCAACTATGATGTTCGGACACACCATCACACTATGGTGTTCCAGGCGGTATTAATTGTGAAACAATTTCCACAATGTCTCAATTACGTGCCAAAGCTCGTAACTCATATACTCATTTCTGTGATCATATCATAGACATTTTGTCCTCTTGTCACAATGATCTTCAACTTCACTCTGAAATTACTTGAACCATTCAATAATTCAGACTTTGTTTCATCAAGTAAATATACTCAACATCTACTCGAATCATATGTGAAGTAAGAACATAACCATATTCACTGCATGCCTCAGTACTCATTGGATTGCACACATCAAAATGTGTTACTTCCAACAAGTTGCTATCTTGTTCCATTTTACTGAAAAACTAGGCTTTTCAGTCATCTTGACCATGTGGTATGATTTGCATTTCTCAAGCGATTCAAAATCAAGTGAGACCAAACGATCCATCTGCATGGAGTTTCTTCATGCGTATACACCAATATACTTGGCTCGCATGTCTCAAACTTTTCAAAAACGAGTGAGTCCAAAGATCCATCAACATGGAGCTTCTTCATGCGTTTTTATACCAATATGACTTACATGGTAGTGCCACAAGTAAGTCGTCCTATCATTGCTATCTTATATCTTTTGGCATGAAAATGTGTATCACTACGATCGAGATTCAATGAACCATTCATTTTAGGTGCAAGACCATTGAAGGTATTATTCAAATAAACAGAGTAATCATTATTCTCCTTAAATGAATAACCGTATTGCGATAGACATAATCCAATCATGTCTATGCTCAACGCAAACGCCAAATAACAATTATTTAGGTTTAACACCAATCTCGATGGTAGAGGGAGCGTGCGATGCTTGATCACATCAACCTTGGAAACACTTCCAACACATATCATCAGCTCACCTTTAGCTAGTCTCTGTTTATTCCATAGCTTTTATTTCGAGTTACTAACACTTAGCAACCGAACCGGTATCTAATGCCCTGGTGCTACTAGGAGTACTAGTAAAGTACACATTAACATAATTTATATCCAATATACTTCCGTCGACCTTGCCTGCCTTCTTATCTACTAAGTATCTAGGGTGGTTCTGCTTTAGTGTCCGTTCCTCTCATTACAGAAGCACTTAGTCTCGGGTTTGGGTTCAACCTTGGGTTTTCACTAGAGCAGCAACTGTTTTGTCGTTTCATGAAGTATCCCTTCTTGCCCTTGCCCTTCTTGAAACTAGTGGTTTTACCAACCATCAACAATTGATGCTCCTTCTTGATTTCTACTTTCGCGGTGTCAAACATCGCGAATATATCAAGGATCATCATATTTATCCCTGATATGTTATAGTTCATCACGAAGCTCTAGCAGCTTGGTGGCAATGACTTTGGAGAAACATCACTATCTCATCTGGAAGATCAACTCCCACTCGATTCAAGTGATTGTTGTACTCAGACAATCTGAGTACGAGCTCAATGATTGAGCTTTTCTCCCTTAGTTTGCAGGCTAAGAAAAATCGTCGGAGGTCTTATACCTCTTGACGTGGGCACGAGCCTGAAATCCCAATTTCAGCCCTCGAAACATCTCATATGTTCCGCGATGTTTCGAAATCGTCTTTGGTGCCTCAACTCTAAACTGTTTAACTGAACTATCACGTAGTTATCAAAACGTGTATGTCAAATGTTCGCAACATCCACAGACGACGTTCGAGGTTCAGCACACCGAGCGGTGCATTAAGGACATAAGCCTTCTACTGTCCGCATAATTGCTCTTGTCAACTTTCAACTATATTTTCTCTAGGAACATATCTAAAACAGTAGAACTAAAGCGCGAGCTACGACATAATTTGCAAGAATCTTTTGACTATGTTCAGGATAATTAAGTTCATCTTATGAACTCCCACTCGAGATAGACATCCTCTAGTCATCTAAGTGATTACATGATCCGAGTCAACTAGGCCGTGTCCGATCATCACGTGAGACGGACTAGTCATCATCGGTGAACATCTTCATGTTGATCGTATCAACCATACGACTCATGCTCGACCTTTCGGTCTCTTGTGTTCCGAGGCCATGTCTGTACATGCTAGGCTCGTCAAGTTAACCTAAGTGTTTCGCGTGTGTAAATCTGGCTTACACCCGTTGTATGTGAACGTTAGAATCTATCACACCCGATCATCACGTGGTGCTTCGAAACGACGAACTTTCGCAACGGTGCGCAGTTAGGGGGAACACTTTCTTGAAGTTTTAATGAGGGATCATCTTATTTACTATCGTCGTTCTAAGCAAATAAGATGTATAAACATGATAAACATCACATGCAATCAAATAGTGACATGATATGGCCAATATCATTTTGCTCATTTTGATCTCCATCTTCGGGGCTCCATTATCATCATCGTCACCGGCATGACACCATGATCTCCATCATCATGATCTCCATCATCGTGTCTCCATGAAGTTGTCTCGCCAACTTATTACTTCTACTACTATGGCTACCGGTTAGCAATAAAGTAAAGTAATTACATGGCGTTGTTCAATGACACGCAGGTCATACAATAAAGACAACTACTATGGCTCCTGCCGGTTGTCATACTCATCGACATGCAAGTCGTGATTCCTATTACAAGAACATGATCAATCTCATACATCACATTCTTCTTGGCCATATCACATCACATAGCATACCCTGCAAAAACAAGTTAGACGTCCTCTAATTGTTGTTTGCATGTTTTACGTGGCTGATATGGGTTTCTAGCAAGAACGTTTCTTACCTACGCAAAAACTACAACGTGATGTGTCAATTGCTATTTATCCTTCATAAGGACCCTTTTCATCGAATCCGATCCGACTAAAGTGGGAGAGACTGGCACCCGCTAGCCACCTTATGCAACAATTGCATGTCAATCGGTGGAAACTGTCTCACGTAAGTGTATGTGTAAGGTCGGTCCGGGCCGCTTCATCCCACAATGCCACCGAATCAAGATTGGACTAGTAACGGTAAGCATATTGAACAAAATCAACGCCCACAACAACTTGTGTTCTACTCGTGCATAGAATCTACGCAATAGACCTAGCTCTGATACCACCGTTGGGGAACATAGCAGAAATTCAAAATTTTCCTACGAGTCACCAAGATATATCTATGGAGAAACTAGCAACGATGGGAGGAGAGTGCATCTACATACCCTTGTAGATTGCTAAGAGGAAGCGTTCAAGAGAACGGGGTTGAAGGAGTCGTACTCGTCGTGATGCAAATCACCGGAGATCCTAGTGCCGAACGGACGGCACCTTCGCGTTCAACACACGTACAGCCCGGTGACGTCTCCCATGCCTTGATCCAGCAAGGAGAGAGGAGAGGTTGGGGAAGACTCCGTCCAGCAGCAGCACAACAGGCGTGGTGGTGGTGGAGGGCGTGGCAATCCTGCAGGCTTCGCCAAGCACCAGCGGGAGAGGAGGAGAAAGAGAGGTAGGGCTGCGCCAACAGGAGAAGAACCGTGAGTTGGGCTGCTCCTTTGCCTCCACTATATATAGGGGAGAGGGAGGGCTGCGCCCCACCTAGGGTTCCCTCCCTAGGCGGCGGCAGCCCCAATCCCCATCTGGGGTGGCGGCCAAGTGGGGGGGAGAGGGAGGGGCACCAGGCATGGGCCTTTAGAGCCCATCTGCCCTAGGGTTTGCCCCTCCCCCCCTCGTCTCTCTAGGCGCATGGGCCTTGGTGGGGAGGCGCCCCAGCCCACCTAGGGGCTGGTCCCTTCTCACACTTGGCCCATGTATGCCTCCGGGGCCTGTGGCCCCTCCCGGTGGACCCCCGGACCCCTCCGGTGGTCCCGGTACACTACCGGTGATGCCCGAAACACTTCCGGTGGCCAAAACCATACTTCCTATATATCAATCTTTACCTCCGGACCATTCCGGAACTCCTCGTGACGTCCGGGATCTCATCCGGGACTCCGAACAACATTCGGTAACCACATACATCTATTCCCTATAACCCTAGCGTCATCGAACCTTAAGTGTGTAGACCCTACGGGTTCGGGAACCATGCAGACATGACCGAGACGTTCTCCGGTCAATAACCAACAGCGGGATCTGGATACCCATGTTGGCTCCCACATGTTCCACGATGATCTCATCGGATGAACCACGATGTCGAGGACTCAATCAATCCCGTATACAATTCCCTTTGTCTAGCGGTATTGTACTTGCCCGAGATTCGATCGTCGGTATCCCGATACCTTGTTCAATCTCGTTACCGGCAAGTCTCTTTACTCGTTCGGTAACACATCATCCCGTGATCAACCCCTTGGTCACATTGTGCACATTATGATGATATCCTACCGAGTGGGCCCAGAGATACCTCTCCGTCACGCGGAGTGACAAATCCCAGTCTCGATTCGTGCCAACCCAACAGACACTTTCGGAGATACCCGTAGTGCACCTTTATAGCCACCCAGTTACGTTGTGACGTTTGGTACACCCAAAGCATTCCTACGGTACCGGGAGTTGCACAATCTCATGGTCTAAGGAAATGATACTTGACATTAGAAAAGCTTTAGCATCTGAACTACGATCTTTGTGCTAGGCTTAGGATTGGGTCTTGTCCATCACACCATTCTCCTAATGATGTGATCCCGTTATCAACGACATCCAATGTCCATGGTCAGGAAACCGTAACCATCTATTGATCAACGAGCTAGTCAACTAGAGGCTTACTAGGGACATGGTGTTGTCTATGTATCCACACATGTATCTGAGTTTCCTATCAATACAATTATAGCATGGATAATAAACGATTATCATGAACAAGGAAATATAATAATAATAACTAATTTATTATTGCCTCTAGGGCATATTTCCAACAAGTACAACATCCGGATCACATCGATGGCTCCGTGGGTTCCCGCTTCATGGAGGACGATGAGGAGTGGATGTCCATCGACGCCACTCTCATCCGCTGGTTCTACACCACCATCTCGAAGGACCTCTTCCACACTGTGGTCTCCGTCGACGATGACGCTCGCGCCGTTTGGGCCAAGCTCAACGGCCTCTTCACCGACAACATGCTCCAACGCAAGGTTTTCTTGCACGACAAGTTTTTTGGGTGCCAACAGCTCTCGTCTATTGATGATTACTGCATGCGCCTCAAGAAGCTTGTTGACGAGCTCCTCGACCTTGGTGAGACGGTCTCCGATGAGCTCCTTCTCAACACCCTCATCGACGGCCTGAACGACGACTTCGGGAACGCCGCCTCCAACATCCCTCTCATCACCAACCCGACGTTCCCCATGATCGTTGCGTACTTGAAGTTGGAGGAGACCAGGATGCGGATGTCGCGCACCCGAGCCACCCACACCTCCCTCACCACCGGTACCCGCGACAATGCACCGTCCGCCGCCCTGGCTCCCTCGCCGCGGCCCGACCCGGGCCCCTTCCAGGCGCCGTCACGCAGAGGCCCCCTCCCCCGCAACCCCCGCCGAGCGAAGCACGCGGGGGACGCTGTGGCCGTGAAGGCCACAAAGCGATTCAAAGAAGCAGCCGGTTGCACACGGCGGGCGCCAAGCGCAGCAGCAGCAGCCCGCGGCGCCCGGCGAGCTGGCGAACCCCGGACAGGGTCATGCACACGTACTCCATGCCCGTACCGCGCGCCCCCGTCCCGGGCTTCTTCGGCGCCCGCCCGGCCTCTCATCAGGCGCTTCACGCGGCCCCTCGGCCGTACCCGCCCGTGCCGCTCTACGACACATCTACGGCTTATGGGTTGCCTTCGGCCGGTGGGTTCGTGGCGCCGCCGCTTCAGCCGGTGCCGTCAGCCCTGGCCCTCCCGCCGGCGCCTTGGGACCCCGCGCTCCTAGCGGCCCTCCACACCGCCCCCACGCCGCAGCAGTACATTGGCGGTGGCGACTGGTATATGGACACCGGAGCCATGGCTCACATTGTCGCCAACCCCGGTAACCTTCTTGCCGCTCACCCCGTTCACACCGCTGCTCGTATTACCGTGGGCGACGGTTCTTCCATGCCAATTACTCATGTCGGTCATGCTGCTTTCCCTTCTAACTCCATGCCATTATATCTTTCTAACGTACTTGTCTCTCCTGACATCATTAAAAACCTTGTTTCCGTCCGTTCTCTTACACGTGAAAATCCTGTCGACGTTGAATTTGACATGTTTGGCTTTTCTGTTAAGGATGCCCGTACCCGGATGGTGCTCTACCGATGTGACAGCCTCGATGAGCTCTACCCGGTCCAATCATCCACCTCCTCTGTCACTGCACCCATGGCGCTTTCTGCCGGAGTGGACCTTTGGCATGCTTGTCTCGATCATCCCAACACCGCCACCCTTCGTTATATTCTTCGGAGTTTTTCATTCACGTGTAATAAGATCGACGATCACACTTGTCATGCTTGTCGTCTCGGCAAACATGTTCGTCTTCCTTTTAACACTTCCTCGCATGTTGCTGTTGGGGAACGTAGTAATTTAAAAAAAATCCTACGCACACGCAAGATCATGGTGATGCATAGCAACGAGAGGGGAGAGTGTTGTCCACGTACCCTCGTAGACCGAAAGTGGAAGCATTATCTCAACGCGGTTGATGTAGTCGTACGTCTTCACGGCCCGACCGATCAAGCACCGAATCTACGGCACCTCCGAGTTCTAGCACACGTTCAGCTCAATGACGATCCCCGGACTCCGATCCAGCAAAGTGTCGGGGAAGAGTTCCATCAGCACGACGGCGTGGTGACGGTGATGATGTTCTACCGACGCAGGGCTTTGCCTAAGCATCGCTACGATATGACCGAGGTGGAATATGGTGGAGGGGGACACCGCACACGGCTAAGGAACGATCACGAAGATCAACTTGTGTGTCATGGGGTGCTCCCCTGCCCCCGTATATAAAGGAGGGAGGGGGGAGGTGCGGCCGGCCCCTAGGGGTGCGCCTGGAGGAGTCCTACTCCCACCGGGAGTAGGACCCCCCCCTCTTGCCTTGTAGGTGAAGGAAGGGGGAAGGGGAAAGATGAAAGGGGGGCGCCCCCCCCCCTTTCCTTGTCCTATTCGGACTAGGGGGGAGGGGGCGCGCGGCCTGCCCTGGCCGGCCCTCCTCTTCTCCCTTAGGGCCCATGTAGGCCCATTAACCCCCGGGGGGGGTTCCGGTAACCCCCCGGTACTCCGGTAAAACTCCGATTTTACCCGGAAAGATTCCGATATCCAAATATAGGCTTCCAATATATCAATATTTATGTCTCAACCATTCCGAGACTCCTCGTCATGTCCATGATCACATCCGGGACTCCGAACAACCTTCGGTACATCAAAAACTATAAACTCATAATATAACTGTCATCGTAATGTTAAGTGTGCGGACCCTACGGGTTCGAGAACAATGTAGACATGACCTAGAACTGTTTTCGGTCAATAACCAATAGCGGAACCTGGATGCTCATATTGGCTCCTACATATTCTACAAAGATCTTGATCGGTCAAACCGCATAACAGCATACGTTGTTCCCTTTGTCATCGGTATGTTACTTGCCCGAGATTCGATCGTCGGTATCTCAATACCTAGTTCAATCTCGTTACCGACAAGTCTCTTTAATCGTTACGTAATGCATCATTCCGTAACTAACTCATTAGTTACATTGCTTGCAAGGCTTATAGTGATGTGCATTACCGAGAGGGCCCAGAGATACCTCTCCGACAATCGGAGTGACAAATCCTAATCTCGAAATACATCAACTCAACAAGTACCTTCGGAGACACCTGTAGTACATCTTTATAATCACCCAGTTACGTTGTGACGTTTGGTAGCACACAAAGTGTTCCTTCGATAAGCGGGAGTTACATAATCTCATAGTCATAGGAACATGTATAAGTCTTGAAGAAAGCAATAGCAACATACTAAACGATCAAGTGCTAAGCTAACGGAATGGGTCAAATCAATCACATCATTCTCCTAATGATGTGATCCCGTTAATCAAATGACAACTCATGTCTATGGTTAGGAAACTTAACCATCTTTGATTTACGAGCTAGTCAAGTAGAGGCATACTAGTGACACTATGTTTGTCTATGTATTCACACATGTATTATGTTTCCGGTTAATACAATTCTAGCATGAATAATAAACATTTATCATGAAATAAGGAAATAAATAATAACTTTATTATTGCCGCTAGGGCATATTTCCTTCAGTCTCGCACTTGCACTAGAGTCTATAATCCAGTTCACATCGCCATGTGATTTAACACCAATATTCTTATCTGTATATGATTAACACCCATAGTTCACATAGTCATGTGACCAACACCCAAAGGGTTTACTAGAGTCAATAATCTAGTTCACACCGCTATGTGATTAACACCCAAAGAGTACTAAGGTGTGATCATGTTTTGCTCGTGAGACAAGCTTAGTCAACGGGTCTGCCACATTCAGAGCCGTATGTATTTTTGCAAATATTCTATGTCTACAATGCTCTGCACGGAGCTACTCTAGCTAATTGCTCCCACTTTCAATATGTATCCAGATTGAGACTTAGAGTCATCTGGATCGGTGTGATAGCTTGCACCGATGTAACTCTTTACGACGGGCTCTTTTATCACCTCCATAATCGAGAAATATTTCCTTAGTCCTCACTAAGGATATTCTTGACCAATGTCCAGTGATCTACTCCTATATCACTATTGTACTCCCTTGCCAAATTCAGAGCAAGGTATACAATAGGTCTGGTACATAGCATAGCATACTTTATAGAACCTATGACTGAGGCATAGGGAATGACTTTCATTCTCTTTTCTATTTTCTGTTCTGGTCGGGATTTGAGTCTTACTCAATTTCACACGTTTGCAACACAGGCAAGAACTCTTTCTTTGACTGTTCCATTTTGAACTATTTCAAAATCTTGACAAGGTATGTATTTATTGAAAAACTTATCAAGCGTTTTGATCTATCTCAATAGATCTTGATGCTTAATATGTAAGCAGCTTCACCGAGGTCTTTCTTTGAAAAAATCTTATTCAAGTATCCTTTTATGCTTTTCAGAAAAAATTCTACATTATTTCCGATCAACAATATGTTACTCACATATACTTATCAGAAATGCTGTAGTGCTCCCACTCACTTTCTTGTAAATACAGGCTTCTCCAAAAGTCTGTATAAATCCATATGCTTTGATCAACTCATCAAAGCGTATATTCCAACTCTGAGATGCTTGCACCAGTCCATAGATGGATCGCTGGAGCTTGCACATTTTGTTAGCACCTTTAGGATTGACAAAACCTTCTAGTTGCATCATATACAACTCTTCTTTAAGAAAACCATTAAGGAATGCAGTTTTGACATCCATTTGCCAGATTTCATAAAATGTGGCAATTGCTAACATGATTCAGACAGACTTTTAAGCATCGATACGAGTGAGAAAATCTCATTGTATTCAACACCTTGAACTTTGTCAAAACCTTTTTCGACAAGTCTAGCTTTGTAGATAGTAACACTACTATCAGCATCTGTCTTCCTCTTGAAGATCCATTTATTCTTAATGACTCACCGATCATCGGGCAAGTCAATCAAAGTTTACACTTTGTTCTCATACATGGATCCTATCTCAGATTTCATGGCTTCAAGCCATTTCGCGGAATCTGGGCTCATCATCGCTTCCTCATAGTTCATAGGTTCATCATGGTCTAGTAACATGACTTCTAGAATAGGATCACCGTACCACTCTGGTGCGGACCGTACTCTGGAAGACCTACGAGTTTCTGTAATAACTTGATCTGAAGTTTCATGATCATCATCATTAACTTCCTCACTAATTGGTGTAAGAATCACTGGAACTAATTTCTGTGTTGAACTACTTTCCAATTCGGGAGAAGGTACAATTACCTTATAAAGTTCTACTTTCCTCCCATTCACTTCTTTCGAGAGAAACTCCTTCTCTAGAAAGGATCCATTTTTAGCAATGAATATCTTGCCTTCGGATCTGTGATAGAAGGTGTACCCAATAGTTTCCTTTGGGTATTATATGAAGACGCACTTGTCCGATTTGGGTTTGAGCTTATCAGGATGAAACTTTTTCACATAAGCATTTCAACCCCAAATTTTAAGAAACGACAACTTGGGTTTCTTGCCAAACCACAGTTCATAAGGTGTCATCTCGACGGATTTAGATGGTGCCTTATTTAATGTGAATGCAGATGTCTCTAATGCATAATCCGCAAAACGATATTGGTATATCGGTAAGAGACATCATTGATCGCACCATATCAAATAAAGTGTGGTTATGATGTTCGGACACACCGTTACGCTGTGGTGTTCCAGGTGGCGTGAGTGTGAAACTATTCCACATTGTTTTATATGAAGGCCAAACTCGTAACAAAAATATTCTCCTCCACGATCAGATCGTAGAAACTTTATTTTCTTGTTACGATGATTCTCCACTTCACTCTGAAATTCTTTGAACTTTTCAAATGTTTCAGACTTGTGTTTCATTAAGTAGAAATGCCCATATCTGCTCAA
This sequence comes from Aegilops longissima, assembly GCA_021605205.1. Lineage (NCBI taxonomy): Eukaryota > Viridiplantae > Streptophyta > Magnoliopsida > Poales > Poaceae > Aegilops > Aegilops longissima. Next base: position 611,790,610 of record CM038676.1, on the reverse strand, counting down.
ATCATCTGTGAAGGTCAGAAAATAACGATACTTACCACGAGCATCAACACTCATTGGATCGCATACATCGGTATGTATTATTTCCAATAAGTCAGTAGCTCATTCCATTGTTCCGGAGAACGGAGTTTTAGTCATCTTGCCCATAAGGCACGGTTCACAAGCATCAAATGATTCATAATCAAGTGATTCCAAAAGTCCTTTTTTATGGAGTTTCTTCATGCGCTTTACACCGATATGACCCAAACGGCAGTGCCACAAATATGTTGCACTATCATTATCAACTTTGCATCTTTTGGCATCAATATTATGAATATGTGTATCACTACGATCTAGATCCAACAAACTATTTTCATTGGGTGTATGACCATTGAAGGTTTTATTCATGTAAACAGAACAAAAATTATTCTCTGACTTTAAATGAATAACCGTTTTGCAATAAACATGATCAAATCATATTCATGCTCAACCCAAACGCCAAATAACATTTATTTAGGTTTAACGCCAAATAACACTATATTCATGATCAAATCAATCTTGGAACCACTTCCAACACACATCATCACTTCACCCTCAACTAGTCTCTGTTTATTCTGTAACTCCTGTTTCGAGTTACTAATTTTTAGCAACCGAACAAGTATCAAATACTCAAGGGCTACTATCAACACTAGTAAGGTACACATCAATAACCTGTATATCAAAATATACCCTTGTTCACTTAGCCATCCTTCTTATCCACCAAATATTCAGGGTATTTCCGCTTCCAGTGACCATTTCCTTTGCAGTGTAAGCACTCAGTTTCAGGCTTTGGTCTAGCTTTGGGCTTCTTCGCGGGAGTGACAACTTGCTTGCCATTCTACTTGAAGTTCCCTTTCTTTCTCTTTGCCCTTTTCTTGAAACAAGTAGTCTTGTCAATCATCAACACTTGATGCTCTTTCTTGATTTCTACCTTAAATCGATTTCAATATCACGAAGAGCTCGGGAATCGTATTTTTCATCCCTTGCATACTATAGTTCATCACGAAGTTCTAGTAACTTGGTGATGGTGACTAGAGAATTATGTCAATCACTATTGAAAGTGCTAGTTATCGACTAGAGAGGGGGTGAATAGGCGATTTTTAGGAAAGTCTTCAAAACACGGATGTTTCGAAGACAAACAATAGAAATGACCTAATTGATATGCAGCGGAAGGTAAACTACAACAAGCAAACCATAGTCAAGTATGCAATAACGTGAAAGTACAAGACTAATAGCAGCTTGGTAGTAAGGATCAAGATGGAAGATAGTGAGAAGCCAATCAACAAAAGTAGTCAAGCAATGAAGTCAAATAGGTATGATAGATAGGCAATGACTTCACGAAGACAAACTCTAAGTAAGGTGAGGGAGAAGATAGAACCAGTCACTTGTTGAAGACACACGATTTGTTGGACCAGTTCCAATTGCTGTGACAACTGTACATCTGGTTAGGGAGGCTGAGAATCAACTTAGAAGACCGCGTCTTCACCTTATTCCCCTTGAGCTAAGGACACACAGTCCTCGCCCAACCACTCTCGTAAGTCTTCAAGGTAGACTTCCGAACCTTCACAGACTGCGTTCACCGGCAATCCACAATGACTCTTGGATGCTCAGAACGCGACGCCTAACCATTTGGAGGATTCACATCCTCAAGTGTAATAAGTCTTCAGGTCACACAGATGTAAAGACTTCAGTGATGCCTAACACTCTTTGGCTCTGGGTGTTTGGGCTTTGTCTCGCAAGGATTTCTCTCTCAAAGGCTTCGAGGTGGGTTGCTCTCAAACGACAAAAGCCGTGCACTAACTCCGAGCGCCACCAATTTATGGTGTAGGGGTGGGCTATTTATAGCCACTAGGCAACCCGACCTGATATGTCCGAAATGACCTCGTCACTAAGGAACCGACACGTGTTCCAACGGTCGATTTTAAATACACACGGCAACTTTACTTGGGCTACAAGCAAAGCTGACTCATCCAGCTCTGGATAAGTTTTGCTCTCATTGTCTTCGTCGAAGACATAGGATTTGGGTTGAGCATCACTTGATCATTCTCGACTATGATCACTTGGACCCCACTTAATAAAGACGGTGGTTCCTATGACTCAACAAAGAAGAAAAGGAAACAATGAAACGACCACAGTCTTGGGCTCCATAGTCTTCACTCAATGTCTTCTCATGTCATAGTCTTCAATGTGAATATCTTCACATACCACCATTGTCGTCAATGTCTTCATACATTTTTAGGGTCATCTCCGGTAGGTAAACCGAATCAATGAGGGACACCACTGCGTTATCCTGCAATTCTCACAAATGCATTAGTCCTCAACCACATTTGTCGTCAATACTCCAAAACCAACTAGGGGTGGCACTAGATGCACTTACAATCTCCCCCTTTTTGGTGATTGATGACAAACTGGTTGAAGTTTTCAACGGGGGATAAAGTACGTGAAATTGTAAAGGATAGGGAATTGTCTTCATAAGTGGCAAAGGCTCCCTGAAGATGTGCATATAAGTAGTTTGCTTTTGGAATGCAAATGCACATGGCAGGTTGTACTTGTGGAGATCCTCTTCAACTTATGAAGATAATTCATCATGCATGAAATGATATAACTAAGAGAATGACATGCATAATGAAAATGGACGTCTGCAGAATGATCTAAGTGCGGAAGTTATAAATGCACATGCGGAATTTATCATCGCACTGAGTAAAGCAAATAAGTAGCAGACGACCATCGAGTTTAAGTGTTACAACTCAAAGAACCAAATGTATCAAAAGCGAGAGTTGTAAACACTAGGCAAAATATTATGCAACCGCCCTTATGAACCCGCTTGAAGACTATCAAACTCATATGCTTCTCCCCCTTTTGTCAGTAAGGACCAAAAATGTTTGAAGACATAGAGTATCTACTCGTCCTCTTCAGAAGTAGATGATGCAGCAGGGATGTCATTGTTGGTTGGCGGTGCAGACGAACTTGGTGCAGTGTTGATGCGTGCAGAAGTAGGGGGCGGTGAAGTAGCATCGGCTTCATCATCGATCACCCGGCATTGGCGATTCTTGCGGAGGAAGAATAGTGAGAGTCTTCAAGTGATGGAGTTCGTCGTAGGACTGCATTCCATGGAGGAGTAGAGTCAAACTTGAAGCGTTCAGTGAAGCCATCGTCTTGAAGATCTGCTTCAGCACTGAGCAGGGTCAAACTCTTCCATGATCGCCGACAGGTCTCGTGAGTGACAAAAGCATTCTTGGTGGCAAGGTTTCGAATGTGATTGACGTCCACCAAGAGGCTTTGCATTTGTCGCTTGAGCCAGGAGTGATGCTTATCTTGTTTCTGATGCAGTGCGACAAGAAGTTCTCGATCATTGAGGACTCGAAAGCGCTTCCGAGGCCTTTGGCCAATTGTGCTCTCAGTGGCTTCAATTTGTGCACGGCGAGGCAGATGAGTGTTCCCAGCCAGAGGATAGACACGAGATACTGCTGGGACGCCTTCCATGGGTTGAGAGAAGCTATGGTGATCTGCATTCTGAAGACAAAGTGGCGTTTTAAGGGCTCGGGTATATGGCTTCAACTGACATATCAACCTCTGGTAGAAATATCAGATGATTGCGAGCAGAGGGCTGATAGTTGATAGCAGAGTGCATCTTGATGAGGCGCATGACCCATGGAGTATAAAATTTCAGACCAAACAGATCAGATCCAGACGCAGCCAATTGTCGGATGAAGAATTGTTGCGTATTGAAGCTGATGCCATTGAGGATGTAAAAGACCAATGTCTTCATTGCTCCTTCAAGTTTTGCAGATGATGAATGCCCTTTGATAGGCCATAGAGTTTGCCTGATGATGTGATATATTGTACGAGGCAGATACTCAAAGTCATCAACAAAGAAGTTCTGAGGGTATTTAGCGTCATGTGGCAGTGGCTTCATCATGCTCAACATCTGACTCATGTCGGGTTCTGGCTTATGAAATATGCTCTCCAGTGCATCGCGGTGGAGTTGACAACCAGGTTCAAACAGCTCTCCAGGAATGGGTAGGCCTGTGAGCTCAATGACGTCAAGAGCTTTGGCTTCATGATGAACATTTCCTGTCATCCACTCGAGAAACCATGTCTTCGTATCTCTGTAGTAGCCGCGGATGTGGAGGGTCGCATAGAATTGAAGCACAAGTTCTTCAATCCAGTGTTCTTTGTCTGTAACGAAGCCGAGCAGACCTACATCACGAAAGCAATCAAGTGCTTCTTCTAAGCACGGCACTCCGGCAATGGCTTCAGTGTCAAGGCGCATATGAGGGAAAATGCGCCCTTGATCATACAGAATGCATGAGTAATAGCTTCATTGTCGATAGCTCGTAAACGGTCGATGATATCCTTGGCCTTGTGTAGGGTTCTTTGCTCACAAAGAAAGTGTTGTGGGCTTTGAAGCCATTTGCATTGAAAGAACACTGTAGAGGTGGCGGTGCTCGGAAACCTTGGCAGTCTTGGCTTCGCGGCGGACACGAGGCCTATCGCAATATGATATTCAAACCGAGGACCAGAGGCATGAGGCGGAGGGACCGAATGTGCCATCTTCTCGTGATTATCGACCATAGTTGTATGCTTGCTCAATTGTGTAGGGCCTTGGTGGCGGGCTGAGCAAATGGCAACAACCGAGGCTTCAGCTGCTCACTAGATGCTTGGGAGCAGTTGCCTCATTGGCTTCAGCACATTTCCTTCATTGGCCTGGAGCTGTTGGTGCGGGCTCCACATTTGCTTCAGCCATGACCACGTCATTGGCTTCATTGGTGTTGGAGGTGGCAGCCTCAATGTTTTCAACCTCCACTTGAGGAGCTGGAGGGTCGGCAACCGCACGCGTTGATATCAGGAATAACTTCTTGATTCTGAGGGTGTAGGGACACGTTCTTCTTCTTCTTGGGTGTCTTCGGCTGATGCAGCCGGATTGTCTTCAGCAGCTTTGGCTTCAGACTCGGAGACATTCATAGTTGGAGTGGCTTCTGAAAACACTTGACGTGCAACAGGTTGGTGGTGCACTTCTCCTTCTGGAACGCTCGAGAGAGGTACTTGAGGCCTTTGACCTTTGCGAAGCCTACGAAATGCTAGCGACACCTTTGTAGATGGGGTTGTCTGGGCCTCAAAGTCTTCCTCTTCTTCTTGCTGTTGTTGTTGGGGAGTGACTTGTTGTTGGGGAGTACTAGGGGAGTCTTCTTGTTGCGGGCGATCAGCCCATGAAGCATCTGAGCAATTGGCGCCGAGGGCGACCAATCTTGATGAGTTCGTTGTTTAAATTTAACAGCGATGATACCACATTGTATTCAATTTGAGGAAGAACTTCATCATCTTCAACATTGTCATGGTGACCAATGTCTTCAGCAGTGATGGGATCAATCGCTGAATCTCTTCACTTGAGAGCCTCTGTGGAAGCAGGCTCATGAACAGTCATCTGAAGTTCTTGGGTTGCGAGACGGGGCGAACCATCGAAATGGGTTCAACAACCAAGGGCTCTGTGGGAGCAGCCCGATTCTTCTTCAACTTATGAAGATAATTCATCATGCATGAAATGATATAACTAAGAGAATGACATGCATAATGAAAATGGACGCTCCAGAATGATCTAAGTGCGGAAGTTATCGCGACATGCGGAATTTATCATCGCACAGAGTAAAGCAAATAAGTAGCAGAACCATCGAAGTTTAAGTGTTACAACTCAAAGAACCAAATGTATCAAAAGCAGAGTTGTAAACACTAGGCAAAATATTATGCAACCGCCTTATGAACCCGCTGAAGACTATCAAACTCATATGCTTCTCCCCTTTTGTCAAGAAGGACCAAAAATGTTTGAAGACATAGAGTATCTACTGCCCTCTTAAGTAGATGATGCAGCAGGATGTCATTGTTGGTTGGCGTGCAAACTTGGTGCGAGTTGATGCGCGGTAGGGGCGGGAAGTAGCATCGGCTTCATCATCATCACCCGCATTGAGCTGCAGAGGAAGAATAGTGAGAGTCTTCAAGTGATGGAGTTTCGAGGACTGCATTCCATGGAGGAGTAGAGTCAAACTTGAAGCGTCAGTGAAGCCATCGCCTTGAAGATCTCGCCAAGATCGAAGGGTCAAACTCTTCCATGATCGCCGACGGTCTCGTGGAGTGACAAAAGCATTCTTGGTGGCAAGGTTTCAATGTGATTGACGCCCACCAAGAGGCTTTGCATTTGTCGCTGAGCCGAGTGATGCTTATCTTGTTTCGGGCAAGGCGACAAGAAGTTCTCGATCATTGAGGACTCAGCGCTTCCGAGGCCTTTTGGCCAATTGTGCTCTCGGCTTCAATTTGTGCACGGCGAGGCGTATGAGTGTTCCCAGCCGAGGATAGACACGAGATACTGGGACGCCCATGGGTTGAGAGAAGCTATGGTGATCTGCATTCAAGACAAAGTTGCTTGGCTGGGTATATGGCTTCAACGACATATCAACCTCTCGTAGAAATATCGATGATTGCAGCAGAGGGTGATAGTTGATAGCAGAGTGCATCTTGATGAGGCGATGACCCATGGAGTATAAAATTTCAGACCAAACAGATCAGATCCAGCGCAGCCAATTGTCGGATGAAGAATTGTTGCGAAGTGATGCCATTGAGGATGTAAAAGACCAATGTCTTCATTGCTCCTTCAAGTTTTGCGATGATGAATGCCCTTTGATAGGCCATAGAGTTTGCCCGATGATGTGATATATTGTACGAGGCGGATACTCAAAGTCATCAACAAAGAAGTTCGAGGGTATTTAGCGCCATGTGGCGTGGCTTCATCATGCTCAACATCCGACTCATGTCGGGTTCTCGCTTATGAAATATGCTCTCAAGGCATCGCGGTGGAGTTGACAACCAGGTTCAAACAGCTCCCAGAATGGGTAGGCCTGTGAGCTCAATGACGCCAAGAGCTTTGGCTTCATGATGAACATTTCGTCATCCACTCGAGAAACCATGTCTTCGTGATTCTGTAGTAGCCATGGATGTGGAGGGTCGATAGAATTGAAGCACAAGTTCTTCAATCCAAGGTTCTTGTCCGTAACGGCCGAGCAGACTCTACATCCGAAGCAATCAAGTGCTTCTTCTAAGCACGCACCGCAATGGCTTGTCGCATATGAGGGAAAATGCCCTTGATCATGTAATGCATGAGTAATAGCTTCATTGTCGATAGCTCCGTAAACGGTCGATGATATCCTTGGCCTTGTGTAGGGTTCTTTGCTCACAAAGAAAGTGTTGTGGGCTTTGAAGCCATTTGCATTGAAAGAACTCAGAGGTGGCAAGGCTCGGAAACCTTGGCAGCCTTGGCTTCGCCGGACCCGAGGCCTATGCGCAATATGATATTCAAACCGAGGACCAGAGGCATGAGGCGGAGGGACCGAATGGCCATCCATCGGGATTATCCGACCATAGTTGTATGCTTGCTCAATTGTGTAGGGCCTTGGTGGCGGAACTGAGCAAAGGGCAACAACCGAGGCTTCAGCTGCTCACTAGATGCTTGGGAGCATTGCCTCATTGGCTTCAGCACATTTCCTTCATTGGCTTTGAGCTGTTGGTGCGTCCAATTTGCTTCAGCCATGACCACGCCATTGGCTTCATTGGTGTTGGAGGTGGCAGCCTAATGTTTTCAACCTCCACTTGAGGAGCGGAGGGTCGGCATCGCACGTTGATATCGGAATAACTTCTTCGACAGGTGTAGGGACACGTTCTTCTTCTTTGGGTGTCTTCTGAGAAGGATTGTCTTCAAAGCTTGTTACTTGAGACATTCATAGTTGGAGTGGCTTCGAAACACTTGACGGCAACAGTTGGTGGTGCACTTTCCTTCCGAACGCCGAGAGAGGTACTTGAGGCCTTTGACCTTTGGCGGTTTACAAATGCTAGCGACACCTTTGTAGATGGGGTTGTCTGGGCCTCAAAGTCTTCCTCTTCTTCTTGTTTGTTGTTGGGGAGTGACTTGTTGTTGGGGAGTACTAGGGAGTCTTCTTGTTTGCCGATCAGCCCATGAAGCATCCTCGAGCAATTGGCGCCGAGGATCACCAATGCCGATGAGTTCGTTGTTCGATTTAACAGCGATGATACCACATTGTATTCAATTTGAGGAAGAACTTCATCATCTTCAACATTGTCATGGTGACTAATGTCTTCAGCAGTGATGGGATCAATCGCTGAATCTCTTCATTAGGAGCCTCTGTGGAAGGGCTCATGAACATATCAAGTTCTTGGTTGCGACGCGGACTAACCACGAAATGGGTTCAACAACCAAGGGCTCTGTGGGAGCAGCCCGATTCTTCTTGGTCTTGAGCTTCTTCTTGGAGGAGCAGATCGAGGCGCCGGATTTTTCCTTTTTTCGCTTCAGCCTGTAGCTCCTCGCTCTTCTGCTCTGGCGGTAGACCGGACCTTTGGCTTGAGCCACATGCTGCTTGGGAAGACTATGGGGTTCTTCCGCCTTGAAGGTGCAGCTTGGTCAGTTGAAGACTTCTTCCTCTTTGCAGCCATTTTGGGTTCAATGCCGACGGCCAAGAGCCTTGCGCTTCTCAATTTCATTGTAGGCAAGCACACCTTATCCCAACTCTTCATGCACTCACGAGGCCTCCGCTTCTTCTGCTTCTTGAGAAAGGCTTTTTGAGCTCGTGAAAGATGACCTTGAAGTTTCGACATCTTGCACGCTGAGTGCAGCCATATGCTTCTTGAACCGAGCTTTTCATAGTCGATTTTGTTCTTCAGTCAACAATGCGCCGAGCAAGAGCTAGCTCAGAAAGCAATGGCTCCATTGAAGGAGACGCTTAGGCCAATAGGAAGTTGCAGATCTTCAAAGTTGATGTTTGGGGTGTCAAACCACTCATCAATGAAGTGATGGATGATTGCCACATCAAAGAGAGGCAAATTGTTGAAGATTTCGCTTCTTCTTTGTTTTGATAAGCTGCTCAAGAGCATCATCTGCAAGATCTTCATCACCGAGATAATGTGCTCTTCACGAGAACGGCAGCAGAGTCGTCGCTTCAGATTCTTGACACTTTTCTTTCTCTTCTCCGCCTTCTTGGATACGGGATTGATCTTCGATCCACGGCTTCGGGAGGTGCAAGAGCGGTTCACACGTGAAGCTTTTGGAGGAGCAGTGACTTTGAAGCCTTGACATTCTTTAGCTTCATGCTTTGGAGCAGGAGGAGCTTGAGTGGGCTTCATCGACTCAGATCGCCATCTGAGTGGTCCACTTTGGCACCTTGGACCAAGATGTAAGTGATGAGGCCATCAAGGTTTGAAAAGGACCGATGACATTGGGTTCAAGATCACGTGAGCCCAGACGGGAGCAGAGGGACCAGGGTTGAAGTCTAATCCCAATGACCTTGTTTTCCTTGGTCAAGCCTTTGCGTCTGGAAGTTGCGCTTGAAGAGATTATCTTCACGACACCGAGCAATGACGTTTCGGCATTTTCAGGAGGTCCACGGACCATACAGGATAGAAACCTTGTGCAATAGCTTCACCATGTTCTTGGGTGGAAGGCCTCGAAGAGAATATCACCCCAAGGGCTTCGATAGCATTCTTCTCGGATATTCCTGGGTCACGAAATTGTACTTGAACCATTGTTCAGCCCAATATCGACGAACCCATTGGATTCGCTCTTGCTGATTGTAATTCTCTTCGATCTGCCTTGTAAAGCTCGCGAGGTCATCAAGTATCTTTTGAGGTTCCCACGACGCTGTCCGCCGCCCTTCCCGATGATTTATCCGCAACCATGAACTTCAAACTGAATGGCTTCAATATGTTCAAAGGCTTCAAAGGCTTGCGCTTGCTGGACAAACAGGATCCGGCTCGGAGAGTTAGTTTGATGTTGTAAGAATTCTGCAAACAATCGCACTATGAGAACCAAGGTATTCTCCCACGACATGTACCGTGACAACATTAGAGATGGGAGGAAGGGGAAGAGGTCATATGCATTCTCGTAAGATTTTGAAGATAAATCAGTTTGAAGACATTGACTCATGATGCTAAGACATTCACTTATACCGAGAGTTGGTTCCGATTTTCGAACGGAATAAGTACAAGTGAGGAATCTAACTAGTTGTGAAGCTTAAGTCAATATACTAGGCAATATGAGATGCGCATGAATAGATCTAACATAGTATGACCGAAACCAATTTTGGTAAGTAGGATGAATCTTGAAGATCAAAAGATGGTAATAATAGAGTTATATTTACCACTCAAGAATAGCTAGACGGAAGAAAAGGAGGCCGAAGTAGTTCAATCCACCGTGCCTAACTTGGCGACGGAGGACACCCACGGCGGCAGAGATGACGATGTTCGCGCGGCGTGGAGGACAGCCGGAGAAGTCGCAGCAGGATCTGTCCGCCGGGTCGGAGAGCTAGCGGGCGCTTAGGGTTTTGACGAGGTGGAGAGGTGGAAGAAGATTTTCTTACTGCAGGGACATGTATTTATAAGGAGGTGCGGCAGAATAATTGTGTCCTTCGGCGGTTCACATTCGAGGGGCACGGGCAAGCATGCAACATACTCTGAGTTGTCCCACGCTCCCACGCCCGCCAGTTTGTCGGATGGTCGCTTGCCCCGGATTTCAACAGAAGGATGAATCATTTAAAACAGATTCGTTTTGTCTCGTCTTCACGACAAGGACGCAGAGAAGACATTCGACAGCTTAATAGAATGCATATGATTTGGAAGATAGAGTTTGAGATATAAAGCATAGAGAGATTGGGGTCCCATCACATTCACTTAGTTCAAAAGATTCAACTTGGAAGACATAGCTATAAGTGAATGCTGTAGAGGAAGAAATAAATAAATAAATAATAAATAAATTATATATATATATATATATATATATATATATATATATATATATATATATATATATATATATATATATATATATATATCGAACAACCAAATCAACACAGTGAAGAAAATCATGAAGATAGATTGAAGTTGAAGACAAATCAAATGCTAAGATATTGCGAAATAACGCCATGAGTGAAACACTTCAAACAAATAAATTTTGGTGGGTTCCCAATCAGATAGGAAGTATTAGACCCAACACGGCGACAATTATCGTGGCGCCAAGTCAAATTCCATGTTAATGTATTCACACTTAATGTAAGTCTTCATTGATTGAAGATATACGTTACTCGTGTGTTGACATCTAAGTCATCAACATGCATAAGTGTTAGGATGTGTGCTTGATCACAGGACATTTGAGGATTCCAAGATATTTAGCTCACACCGTAACTTGCAAAACCTTTTCTCATCCAAGGGCTTTGTGAAGATATCGCCATTGCTCTTCGGTTGACGTGAATGATGTCAATATCTTTCTTCATGACATGATCCCCGAGAAAATGATGACAATTTCAATGTGCTTTGTCTTCGAAGCTGGGCTGGATTGTTGGCAATCTTGATGGCGCTTCGTTCGCAGAAGAGAGGTACTTGTTTCGATTGATGCCATAGTCCTTGAGAGTTTGTTCATCCATAGAAGCCGAGCACGAAGATCCAGAGCAATGTATTCAGATTCAGCAGTGAGAGTGATACACCGCTTTTTGAAGACTAATGACAAGTGATCGCCCCGAAAGTGGCATGTGCCTGATGTAGGCTTGCATCCACCTTGTCACCAGCATAATCAGCATCCAAAATCCAACCAAATCAAAATTTGAGCACTTTGGATACCATAATCCAGTGTTGGGGTGTGAGCCAAATATCAAGAATTCGCTTCAGCCTAAGTGATGCGATTCCTTTGTGCCGCTTGGAATCGGGCACACATGCAAACACTAACATAATATCCGCCTAGATGCACATAGGTAAAGTAAGGAACCAATCATGGAGCGGTATACCTTTTGATCGAACTCTTTACCATTGTCGCGGACCCGATGGTGTTTAGTCGGCATTGCCTGTATCCTTTGCACTTTATTCCAAACTTCTTCGAAATCTTGGAGGTATTTTTCTTGAGATATAAAGATGCCATTCCTTTTCGATTTAATTTGAAGACCAAGGAAGAACTTGAGCTCTCCCATAATGGACATCGATATTGTTCTTGCATCATGTATCCAAATTCATCATTATACCGGTTGGTAGCCGAAGATAATGTCATCCACATATATTTGGCATACAAACAATTCACCATCATATGTCTTCGTGAAGAGTGTGGGATCAAGGGATCCAGGTTTGAAGCCTTTGCTCTTCGTGAAGTCTTTGATCGTATTACCAAAGCGAGGAGCTTGTTTGAGGCCACAGTTTTATTTAGCTTGTACACCATATCGGATGTTTTGGATCTTCAAAGCCGTGGTTGAGCTTACATATACTTCTTTCTTCAATCTTGCCGTTGAGAAATGCACTTTCACATCCATTTGATATAGCAAGATGTTGTGGTGGTTAGCATAGGCTAGTAGTATGCGAATAGCTTCAAGCCTAGCTATGGGAGCAAATGTTTCATCGAAGCCAATTCCTTCAACTTGAGTATATCCTTGAGCCACAAGACGGCTTTGTTTCGAACTTGACCATGCTCATCTTGCTTGTTTCGATATATCCATTTGGTGCCAATAATGTTATGCTTAGGGGTTAGGCGCTTGACAAGTTCCCAAACATTGTTCAGCTTGAACTGTTGAAGTTCTTCTTGCATAGCTTGTATCCATTCTGGTTCCATAAAGGCTTCAAAGAACTTTCTTGGGTTCTGATATTGACACAAAAGAAAAGTGCCCACAGAAATTTGCTAGTGTGTTGTTTTGGCAGAAAGCGGACCAGTGCATTGATGCTATTGATTATCTTTCAATTGTACTTCATTTGCAACCTCGAGGATGAATCGACGAAGACTTTGCTCATGCTGATCATTGTCATCATTGGGAGGATTGTCTTCAGTCGAGCATTGTCTTCGGTTGGTTAGGTGCGAAATGATAAGTTCCTCTTCGTGTTGTGCTTCGAAGGCATGATTTCACCGTCCCATTAGCTTGATAGACTTGCCGGGTGAGCTTCGCTAGTGTACTTGGCAGGAACTCTCTTGTGAACCATTGGTTTCATCAAATCGCATCCCACCGCTTTGACGATTTTGTAGAGATAAAGGTTGAAGACTCAGAGGAGTGCGAGTCCTTCCGAACCGAGCATGAAGCCTTCGTGAGCTTTGGGTTCAAATTTTGACTTGTGATGGGGATCCTTGATCCAGACTTTGGCCCCAAATACTCAAGTAGCCGACATTTGGCTTCTTGCCGAAGGAGCTCATAGGATGTTTTGTTCAAGCTTATGGATGTAAACACGTTGATGACGGACAAGTCGATCAATAGCTTTAGGCCAGAACTTTCTTGGTGTCTTGTACTGCCGAGCATTGTTCGAGCCATCTCAATGAGGGTTCTGTTCTGCGCCCACGATGCCATTTTTTGAGGTGTGTATGGAGCAAGAACTCATGAGTGATTCCTATGGTATCCAGATAAAGATCAAGTCCGTGTTCTTGAATTCTGTCTTATCACTCGATATGCTTGATCTTGGAATTGTTCATTGTCGATGGGTTGTTCAAGACATCTTGCACTTCACCTTGTAGAGAATTTGGCACCCATGTTATCTTGGAGTCATCAACAATGACGGGTTAAGAGGGTTGTTGTGGGGAGAGTAATGAGGGGAAACAAATCCATGGGTAACACCAAGGGTTGAGATGTCCATGATTGTCTTCGAGGGTGCTTTGCCCTAGTCATCTTTCCATCTTCGAGGCACCACACAAATGATCCTTCTTGAACTTGACACCTTCGATGCCTATGACATGCTTCTTCAAGTGTGTAAGTTCCTCATGCCAAGATGCCCCACCTCCCTGCCGAGCCAGATTCAAGCTTTTGCAAGAAGACATAGGCAAGTTGTGGACCCCGGAAATCTACCATAGATCATCCTTCCTAACCCCTTCAAAGACTTGCTTTTACCAAAGGTCGTAAAATGTGATTGACTTTTGTCCGATGGACGAAGGTTGAGTCCATGAGAAGACTTCGATCACCCAAATGATTAGTGCATCCACCATAAACCATTCTCAAGCATGAGGTGCCATACCCCAAAGAAGAGGGGGATAGGCTTCACCAAGAGCATTGTGAAGCATAAACATTTGACGGGCAAGTGGATTATTGAAGCTTAAATCAAGATTAGGACGATAGGATGAATGGCAAACGATTCGAACAAAATACCTAGTGAGACCATTTGGGCATTTGATCTTGTGCCCTACAAGATATTTTAGGTCCCCAAATATAATCGACGCCTTTGATTTTCCCGGAGACCCTTTCCCGCAAAGGAAAAACTTTCTTAACCACCCACATCTTCAGGTGGCTTAAAGCAATGAGTCTAACAGATCCAGAACTTGCTTTGGAGCCCAGCAAAGCCTTGAAGGAGATGAATGATACTATATGAATAAGGTAAAGTTCTTAGTTCTATGAACATAGCGGTTTGAAGAACACGCCAATTCATAAATTTTATTTCCGCAAAACAACAGTAGGGTGACTTGTATCCTCGGGAAGCCTGGACCATATGACGCCTTAGGTCTAGGGTTTTCT